>CM033734.1:16907910-17229691 GCA_019671005.1 Hibiscus mutabilis
CCCCACAAGTACCAGAGATAATTGGAAGATCCTCGTATCATGATTGAAGAGGTTGAACGACTGTGAAAGATAACGAGATACGACAGACCTTATACATACTCCGTGGAAAGTATAAGCCAAGATTATCCTAACTTGGATGTGCACGTGCTTTGTGATGTTATCCTTCCACGCATGAAAGCAAATCTATGTGTAATTGTGCGATATGTATAGCTGCGATTAAATCCCAATACACTTACAATGTTAAATACGATAAAGCATGGTTTGCAAGATATCATACCATCTAATAACTATATGAGCAATAAGAGAAATCGCACAGTGAGTTGCTAACATCGCTGAAGATGATGGAAAAATACAATCTAAAAATAGTTGTACATCTGGAAATTGTATCATTAAACTACAATAATTGTATCGTACCTGGAAAGTACTATTTTTTTTGCTTTTTTGGACATTTCTGCAATGCGTTAAGGCTTTCCGCCACTGCAAGCCGATGCTCTAGATCGACGACACATTCTTGATAATATCCTAGGGAAAATGGTTGCGATGTTATGATGGCAGTTATCGATATGGTCTCATGACAATGAACTTGGCCGAGGCGATCAATTCGTCTCTGAAGGGAACGCGTTATTTACCTATCATATTCGCTGTCAATGTGACATATTACCGACTGACTACCCGTTTTGCAACCCTTAAAAATAAGTAATAGACTGGATGACAGGTGGACACAAGTTCCATCAAGATCTCCAGCAAAAATTTTAAATATACAATGCACATGCAAATACGATAGGTGCGATATGATTCTCTCATCATGAACATCACTTTCAGGTTTTTGAATATTTGAGACCGCTTGAAAGAATAATGCAAAATAATTACGTGGTTGATCTGTACCGAAGAACGTGCAATTACAGAGTCTTCCAGACATTCAAGTACCCGTGTGCGCATGTCTTTGCTGCATGTACATCTGTTCATTTTGATGCCATGACACTCATTGATCCGCTATACCGACTTGAAAATGTATTCAAAGTATATCGATACGAGTTTCCTTCAATCGAAAATAAACGTGATCGTGATATAATTGACGATGAACATAAGATACGCCCAGATCTTTCCATGCGACGTAAGAAAAAAGGTCGCCCACGTTCAACTAGGATTCACTATGCCGAGGATATGGTTTCTCGAGAACGGACCAAATAAACTAAATGTTGCACTAAATATAGGAAAACTAAACACGACAAGAGAAAATATCCTCTTAAGACTGGCCCTCGAATAGACTAATTGTACTTCTCAGTGTAATGTTTTATTTCTAAATATCATAAACGATCTTCCAAGCTTTGTTTTTAGGTTTTCGTACCATTTTTAAAGCGCTTTCTACACCCTTTAGGATGTCTTATACGCACCAATTTTTACACCATTGTAAACAAATGTTTCAGTAATATGACGTGAAAGTTAAACAACAAGAAAAAAATATCCCCTAACATACCATAAAACCACTTAAACATGCCTATCAACCCATGTTTACTTTTCTTCATGGAAAAAACATGGCTATATAGCGTTTTAATGCAATTTCTACACCATTTAGGATGCCTTATATGTGTCAATTTTAGCACCATTGTAAACATATGTTTTAGCACTACGACGTGAAAGTTAAACAACAAGAAAAAATATCCCCCAACATACTACAAAATCCATTTAAACATGCCTATCGACCCATGTTTGCTTGTTCTTCATGCAAAAAGCATGGCTAGATAGCGTTTTTAACGTAATTTTTAAAACCTTTAGAATGCCTTATACGCGCCGATCTTTATACTATTTTTAAGAGATGTTTCAGTACTACGATGTGAAAGTTCAAAAAATACGAAATATTATCCCTCAACACCTCATAAAATTCACCTAAAGCATGCCTATTGAAGCTTATTTTAACAACATGAATACAGACTCTCGCGTTATAACAAACGCGAGTTCCATTCAGATAATGCAATAAATTCACGTCGTTTCATCTCAATTTCTTGCAAAACTCGCATCCTGCTAGGCGCGAGTTTTTTTATTGAATATAAAAACAAGCCAACGGATAAGACGCGCCACATCAGATTAAACTCGCGTCTCTCTGAGCGCGAGTTCAGAAATCACGTCTGGTAGAACGCGAGTCGTCATTACATGGATTGAATGGAGGATATTTTCCAAATAATTTTTAGTGGGGATATTTTTTCAAATAATTTCATAAAAAGAAATATCCAACCAAATTTGCCAATTATTGTTAAATATATAGAAATAAAAATGGGGAGATAACTAAAAGTCTTCCCCAATTACCATACATAGCCATCATCATTGTAAGAATGTAGAGCTTTACCCATTTTGTTTGTCAGACCCTGTCCTAATTAGTGTCAGCTGCTGATGTGTTATTACGGGAAATTCTAACGTGAGGTGCATTAAAATGAGGCTATACAGAAATGCTTAGAAAAATGGTAAGAATTTATGTATCTGACTCGTAAGGATTTTATAGGTACATAAGTTCTTACAAAAATGGTAAGCATTTGTGTATATACAAAAATAAAAAGGGTAAAAGCTAAACCGATTAACCGGTAGACTTAAAAATAGGATAAGAAATTATGTATGTACACTTTTTCTTTCTTTTTTGTAAAAAAATATGTATATTCTGTAATGATTTTTATAGCTACTTAAATTCTCATAATTTTTGTAAGAAAAAAAGGTTATCTTGTAGCCCTTTTTGTGTGTGCACAAATGCTTACCATAAGTTGAGCTCCTTTTGGTTTGGATGATCTCAGGTAAGGATTTCGGTACGTACCTTTTTTATTACCATTTTTGAAACAAATTATGTATATTCAGTAATAATTTTTGCTCATACTGAAATTCTCATCGTTCTTGTAAGAAAACAGGTTTTCTTGTAGGCCAATCTGTATGTACACAAATGCTTACCCTAGTTGAGCTCCTTTTGGTTTTGATGATCTCGGGTAAGGATTTCAGTACGTACCTTTTTTATTATCATTTCTGTAATAAATTATGTATATTCAGTAATAATTTATGTACCTACTAAAATTCTCATCGTTCTTGTAAGAAAATAAGTTTTCTTGTAGGCCAATCTGTATGTACACAAATTCTTACCTTAAGTTGAGCTCCTTTTGGTTTTGGTGATCTAGGGTAAAGATTTTAGTATGTACGTTTTTTTATTACTATTTCTGTAAAAATTTATGTATATTTAGTAATAATTTCTGTACCTACTGAAATTCTCATCGTTCTAGTAAGAAAATAAGATTTCTTGTAGGCCAATCTGTATGTACAAAAATGCTTACCCTAAGTTGAGCTCCTTTTGGTTTTGGTGATCTCGGGTAAAAATTTCAATGCGTACCTTTTTTATTATCATTTCTGTAACAAATTATATATATTCCGTAATAATTTCTGTACCTATTGAAATTCTCATTGTTCTTGTAAGAAAATAGGTTTTCTTGTAGGCCAATGTGTATGTACACAAATGCTTACCCTAAGTTGAGCTTCTTTTTGTTTTGGTGATCTCGGGTAAGGATTTCGGTACATACCTTTTGTATTACTGCTTATGTAACAAATTATGTAATAATTTTTATACCTACTGAAATTCTCATCGTTCTAGAAAGAAAATAGGGTTTCTTGTAGGCCAATTTTTATGTACACAAATACTTACCCTAAGTTGAGCTCCTTTTAGTTTTGGTGATTTCAGGTAAGGATTTCAGTACGTACCTTTCTTATTACCATTTCGGTAACAAATTATCTATATTATGTAATAATTTTTGTACCTACTGAAATTCTCATCTTTTATGTAAGAAAATACATTTTCTCGTAGGCCAATCTGTATGTACACAAATGCTTACCCTAAGTTGAGCTCCTTTTGGTTTTGGTGATCTCGGGTAAGGATTTCAGTACGTACCTTTTTTATAACCATTTTTTAACAAATTATGTATAATATGTAATAATTGTTGTACCTACTGAAATTCTCATTGTTCTTGTAGGCCAATATGTATGTACATAAATGCTTACTCTAAGTTGAGCTCCTTTTGGTTTTGGTGATCTCGGGTAAAGATTTCGGTATGTACATTTTTTGTTACCATTTCTGTAACAAACCACCTACTAAAATTCTCGTCGTTCTAGTAAGAAAATAGGGTTTCTTGTAGGCAAATCTGTATGTACACAAATGCTTACCCTAAGTTGAGCTCCTTTTGGTCTTGGTGATCTCGGGTAAGGATTTCGGTACGTATGTTTTTATTACTATTTCTGTAACAAATCATGTATAATATGTAATAATTTCTGTACCTACTGAAATTCTTATTGTTCTTGTAAGTAAATAGGTTTTCTTGTAGGCCAATCTATATGTACACAAATGCTTACCCTAAATTGAGCTCTTTTTGGTTTTTGTGATCGCGGATAAGGATTTTGGTACGTACCTTTTTATTACCATTCATGTAACAAGTTATGTATATTATGTAATAATTTCTGTACCTACTGAAATTTTCATCTTTTATGTAAGAAAACAGGTTTTCTTGTAGGCCAATATGTATGTACACAAATGCTTACCCTAAGTTGAGCTCCTTTTGGTTTTGGTGATCTCGGGTAAAGATTTTGGTACGTACATTTTTTACTAACATTTCAATAACAAACTATGTATATTATATAATAATTTATGTACCTACTAAAATTCTCATCTTTCATGTGAGAAAATAGGTTTTCTTGTAGCCCAATCTGTATGTACATAAATGCTTACCCTAATTTGAGCTCATTTTGGTTTTGGTGATTTCGGGTAAAGATTTCGATACATACCTTTTCATTACCATTTCGGTAACAAATTATGTATATTTCGTAATAATTTCTGTACCTACTGGCTCATCTTTTATGTAAGAAAATACGTTTTCATGTAGGCCAATCTACATGTACACAAATGCTTACCCAAGTTGAGCTCATTTTGGTTTTGGTGATCTCGTGCAATGATTTCGATATGTACCTTTTTTATTACCATTTTTGTAACAAACTATGTATGATATGTAATAATTTCTGTACCTACTGAAACTCTCATAGTTCTTGTAAGAAAATAGGTTTTCTTATAGGCCAACCTGTATGTACAGAAATGCTTACCCTAAGTTGAGCTCCTTTTGGCTTTTGTGATCTTGGGTAAGGATTTCGGTACGTACATTTTTTATAATCATTTTTGTAACAAACTATGTATATTCCGTAATAATTTTTGTACCTACTTAAATTCTTATCGTTCTAGTAAGAGAATAGGTTTTCTTGCAGGCCAATCTGTATGTACACAAATGCTTACCCTAAGTTGAGTTTTTTTTTTAGTTTTGGTGATCTCGGGTAGGGATTTCGGTACGTACCTTTTTATTATCATTTCTGTAACAAATTATGTATAATATGTAATAATTTCTGTACCTACTGAAATTCTCATCGTTCATGTAAGAAAATAGGTTTTCTTGTAGCATTTATGTTGGTACACAAATCCTTACGTCGTAAGACTTTATGTATATACCGTTTTTATTGCAATTACTGTAAATATTTATGTGCAAACCTCGTAAGAATTTATGTACAAACCTGTTATCTGTAGAATAGGTCAGCCTCATTTTAGCCTTAAATTAACCATTTCACCGCAAAACTTCCCGTGTTATTACCCTTTTCACTTTCATTTTTATTAACCAACAACTAATTTTCTTTATTTGGTTTAATATATAAGTTATATTTTGATATACAAGTTGGGTAAAAAATACAAATTCTTCGTATTTAAATTATAAAATTTAAAATTTAAATCCTTAGCCTAATACCTTAAAACCTAAACCTTAAATCTTAAACTTTAAATTATAGCCATAAACCTTAAATTCTACAATCTTCAACCTAAACCATAGACCACAACTTAAATCTCTAATACTACTATAAAACTAAAACCCTAATTAAGTTAGCATTAGTGCATTACTGATTAATTAGTGTCAGCTGCTGGTGTGTTATTCGCTTTCATTTTTATTACCCAACAACTATTTTTCTTTATTTAGTTTAATATATATATACTGCTATAAAACTAAAACCCTAATTAAGTTAGCATTGCTGATTAATTAGAAAGTAATTTATTCCGTAAAATCATTAAAAGTTTGAAAAAAGTGGTTTAAAAGTTTTAAATATATATAATAAGATATAATTTGAAGAATGATTATTTTTTCTGTTTAAGGATGTTTGAAGACTTTAAACTTTTAGAAAAACAAAATAAATTAAGTTTTTGAATTTTTTATCCAATTAAGCCTCTGAATTAATAAATTAAATCGACTTTGATATCTATTTTTGACGGTTTTTTCTTGAGATATTACTGTCACATGACACACGACAGCTCTGTCATTTGATATTTACATTTTTTTAGAAAACTATTTTTATAATTTTATAAGTTTTTTTAGAATTTTTAGAAATTTTAAATAATTTTTTAAATAAAATAAAAAATTCTAAAAATGTCAAGCGATACTTTTGTAAGACAATACTTTGCACCAACTGTTCCAAAAAAAGTGTTAAATTTAACAATTAACATTGGTCAAAGGAGTGAATTGATGAAACTTTGGAATATAAGAACTTAATTGAGTGTAAAAAATTTAGAAGCTTAATTGATTTTTTTTCTCAAAAATCCAAGGACTTCAAGGCTTCAAACACCCTTGAACCATTTATTTTTCAACCAAGAAAAATACGTTATTATTGTTTTCTTAAAAAATTATAATTATTGATATTATATTCAATCTAAATTTAATAAAAGTGTTTATATTTTGTGTAATAGTACACAGTTTTTGCACTCTTCTTGAATCAAATAATATGATACTTTATTTAGAATAGAATTATTTGTAGTAATTCTCAAAAACTCTTAATAAGTTTGAACTTGTTTTCATTAAAGAGTTTGAATCACACATCGTGTTTCAAACATAAGGTCATAATAAAAATAATGAGGTTTTTTAACATGAATAATCTTTAATAATTAAGTGTTGTGTTTCAGAATTGAATGGTTGATATATGTAATATGCATGGATTATAATTTTTTTGAATGTGAGACATGGATTATAAATTAAATGAAATATGAGATATCAACATATATGAGTAATGTGACAAATGCTATATTAAACTCATCATATATGATATTATTATTGATCATTGGTTGAACTATTGATGCTCTTGAACATGCAGTATAATATCGGGTATAACTGGCATGTCATAGAGTATTAAACTCATGTACGAGTATATAGACTTTGGTCTCGGAAGAGTTGGAGGATAGTTTTGATTGGTTGAACATATGGTCCAGAGAGATAAAGATATTGACCACATAGTTATCAGTAAAGTTAGATGAGATTCACATATCCATATATAACTAATATTGAATTGGACAAAAGATTTATACATGATAAATACTTATAGATGCATTATATGACATATGATCCATGTGCCATGACATTGTATATGAATAGATGTGTCTTCAAAACATGCAATTGAGTTAATGATCAACACCCTTATATGTATATATGATTGTCGTCAATAATATATAGTGTTTTTAGACTACCTCACTAAGCTATATAAACCTACTTGTTTGTTGACTGCTTTCGCATGAGATTGTATTTGAAAGTAGAGCTTGAAATTGCATTTTGAATTGTTGCAAGTCAATTTTGGTTCATTTTGGTGTAAGAACTATCTAGACTTAAATTAATAGAATAATGACCATGTAATGGAAGTGTCTAATCTTTGAATATGAATGTGTAAACTAAAAAGTATGACTTGAATGTGTTAATGAAGTGTACTTAGCAGTGCTGGAACTTAGAGTAAAAGTTTGAGGAGATCAACTTAATTTTTTTTTTAAAAAAATGGAGGATTAAACAAAAAATTTCAAAAAAATTGAGAAATTTTTAATAATTTTCAAAGATTTAACAAAAAAATAAAAAAATTGAGAGGAAATTTAATTAAAAATATTCAAAATTTTGAAGCTTAATATGAATTTTTAAAAATCTTGAGGGGGGCAGATTAAAATTTTTAAAAATTTTAGGGGCAAAATTTGAGTTTCCCAAAATTTTGAGGGGATGTGCATCCCATCGGTCCCTTAAAGCATCCACTCCTACTTACACGTGTCTTGCTTGTTGAGTTCAATTGCATGTGTATGTGCCTTGTTTATTGGGAAAAGATACATGTTAAGTGAAGTTTTATCGTGTTAATTGATGTCATAAGATGTGTTGGATAGCTAAGGTTCATTTAGAGGTAAACTTTGAGGTACATTGTTCTTTAAATGTGTAAAAATATAGTAAGGTTTTGAAACCCTTAACATGGTTTCAATACTTTTAAGCAATCCGAAAATTTCTGAATGCTTTCGGGTTTTCGATACTCTCAAACAATGAACATAAATTATTTCGATACCTGACCATGAGTTTCGATACTATGGTCTTAAAATAATAAGGCTTAACTACAAAATAAGCGTCCAAACTATACTCATTTTTTAGATATGTGCTTAAAGTTTTTTTTAGCTAAAATAGGTGCCTAAAGTTTTTTTTCCTAACCAAAGTAGGTGCACTAGTTGACTTCAAAACAAGCCAAAAATGAAACTTTAGGCACATATTTCGGCCAAAAAATATTTTAGGCACATATTGCAAAAAAGAGTCATAGTTTGGACACTTATTCTGTAGTTAAACCAAATAATAAAAGGGTAATTATTTGATACACTAGCAGTAGAAACTAAAAGTTTCCACAAGCGCCTTAGTTGTAGGGTTTAGAGACTTAGTTTAGGGTATATGTTTAAGGGTTTAGGTGTATAGGTTTTGAATTTAGGGATAGTGGTGTTATAATTTAGGGTTTATAGATTAAAATCTAAATCCTCACCATATTACCATAAACTAAACCCTAACCTTTAAACCCTAAACCCTAAATTCTAACCATGGTCCCTAAATTCTAAATCCCTACACCTAAACCCCTAACCCCTACACCCTAAACTAAGCCCATAAACCCTAAAACTAAGGCGCTTGTGGAAATTTTTAGTTTCCACAACCAATGTATAAGATAATAATCCATAATAAAATACTTCTAACTCGCAATTATAAATTGACCCCTAAAACAGGAAGACTTAACCATATTGATATGTTAATTTGAGTTTCTTTCATAAATTGATGGTAATGAGGTTACACAAGTTAGCCATAATCTTTATTGAATTTATAGTTTAGTCCCCTAGAATATTAAAAGGTTACAAAAAATATCTATATTTGTAATTGAGTATGAAAATGCATTGAAAATGAGGGAATAATTTATGAATTGGATTAGTTGAATGGATAATAAGAGTATTATAGTTAAATCTTCAAGTTGAGTAAATTTATGTTTTCGTCCCTAAAGTTTGGAAAATTGACAAAATGGTCATTAACCTCAAACAAAGTTAATTCATGAATGCTATTAATGATTTGAAAAGATATTTTATATTGATAAATTGTATGAGTCGTGTTTGATTGATTGATTTTTCTACTTTACTGTTTCTCTAATGGCATCACCGAATTAGTTTCTGATTGAGTATATTCTTGTGTTTTTAAACTTTGAGATGGAGATATAGGTTCATGGGATAGTGGAGAGAAAATATAATGTTAAGGCATTCAAAGAGACATGATTAATGCAATGTAGGGGTGTTAGCTTTGGGATACACTAATTCAGGGGACATAACTTGACTCTTTGAGTCCTAAATTGAGGTAAAAAGATTGGACTCTGAGTATCCAATGTGTAAAAATGAGAATGAAGAATAGTATGTTATATGAACTATGATATGAACAAGTAACATGAGATATGCGAACAATATTATCGATAAATTGTTTTTATGATGATGAAAATCTTATTTTTAGCTATTGTAAGTCGCTGGAAGTAAATGATGCATATGATCAAGCATAAACAAGTTAGAAAGCATGTACAATTGGCTTTGAACTAATAAGGATTAAGATTTAGTGTTTGCATATAATATGTTCATTCTTAACCATTGCTATAGTGATTGCTTGTTGTGAATCTAGTTCATTCATTGAGTTATTTGAACTCACACTCCTTTTTCACTTACAACGCAGATAAGTAAGTGTTAACCAAAAGGTGAAGTGAGCTCCCAAGTGATTCAAGCAACACTTAAAAGGGTAATGGTGATTTTTCATGTTTTTGGACACTTTAGAGGCAACGTGGGACCAAATTTTGGGTGACGTTATTGAATATTTTATTTTGGACATGTAATAATGATTTTATATTTGTTTGGATTGGGTTATGTTGATGGATGCATGTTTGGGATGTAACATCCCTAAAACAGGCCTAATTGGAAATCGAATTCTGATGACCAAAAATTTAAACTACGGTAAGTCAAAATGATCATTGACCATTAACCATGTGGTTAATTTCACATGTATTGATAAATAATTAGACATTGTTATTGATATTTGTTAAACCTATATTTGATTTTGATATAACAAAGACTATTTTGTAAAAAGGAATAAATTTTTAAGTACATGTTTTACTCACTAAATTGACAGGCATTCAAGCTTAAAGTAATTTCTAAGTCAAAACCTTAAACCCCAAATATTTTCTAAGTGTTTGGGTACTCAAAATAGCCAATTTGGTACAGGAGTACCGATACACCTTAGGCCATATCAGTACGAGTTTTCACTACTGGAAAACTAATTTTTGCTTAATGGCTATAGGGTACCGATACGGCTGGTCACATATCGGTACGCCTCTTTAAACATGGAAACCAAATTTACTTATGAGTATCAGTACAACTTATAGCGTACCGGTACGGGGGTTAAAGATTTTTCAAATCTTTGTATTTATTATTCGACAGTTGCCTTGTTAGTTTATTGGAACAATAAGTTTTGAAAAACGATTATGCGTACCGATACCCTCATAGGCGTATCGATATGGCTTTTTAACCAAAACTTCCAAAGATTCCAGTGAGCAAAATCGGTATCGATACGATACGGAACGTACCAATACCCTTTTTAAAATACATACTCTGTATCGATACGGCTTTCCTCGTATCGATACCCCTTTGTTGCAATAGCTCTTTCTTTTTATGGCAAGTACCGATACGAGTGCTCAAGTATCAATACCAGTGTTTCCAGACAGCATTTATTGCAGGAAAAATATAGCCCAACGGCTATAATCAATATCCCAACTACCCAAACAGCTAGAGATTAATGAAGGGGTGTAAAATCAAATCTCCAAAGCTTCTTCAACAACTATTCAACAAGTCTAAAGCATTCAAGCACATATCCAACAATCTTTAAGCTTTCATTGTCAAATCTTGTAAACCCACTTGAGTGATCTTAATTGTATTCTTTTTATTCAAGTGTTGGGGTTTTTAGTGAGCCTAGAATTGTGCAAACATTTCACCTTGTGAGGGATTTTCAGTTTGCTATCATTTGTATTTCTCTTTGTGAGAGTTCTTAAGGTTTTGGTGTATAAACCTTAAGGGAGTTGTAAGGTTATCTCCTTGAGCCTCAAAAGGAAAACAAATCTAGTAGATTTGAGAAATCCTTAGTGTGGATAGCTAAGGTAGTGGATGTAAACCTTATTGAGAAGGTTGAACCACTTTAAATTGCTTGTGTCATTTTTCTTTGCTTCCACCAAATTTTAAATTGCCAATTCACTCCCTCTTGGCCATCTTGCATTGATTGTTCATCCAACAATATTGGGCTACATTGCAAGCATTGGAAACTTAAGGAACATTGTATAGTGACTAAAATGCAAGAATTGAGTTTTGAGTGGCCAAAGTGCAAAAAGTAGAAAGTTAGAGGACTAATTAAGTGATTAACCCCTCAAGGGATTAACCAACACCACACGTGGACTTTGAATGGGAGATTCCTTCACCATTGGGTTTTTTCAATTGAAATTATCAATTGAAATTGCTATAGGAAAAGAAAGAAAGAAAGAAAGGATAAGAAACTTATCGTCTAGCATCTCCCCATTTTCTCCCTCCTATTGAACAAGCAAGCATCTCTATTAGAGTTTCATTCAAGCTTTGATTTTCTTTGTTTAATCGATTCAAGCTAGTTTCTATCAATCAAGCAAGGTAAGCCCATTGATTTCTTATTAAGTTCCATGGTGAATTCATGGAGAAACCATGATAAGAAGCTTAATGAAACCCTAGCTAATTTCCCATGAGTTCTTAAGCTTATGTAATGTATTTTGATAATTAGGAATAGCTTTGGATATTTTTTAATCCAAAATAGGACCCTGATCAAACCGGTTAGGACCGAGGGCACTGCTCCGGTCCTTGGCTACCCGAGAGCTATGCTCTCTTATTTGGGCAAGCCTTGGCCGGCTCTCTTTACGGTCAATTCCCCCCATGCCTCATATTTATAGGCAAAGGGGTGTGGTCGTGGGGGTTGACGTGGAGCCCCCACATCCATGCATTAACTTTTTTTCAATTTTTCAATTTTTTCTTTTTTTTTCCAATTTTGTAATTTTTTTATTTGCTGCTGTTTTTTTTTCTTTTCTTTTTTTATATATATTAATATTATTATTACAATAATACTAATAATACTAAAACTCAGACAAAAATGAGTGATTACAGTTGCCCCTCTTTGCTTGTTATTGTGAAACGAGAACAAAGCAAAGATAAAAAACACTCATTTTTGTCTTATTTCCTCGTCCTTGACTTCAGAATCACAGGTTCTTCTGGAACTTTCTGTTCTTCTTCGGCCAACTCTTCAAACTTCGGTCTTCAAAACAGAGGATTCGTTGGGGAAGACAAAATCTTCAAATCAGAAGTTCAAGGCCGCAAGTTCTACCTATATAGAACTGTTATCTCTTCTTCTGAAGGGCTTCTTGGAAAAAACAAATTCTCTTCGATAAAGTCTTTGGGCTACAAGTCCTTTCTATATAGAACTCTTCGCCTTCAACATGGGCATTTCGTTCTTGGGTGATGCAGGTATCAATGATCTCACTGCTTCTTTCTGATACCTTGAAATCACGTGTTCTTCTAGAATCTTCCGCTCTTTCTCGGCCGAATTCTTCGGGTTTCCTGTTTGTGGTCTCAGAATCACGAGCTCTTCTAGAACTCTTCACTCTTCCTCGGCCACCTCTTTGACCTGTATGCACTTAAATATTAGTCTTGAGAAGACATCCTTATGAAAGGATTATATTAAGAAATTTGTTTAAAATAAATCATCCTTATGGAATGATCAAAATAAAAATAAAATTGAATTTTAAGAAAATTTTCTTATGAAAGGATAAAATTAGAGATTTAAGAAAATCATCCTTATGGAAGGATAAAATTGAGAAATTTAGTTTTAAGAAAAACATCCTTATGAAAACATCAGATTAAGAAATCTAGTTTTAAGCAAAACATCCTTAAGAAATGATTAAATTAAGAAACTGGTTTTAAGAAAAATATCCTTATGAAAGGATAAAATTGAGAAATTTAGTTTTAAGAAAAACATCTTTATGAAAGGATCAAATTAAGAACTTTAAGTTTTAAGAAAAAACATCCTTATAAAAGGATAAAATCAAGAAATTCAGTTTTAAGGTAAACACCCTTAGGAAAGGATCAGATTAAGAAATCTAAGTTTTAAGAAAAACATGCTTATGAAATGATCAGATTAAGAAATCTAAGTTTTAAGAAAAAACATCCTTATGAAAGGATCAGATTAAGAAATCTAAGTTTAAAGAAAAACATCCTTATGAAAGGATAAAATTAAGAAATTCAGTTTTAAGGAAAACATCCTTAGGAAATGATCAAATTAAGAAATTGATTTTAAAGAAAACATCCTTAATAAAGGATTAAATTAAGAAACTAAGTTTTAAGAAAAAACATCCTTATGAAAGGATCAGATTAAGAAATCTAAGTTTTAAGAAAAACATCCTTATGAAAGGATAAAATTAAGAAATTCAGTTTTAAGGAAAACATCCTTAGGAAATGATCAAATTAAGAAATTGATTTTAAAGAAAACATCCTTAAGAAAGGATTAAATTAAGAAACTAAGTTTTAAGAAAAACTTCCTTATGAAAGGATAAAATTGAGAAATTTAGTTTTAAGAAAAACATCCTTATGAAAGGATCAGATAAAGAAATCTAAGTTTTAAGAAAAACATCCTTATGAAAGGATAAAATTGAGAGATTGATTTTAAGAAAAATATCTTTTAAAATGATGTCCCGGTTCTATCCGTCTTGACATCAAAAGAAATCCATCAAAGGTGGTGGCTCGAGAATTCAAAATCTTGATTTGAAATCGTGAGATAATCTCTTTTTTCTTCTTTTTTATTTTCTTTCTATTTTTTTTCTTTTTTCTTTCTTCTTCTCTTTCTTTGTCTTCTTTTTCTTTCTTTTCTTTTTCCTTTCTTCTAACACTCGAGTGCGTGTCTTCTTAACAGGTGCAAAGGTGCACGAAGTCCTATAATACAGATGATGCATGCGCATATTTTATGATGCAAAGGTGCAAAATTTTCTTTTTCTTCTTTTTTCTTCTTCTCTTTTTCATCTTTCTTTTCTTCGGGGTAGTTAGGCTTCATCTTGTGACTACAACCATTCCTCATTCTTATGCCCCGATAAAATTTGCCTTTAAAACTTTATTGTCCCTTCTCTGTTTGAACCTTCCAGCCAAGTGACCTCGGTTGATATCAACTCTTCACTTAAGAAAAATCCTTTGAATTTTTTCACTAGTCAAATCCTCTCATCTCTGTGTCACTTCTGGTCTCTTCTAATTTGAACTCTCATACGCATGAGATCTTTGCTATTTTATGGGCAATGATGCCCCACTCGCCTTGGATTCTTGTAAGCAACATATCTTGATTCCCTCACTCAATCTTTATTAAACTCATCGTCATTTTTTTTATCCTACATGAGGAGTCTTCATCTATCTTATCATTAGGGCTGGAAAAATGCCCCCACGCCCTGAACTCATCTTTAATCTTCTTGTAACACCTCGGCGAGAACTAACTCTTGGTCCCTATAATAAAAATGTTAGTATTTTGGAAATAAACTGAGAAATTTAGGGAAAAAATGCCAAACATCTTTAAAAATTAATGTTTAGACGAAATGGTAAGGAGGAAAATACCAAACATTTTTGAAAAATGAATGTTTGGAGTAAACGATAAGTATTAAACAAATTGAATTTTGAAAACTGTCAAACATTTTTGGAAAACTAATGTTTGGAATAAATAAGATTAAAAAAATCGACAAAAATGTCAATTAATGTTCGATCCTAAAATAATAAATGCTCTAGAAAATTTGTCTATTTAGAAAATCTTGCCTATTTTGGCGATATAAGCATATGTATGGTCTCCCCTAGTCCATTTAGGCTTTCGAGATGAACTTTTCCCATACCTAATTTCTAACCCATTCAAGGTGGCTCTCTTGATCTCACCGCTCACTATGCCCCCATCCTTTCCTCATTTGGGTGTCGATCAGGCACTTCGAGGTTTGACGTTCCCTGAAGAAAGGTTAATCCGTATAGGCAGGATGCAATCTGAAGACAAACTTATCAAACTTAGATATCCACATATGATCTGAATGGTCTTTGTAAGCTTATAATGTAGGCTATGGTTCATGGTTATGAAAGAAAGGATTTATAGGCCCAAAATGAGTGTTTAAGGGTGATGAAACCAAGGATAATTTCTTCAGGTTAAAATATCTTCTATGCGTTTGTTGATCAGAATGTGCTCAAATATAAAACTTCTTTGATTTATTTCTTGGATCGCTCTAGACTGCCCATTTCTAGGTTTTCACCCTAGAGTTCATTTCTTTCTTTGTAGCTTTGGAATCTGTATCTTGCATCTTGAATGAATGTTGATGCGTTTCTTATTCACTTGTAATCGAATCTTCTCTTGTTATCATTTATTGCACTTTCTGATGGTGCTTTTAATCTTCACTATTTCAAACTTCTTGCTATCACACTTTCTATTTGGTTTAGCCAGTCCTTTTGAGCAAAAATTTCTTTTACTGGCTTATTCTGATATTTCTCTTGGTCTTCGTGTTTAGGACATTGATTCTTATTTCCTGCGCTTATTCATGGTTTGGGTTCAAATGAAAATAAACGAACAGGCTCAAAGGGGGACAACAAATTGATATTTTCTATTATTTGCGAAAGGGGATTGAAGGAATGCCATTCATCATCCCATACATGGATATCAAAATAGTCTTCAGAGGGTAGAAGTTTAGGGTCAACACTCGATTCAAGGATCTTAAACAACAAGTGCTCGAGAAGAAAATTTCCTAAAATGGGAACTGCCCATTATCTACACACTTGTTTTGTTCCTCTGTCGGCCTAAATGGACTAGAAGATACTTGTATTTGCAATGACCTAATTAATAAAAAAATGGTATGTACATGTGTATGTTTTTTTCAAAAATATGCGTATGGAAAAAATTATCCCATAACAATGAACAAAGAATGCAAATATGCTTTCTGAATAAATGAAAATTTTATTACGACAAAAATAACTTCATTATGAAAGATATGACTTAGCTTATAGATTTCTTTTGCATTTTTCCCAAATGCACAGGGATCAACGGATTTGAATTGCCTTTACCGATAGTCGTTTGCTCTGGGCTAGTTGTACCATTCCCTTGGGTACAATCAGTTTATACCAATTATGACATTGGATTTTTCCAAAGGATTTATTTTCCTTTGACCATTCGAAAATGGATTTTTGGTGAAAATTTAATTTACAGCTTTGTTTATAGATTTCTTTTGCATTTTTCCCAAATGCACAGGGATCAATGGTTTTGAGTTGCCTTTACCGGTAGCCGTTTGCTCCGGGCTAGTTGTACTATTCCCCTGATTACAATCAGTTTATACCAATTATGAAATTGGATTTTTCCAAAGGATTTATTTTCCTTTGACCATTCGTAAAAATGGATTTTCGATGGATACTTGAATTATCCATTGTCTTAAACTTTACCGTGTTTAACCACGTTATACCAACATTTCTGTCAGACTTGTTAAACTCTATTGAACTCTTTCTAGTTTTGTGAGCATGAAAACTCACAATCAACTTTTAAAAAAATCTTTTTCTTCTTTAATCCTTAAGAAAGGATAGAATCAAGGAATTTTCCTATTTAAAAAAAAACAAAAATTTTAAAAGATAGAATTGAGAAAAAAACTTCTTAAGAACTATGAAAAACGCTCTTAAGACTGGTAGGATTAAAATATCTTTAAGAAATTTTTGAGAGAAAAAAATGATCCTTGAGAAATGACAGAATTGAAAAATTTTATTTTTGAGAAAATCAATTGAGAAATTCTTCTTCCCTTTTTTTGAGAAAAAGAAAAATCTTAAGATAGGAAAAAAAATTGAGAAATCCATTTTTTAACAATATCCTTATGAAAAGATTCAACTGAGAAATATTTCCTTTAAAAAATGTCCTTATAAAATGACTAAATTAAAGGCTCATATTAAAAGATGTCCTTGTGAAAGGATCGAAAAAAACTCTTATTATTATTTTTGAAATAATGTCTTTATGAAAGGACTGTACAAGTGTATTTGTGAAATGATTGAAAAACTTTTCTAAAAAATATTTATTCTCGTGGGAGGATGAAAAAAAACTCAAAAATGTCCTTATGAAGGGACTGGATCTAAGAACTTGTTAAAACAAATTGAAATGTTCATTTTCATTTTTTAATCGCTCTTATGAAAGGGCTGGATTTAGAAATTTGGTTGAAAGAATATAAAGGTTTATTCTTAAAAAAATGTCCTTAAAAGGATTTACCTTTTCTTAAAAATAATTTGTGAAAGAATTTTTTGGTATGTGATTTTATGCAAATGAGATGCATGCACGTGCTTCCGAGGTGATGCAATGTATGAAATGTAAAAATCATAACAATAATCAACAAATGCAAGAATAAATGCAAATAAAGGCGTTGATTCCGCTCTGGTAAGCATCATTTCGAACGACTTTCATAGGAATTAAAGGGTCAAGATTATGGAGCCAGAAAAGAAGGCTTCTGCAGATATGGCCCCTACATGTTTTTGGGTCACACCCAAGGAAATAAAAGTCTCGGTTAAAATCGCTAGTACTGGGTTCGTCTTCCGCTTCATGCATTCAAACAGATCCAAGATGGCTACGTCGATGTTTCCAATAACCCTCGGGAAA
Source organism: Hibiscus mutabilis (assembly GCA_019671005.1). Lineage (NCBI taxonomy): Eukaryota > Viridiplantae > Streptophyta > Magnoliopsida > Malvales > Malvaceae > Hibiscus > Hibiscus mutabilis. Next base: position 16,925,985 of record CM033734.1, read on the forward strand.
ATAATCAAACCCTATATCCCTAAAGAGAACATGTCCGTCTTCATCGCCTCATCCGGGTGTGCGGGTATGATGCCTCGGATGCACTCCCATGCACAGGCTAGGTTGTGTCATCGACTCTGAATCAGGCCGTAGACCCAATCGTCACTCATCCCGGTAAAGGTTTTGAGCTTCAATGGATAATTCTAGTTCCTTGGTGGCTTCGTATAGATCCAATCTTTTGAACATTTTTCTTGTTGAGCAAGGCTGTGTACTCTTCTACCGTGGGCATCATGTCTTGGCCGTTGAAGGTAAAGCAGCAAAAAATGGGATTCCAAAGCTGAAAAATGGCTCGGAGTAAAGGCTGATTGACTCGAACATACATTAGCTGGGCTATGTCATCATAACTGTCGGAAAATAGGTCTAGTAGTCTTCGGTCCCATCTTTTCTAAATCTCTTTAAGCTCCCACAGATCATTCTGTTGTAGGCTCTCGTGTGTATACTTTGGCACTACACGCTTGCTCAGCAAACTGTTACCTCAGACCCGTTGATTAACCTCTGACCAATGTCGCATGACTAGGTTGATGCCGTCCTCCTTAAGATACCTTTTTTCCATGATGAAAGATTTTCTGATCGGGCAAACCACTTGAATCAACACCTTTATGTAATGTGGATGCAATGATAATGCAACAAAAGTATGCGTAAAATAAAAATAAAAAAATAAATAAAAAAATAAAACACAAAAAGAAATAAGTTAGTACCAAATAAAAATAATAAATACATAGATAAAAGGTAAATTTAAATAAAGCAAACAAACAAAATAACCTTATATACATCCTGTCTAAAACACCTAGGTTATCTGCATGGCTCTAAAGGGGTGGGTTTCTATATGTTCTCTACATGCAGTGTTGGTTCTAGGAGGTACCCGAATTGTCCTTGATGTCCTCTACTAAGAGTAGCAAGGCCCCCGATCATCACCCATTATAGGCTCCTTTCAACCGGGTTCAATTCAGGGATACCTATTCGTTTATGCCACTACGAAGGAACGATATCCTCACGAAAGCATAAGGTACTCGAGCCCCGAAGGTACTTGCTAGGCCCATACAGAGGAACGATATCCTCACAAAAGCATTAGCGTTTTCCCCCACTTAAAAGACGGGTTTATATGCCAAGTTTTAAATGCGTTAAAATAAACGCGCAATTATAACCGAATGTTACTTTAATAGTCACTTTAATCCGGAACTTCCGTTATTAGTAAAACGGTAATTATTTTGAAAAAGCTTGACTCTCATTTGTTGTTTTGAAAAACGAAAAACTTGTGTCCCCAGCGGAATCGCCATCTGTAGCGATCTTTTTCACACTAAAAAAATGAGGTTTTAAGGGTATTTGGGGTCTCTCGGGTATTAAAATATATCCGTGGGGTTTTAGAAAAACCGGGTTTTATTTAAAAAATGGAGTTGCCACCGGCCACTTAGGTAGGTAGGACACCGTAAAATCAAAGATTTTAAAACTGTTGGGTTCGGGAGTCGGTTACGGATGGGGAAGGAATAGCACCCTATACCGCCCAAAATCGGTACTTTAATAATTACCGCTTTATTAATATTAGACTTTCCGGATTAAAGTGACGATTTAATTAACATTTAGTTATATGTGCAAGTAGATTTTAAAAGCCCCGTTATCCGAGAGTAAACGCCCAACCACCATCACTATGCCTGATACTGGCCCCGTTTACGCTTGGATAAAAGGGCACCGCATTGACAATTTATATTTCCAAAATGCAACTTAAAAACATGGCAAATAATTTAAATACAATGCGATAAAAATATAAATAAATATTAACATAATAAAACACTAATCTAACATGCATACATAAATATTAATCTAATACATAAATAAAAACAAGTCTAACATAAATAAAAACATCAATTTAAAACATTCATTTAAAACATAAATAAATACTAATCTAAAATATAAATAAACATACAAACTAAAAAAGAACACTATTTTAAATTAACTAATACTTCATTAAATCATAAAAATTACAACACAAATAAAAAAGGAAGAAAATATACCTAACTACGAGCTCGAATGACGAAACCCGATTGAACCCCACTGAGATCTACCAAGACCTCTCCAAAAATTAACTAGATAGAATCCAAAATAGGACCCCGATCGAACCGGTTAGGACCGAGGGCACTGCCCCGGTCCTTGGCTACCTGAGAGCTATGCTCTCTTATTTGGGCAAGCCTTGGCCGGCTCTCTTTTCTGTCAATCCCCCCATGCCTCATATTTATAGGCAAAGGGGTGTGGTTGTGGGGTTGACATGAAGCCCCTACATCTATGCATTAATTTCTTTTTTCAATTTTGCAATTCTTTTTTTTCAATTTTGCAATTTTTTATTTGTTGCTACTTTTTTCTTTTCGTTTTTTATACATATTAATATTATTATTACAATAATACTAAAACTCGGACAAAAATGAGTGATTACATAAATATGATTTCAAATTGATCCTTATAATATCAGACTCATTGGCATGCATTACTTTATAGTTTGTTACTATTGATAACTACCTCACTAGGCTATGTAAGCCTAACATAGTTTATTGTATACATTTTCAGGTTCTATAGCTCCTTGATGATGATAGTGGATAACCGGTTGCAAGTTACCTTCGAGTCACCATTTTGTAATGTACATTTACCTTTTGAACTCCTAGAATGGTGCCATATGGCTCTAGCATGTTTTGAATGGCATAAGGGACATGTTTTGAGTACGTAAGTTTAAAGTATGCATATATGATACGTTTTGGATTTGGAATACCTATTAAGATTGCTTATATGGTTAAAATGCACTCCTATAGCTCACATGATGCTAAAAATGCTAAAATGAGCATAAGCATGAAGCATAGGTCATAGAACTTATTGGAGACCAATGGTATTGGTTAAGGAATCATAAGACATATTTTAGTTGGGTAAATGGCTTAAACACCAGCAAAACAATAAAATTGCTGACAGGGCATACTGATACGGGTTAGGCATATCGGTACAAGTGTGCATATTTGGACCAAATCGTTAAAGAGGGTATCGATACGGACCAGGGTGTATCGGTACAAAATTTTAACACTAGAATTTGAAGGTTTACCGGGGTACCGGTACGGAAAGGACCTGTACTGATTCCCCATTTTGTCTATAGCCTGGTACCGATACTGCGTGACCCGTGCCGATACCGATTTTCATCACTGGAATTTGTAACTTTGTTTGGTTATAAAGGGGTACCGATACGGGATGAGACAGTATCGGTACGGCTTCATGAGTACCTGTATGAACTATCCTGTATCGATACTGAATTTTGCCACTGGATAATATTTTGAATATGCGTATCAATATGACCCCTTGAGTACCGATACCGAGGTAGGTAATTCTGTTATTTGTCTGAAACAGTTCGTACACTTTATAAAATAGTCCTTTATTTTGATTGGGTTAATTGAGCATGTTGTTGACCTCAAAACTTAGTGAAATTTGGCATGTATGTATATTATATCATTAATTTAATATTGCTACTGTTAATTATAGGGCTAGACCTCAATTTTCTAAGTTTTACAATTTGGTCCCTAAATACTAATTACATTGCATTTGAATCCATACTGATTACATTACACGTTTAGGTTGATTGAACATGTTTGGATGTTGATTTTACTATAAAAATGCTTAATTTTCTCATTTCTGCAGCAAAATTTAGAAATTGGACAAACTGCTATCAAAACTTGATGAACACATATCGAAACTAAAGTGGAAGTTTCGAAACTCTGGAAGCTACTGATTTTGGACTTATTTTTAAATGTCAGAACATGGTTGCAATCTTTGTAAAATGGTCCCAAGGTTTTCAATATACAATTAAATGCTCATTTTAACTCCAAATTACTTAAAACTTTGACATTGAATTTAAAATGTGCTTAATTTTATATTGGAACTGGAAATTTCTGATTTACAAAGCATTTCTAAAATTTATGTTGTTTTTATGATTTAACCCTATTTTTTGCAATTCAACACGATGTGAGTGTTTATTTGACTTGAAGATTTGTATGTGACCAATTAAGAACATTCTGAGCATGGTGGTGTGTTTAATTTTTGAATTTACCATGTTGGAACAATACTTACTTGTGAAATGATTGTCTTGCCTCTAAGTATATTATGATCATTTTGGTAGAGATCAACATGTTTTTTAGGTCTAATTGAGTCTTGTGATTGTTCTAAATGTCATTGTATAATTATAGAGTTTTAAATTTTAATTTATCCACTTTATTTCAATGCTTTCAGTTGCAGGTCACTTCAATGATTAATGTGGAGTTCAATATTTGGGTCAGACCGTTCCGATTGGATATTGAACGTCACATTTAAAATGCAATTGTGATTAATTAAATTTATTTTATTATATAATTTTATAAATATAATAACTAGAAAAACAAAGTTTAATGCTTGAATTAAGTGTTCCTAAACTTCAAGTTGAATAATATTTTATCTAGTTCATTCTAAACCATAATACTTCGAAAAGAGTTATATTTTGATACACAAATTCTATAAAAATTTTACACAATCCTTCATATTTAAATTATAAAATCTAAAACCTAAATTCTAAAACCTTAAATTCTAAGCCCTACAACTTAAACCCTAAACTAAGCTTTAAAATGGACAAACTTGTGTACACTAAAATTTACACAACTAATCAAGGACATTGCTATAGTATCAGAGAAAATCATCAACATTGCACGACGACTTCAGGAAATGACGTTAATACTGCACATAAAACTCGTGCTTGGTTGTATGTTCAAATGCAACACTATTAATTATTGTAATTTTATACATGGAGCACAGCAAAATTGGCACAATGTTGTGCTAAAAAAATATTTTTGAATCCATTGTACATGAATGATTATTATGCAATCTATAGCACTCTGAACAGTTCTTTTTGAAATAGGATCTCTTGTATTTCTTCTTCAAAAAAAAATCCTAAATTTAATATTAAAAAATTATGAAGACTGCATGATTGTATTCCGTCTTCAGGAAAAAAATTGAAGACCGGGTGCTTCGGTCCCGTCTTCATGTGTGGCCGGTCAACATGGCAGGCTTTGATACAGCGTGTGGCAGGGTGGCAGCACGCCATGCATGCCCTATGTAGGGCTAAAAAATAGAGCCGGTGATAACAGGGATTCTCTTAGTTACCGAGGGATTCTTGTTGCATACAGGTATGCCTTGGGTTCGAGAATGGGGTAATATTTTTGTGAATTAGGCTTGAGAATAGGGTGGTGGGGTATTAAAAATATTTTAAATTGAGTAGGGGTATTGAGATTGAATTTTAAATGGTTATTAAAGAGATTGTAGGGGTACATAACGGAAAAAAAATTGTATTATTTTGTGTGTTGGATTTTTGTGTTAAATAAGTCAGGCTAAAGGTAAAATGTAGAAGAAAATCTGAGAAAAAATTTTAGTAAAGAAGGAGAAAGAGAATGAAGAAATTTCAAAGAAATTTATAATAAGTTGATTTTTAAATTTTATTATTAATATTTAGATTGTTTGTTTATTTTTATTTTAGAATGTTGTTGTTATGACAGTAGATATCCATTTATAATTTTAATTTTATGTTATTGTTTAGGGGGGAAATTCGTAGTAATATAATATAACAGTATGATAATTTTGATTTATGTATTTTGATTCAAAAGTATATATGGTTTTGAACATGCAAAGCCAATGAGCAACGTGTTTATGGCCGTTGTCCATTACTATAGACAAATTGTGAAAACTAATATTGTTGTCATATTTGAATCTGAAAGTACTACAAAGATGAGGTTTTCAAAGAACTTTTTCCTTCGAAAGCTGAAGCATGTCATAGAATGAAAATAGGTGATGAGATTGTTGGTTCACGGTACTGGTGGAAAACATGTCATTGATCTAGTCAAATATTCTACAATAGCTCTTAAAGATGATACTAATGTTGGAATCATGATTGCAGTGTAACGCCCTGATTTTGGTCCTAGGAGTTTCTAGGTGATTAGACGATCTAGTGGACCGGAATTAGAGATTCGAGTCAGATTCGGGATTAAAATCGAAATAAATAATTTTGGTGCAAGAAAAATATGAGAAAATATCTAAAAATCATTATTTATTATATGGATATTTTTGGTAAAGTCAATTTTGGAAAATGGAATTTGGAAATTGAACATTTTAGCTAGTGACCAAAATGTAAAGAATGAAAACTAATCAAATCTTAGAATCCTTAAGGAGCTATTTTACCCAATGTTTTAATCTGAGTTTCCTCTTAATTGAGATTATTTTTAATGAGTTTTAATTAAAAGGATTAAAGGGAAATTAATTCAAAAGAAGGTGGTTATTTTTCTAAACATATATTTGATGTAACTTCTTTTCTCAAAATTTTTTCTTAACTTCTCTTCAGCCAAACACTCTATTTTGCATTAAAGATTTGAGGTAATGTTCTTGATTTCTTAAACCTTTGATTTCTAGTGGATTCTTCAATCATGTTTTCCAAAATCTTATTGTTCTTCCTTGTTTTTCAAGATTAAACATCCAACTGAGAGGAAATTCACTCATTAGAGGTAAGGTTCATTATTCTCCTCTAATGAATAGTTATTTATTGAAATTCCCAAGTATTTGATCATTGTTTAATGTTTTCTAATGAGTTTTGGTGATTTAATTGTGGAAATTGATTAAATTAAGGTTTAATTCATGGAATTAAGTGATTTCCGTTTCAGATCTATTTTGCTGAGTTCTTGATTGATTATAATCATGATTTTGATGTTTTATAATGTTAATAAGTTGGTTTTAACATTGGAATCCCAAAACTATGTGAATCTCTAATTTTATAGGTTGCTAGTTTTGTGTTTTTGAGGAGTTGTGGTGGTCAAGTGAATGCTGGAGATATAAGGATGTTTGAGAAGTGTTTTTAGTTGTAAACTGATTTTAATTGAAATGTTGAAATGTTAGTTTGTGGCTGGGTAAAGTTTCGAAGAGTTTGTTGTTAATTTTGTGAGTTGTGGTGTGGTTTTCGGTAAAAGATGTTGAGGGTTTGTGTTGCTGTGATGTTGATTGTATTTTGATGCAATGTACCTCTGTTTTGTGTGGCTAAAAGCAGGAAAGGTTGATCATCAAGCTTAAACGTGAGTTTTGAAAGCTTTGGAGGTGTGATTTTCGCATCGGCAAGTGAGTCGTTGTGAGTCGGTGAGTGGAAAAGTGTTTTTCAACTTTGCGAGGGTTTGAAAATTGTGTTTTGGGGGTTTTGATCATGCTTGAAATGTTGATTTAAGCTCGGAAGTAAGTAAAGGATAAATTCTCTCTCGAACTCGTTTTGGCTAATAGTTTGATGCACTTGTTTTACATGGTTTGGTTACTCACTGTATATGCATGTTTTGAGCATGGTTTAATGCTGGAAATTGGTTTTGAAATGATGTTGATGCATTTGGAAGTAATGCATGTTTTGCTAATGTTTATGAACATTGTTTAATGCAAAGATTGTAGCATTGGTTTAATGGTTTTGATGATGCATATGAAAACAGTGAGTTAATGATGTTAATATAATATAATATAACAGTATGATAATTTTGATTTCTGTATTTTGATTCAAAAATATATATGGTTTTGAACATGCAAAGCCAATGAGCAATGTGTTATGGTCGTTGTCCATTATGATGGACAAATTGTGAAAACTAATATTGTTGTCATATTTGAATCCGAAAGTACTACAAAGACGAGGTTTTCAAAGAACATTTTCCTTCGAAAGTTGAAGCATGTCATATAATGAAAATAGGTGCTGAGATTGTTGGTTCTCGGTACCAGTGGAAAACATGTCATGATCCAGTCAAATATTCTACAATAGCTCTCAAAGATGATACTAATGTTGGAATCATGATTGTAGTGTAACGCCTCGATTTTGGGCCTAGGAGTTTCTAGGTGATTAGACGGTCCAATAGACCGGGATTAGAGATTCGAATTAGATTCGGGATTAAAATTGAAATAAATAATTTTGGTGCGAGAAAAATATGAGAAAATATCTAAAAATCATTATTTAGTATATAGATATTTTTGGTAAAGTCAATTTTGGAAAATGGAATTTGGAAATTGGACATTTTGGCTAGTGACCAAAATGTAAAGAATGAAAACTAATCAAATCTTAGAATCCTTAAGGAGCTATTTTACCCAATGTTTTAATCTGAGTTTCCTCTTAATTGGGATTATTTTTAATGAGTTTTAATTAAAAAGATTAAAGGGAAATTAACTCAAAAGAATGTAGTTATTTTTCTAAAAATATATTTGATGTAACTTTTTTTCTCAAAATTCTTTCTTAACTTCTCTTTAGCCAAACACTCTATTTTGCATTAAAGATTTGAGGTAATGTTCTTGATTTCTTAAACCTTTGATTTCTAGTGGATTCTTCAATCTTGTTTTCCAAAATCTTATTGTTTTTCCTTGTTTTTCAAGATTAAACATCCAACTAAGAGGAAATTCACTCATTAGAGGTAAAGTTCGTTCTTCTAGTTCTTTATTGAAATTACCAAGTATTTGATCCTTGTTTAATGTTTTCTAATGAGTTTTGGTGATTTAATTGTGGAAATTGATTAAATTAAGGTTTAATTCATGGGATTAAGTGATTTCCATTTTGGATCTATTTTGCTGAGTTTTTGATTGGTTATAATCATGATTTCGATGTTTTATAATGTTAATAAGTTGGTTTTAACATTGGAATCCCGAAACTATGTGAATCTCTAATTTTCTAGGCTGTTAGTTTTGTATTTTTGAAGAGTTGTGGTGGTCAAGTGAATGCTGGAGATATAAGGATGTTTGAGAAGTGTTTTTAGTTGTAAATTGAAGTTAATTGAAGTGTTGAAACGTTAGTTTGTGGTTGGGTAAAGTTTCGAAGAGGTTTGTTGTTAATTTTGGGAGTTGTGGAGTGGTTTTGGGTAAAAGATGTTGAGGTTTTGTGTTGCTGTGATGTTGATTGCATTTTGATGCAATGTACCTCTGTTTTGTGTGGCTAAAAGCAGGGGAGGTTGATCATCAAGCTTAAACGTGAGTTTCGAAAGCTTTGGAGGCGTGATTGTTGCATCGGCAAGCGAGGCGTTGCTAGCCGGTGAGTGGAAAAGTGTTTTTAAACTTTACGAGGGTTTGAAAGTTGTGTTTTGCGGGTTTAGATCATGCTTGAAATGTTGATCTAAGCTCGGAAGTAAGTAAAGGATAAATTCTCTCTCGAACTCGGTTTGGCTAATAGTTCGATGCCCTTGTTTTACATGGTTTGGTTACTCACTGTATATGCATGTTTTGAGCATGGTATAATGCTGGAAATTGGTTTCAAAATGATGTTGATGCATTTGGAAGTAATGCATGTTTTGCTAATGTTTATGAACATTGTTTAATGCAAAGATTATAGCATTGGTTTAATGGTTTTAATGATGCATATGAACACAGTGAGTTAATGATGTTAAAATGAATTATATTGGCAAGTGATGGTATGAAACGGGTTGAAAATGAAATTAGATATAGTTGGCCGGCCATAGGATTGATAGTGCACTATAAAAAGGCATCTTGGATGTTGGGGGGTTTATATGGTGTACCGAATACTCCATCCAAGTACCCTTACGGTCGAGGGGTTATATGGTACCGTAGACTCTCATTAGTAGATTAAACATCATATCGATGAGTCGTGTTGAGAGGTTTATGTGTACCGAATACTCCACCATGGGTGTCACAATGGTAGAGGGGTTTATGTGTATCGAATACTCCCTTGTGTGAACCTTGTGTTACCGGTAGATTGTTTGTTAAGTGTTATGGGAACACTTGTTGAATCCGTGTATCTGATGTTACATTTTGCTAAATGGAACTTGGTAAATGATCACTTGGAAGCCAATATAATTCTTTATGTATCATAAGATGGATTATGTTGTTTAATGTGATTTAAACATGTTTTACTCTTTGAGCCTTGCATTGGTAGTATGCATAGGAAAGCTTAAATTGAGGGTAGCAAATGGGATTTTGCTGTGGGATCCATGGTACATGTTGCATATGGTTTAATATGTTGTTTTGAAAATGTTAAGTGCATGGTTTTGATAAGGCATGGTGATGTATTGATGTTTAAAAGAGTTTTGAAACGTATCTTGTAAAAGAAAAGTAAAAATGGTTTAAAATGCATTGAAGTTGGTTGTTGTTTGAGCATTCCTCACTAAGCCTAGTGTGCTTACGCTCTCTTTTCCTTCAATGTAGATAATTGAATTTGAGGCAGCGAGAAAGCAAGGAAAGGACTCCCAAGGACTGGTTTTCAAAGTACGTTTTGGATGTTGAAAAGTAGTAATAATGACAATGTGTCACTTGAGGTCCTTTTGTTGCAAGTTTTAATTGTTGTTTTGGACTTGTAATATGTTTAAATGATTGAGATATGGCTGGTTTGATGATTTGAATATGGGCTAGGAAGCATGCCTCTAGTATTGATTGCTTGAGTATGCTAGAAAAGCTAGGAAGGCTTTTGATGATGTTATGTCGTTGTTAAAGTATGTTGTTGATGTTGTATGTTGATTAGCTAGGTGTTAATATGGATTGGAATGAGCCATAGTATCATATGTTGGACCTAGAGGTCATTATAGGCCTCTGCGTACCGGTACGGGTACCTCAAGGTTCGATACGCGGGGTCCTATAGAGGCTCAAATCGCTGAAAATAAGCCTAGCGTATCGATACGCCTAGCCAACGTATCGGTACACCTTGTAGGAAAAACAGGTGAAGGTGTCGGTACACAGTCTTGCATATCGGAATGCCCTTTCTATATTAACAAGTCGTATTGATACGCGGGGTACCGTATCGATACGAGTTTTAGCTACTAGAATTCTGAGGTTTCAAAATAATCAAGGGGTATCGTACGGGTCAACGACTTATCGGTACGCTGTGGTCAACATGTCGTATCGATACGTGATAAACGTGTATCTGTAAAGGGAGCTGTTATTTTTGTTAATCCATATCGATACGGGCTTACCTATATCGGTATGCTATGCTATTTTACGATGCTGAAGTTTGGAAATCTTGCAATTTGGTCCTTGTTTGTTATGAGTGCAATTGAATGAGTTTGAGTGATTGTTTTGGAATGGAAATTAATCTATGTGTATGTAATTGGAATAATTAAAGGTTGGTAATCCTAAACAAGTATTTTTGCCCTAGAGTTTATAAAGTTTGCATTTCGGTCCTTTATGTGTTTAGTCGCGTAATTAATTTCTGTTTTGCAATTTGTTTAAGATGAAATGCTACAGCAGAGACGTGTACACATAGGACTTTAATAACGTGCATCTAGACAAGATAAAAAGAAAAAAATGTTCAGTTTAAGGTTTTAGCTCGGGTTTGCTTTAGCAAACGTAATGTGGCCTTTTTAGCTCGGGTTTGTTTCGGCTAGGCCAGGCCAATGAGGTTACATTTGGTGGTATCTGAGACAGTTTGCGAAAATTACGATGCTGTTAATGTTTGTAACATGATGGTTGCTATGCACGGTGATTGTTTACATGTACGGTGTTTGAATTATACCATGTTTGGGTACCTTGGGGCACATTGCCATATTACTACATTTATGAAATGATTTTGGTTTAAAATGGAAGTCTTGGATCCTTACTTGAAGCTGGCCTGATTGTTTTTGTTTTTGTGTAATTATCATGCCTTAGATACGTTTTAGACTATGCCACCGAGGAGATAATTACGATCTAGCGGAAACACTACTGCCGGAGGGCAGGGAGTTGAAGGCGAGATTGTACTCTCTGAGAATTTGTAGCCTCCTCTGCCTAATCTTCCTAAGGGAGTGTTACAAGTACCCCATGCACCACCTGGTCTTGTGTTTGAGGATATAACGCCTTTGGTTCAAGCGATGAAAGGAGCGTTCTAGGTCGCGATGGCTGGAGTTTATATACCTACTCCGACACCTACTGCTGCTAATACGGGTTTACCATTAGAGCGTTTGTGTAACCTTGGAGGGGTTGAGTATAGAGGGTTGGCACCCAAGGAACCCGAGGAGTGGATGGCCTGTACAGAGTGCATCTTGGTTTAGATGGGTTGTAACGATGACAGCAAGTTGGGATGTGTTGTTTCCCTATTACAAAGGGATGCATATAGTTGGTGGACCACTATAATCGCAGGCCTAGAACCCGGTGATGTGACGTGGGAGTTCTTCCAGGCTGCCTTCAAGAAGAAATATCTAGGTGATAGATATTTAGACGATAAGAAATGAGAGTTTATGGCCTTGTTTCAAGGCAGTATGACAGTGTCCGAGTATGAGGTGTAGTTCGTACGGCTGAGTAAGTATGTACCTGAGTTGGTGCCAGATGAGAGGCACCGCTGTGATTGTTTCTAGTATGATTTGGTGCAGGATGTCAAGACTTACATGTTGGCCACTGAGTATACTGAGTGTAACCCCCTCGACCCGGCCTAGACGCCCGACCGAACCGAGAGAACTAAATTAGGTTTGCCGAAGCAAACTGTAGAACAATTACGAAAAACTGGTCCATTTTTTTCATTTTATCTTATCTAGATGCAAATTATTAATCTTGCATGTGTATAATTGTAGCGGTTAAATTTTCAAAGAAATAAGATCATGAGAAAGCCACCAATTGCATAACATGCGTTTTAAGAACTAAATTGCAAAAATAATAATTTGAAGGACCAAAACTGAAATTAAAGTTACCAATCCTCAATTAGTCTATTTACATGCTCACATGACAAATTCCAGGTCATTACGATCATTCAAACTCTTACATTTGCATTCACAAAACTCCGAGACAAAAATGAAAGAAGCAGAAACCTTCAAGATTCCAAAATAACCAATTTAACGGTAGCCGTATCGATATGCATACAAGTGTTTTGATACTCCCTTATAATTTCAAAAACTCAGATTTCAGTAGCTAAAACATGTACCGAAATGCTTGCTCACGTATCGAAACGCCTGGCAAAAATGCTTAAGACCGTATCGGAACACTTGCTCGAGTACCGAAATGCTATGACTGGAAAGGCTTATCCGAATCGAAAACCTACCAGCGTATCGAAATGCTATACCTAAAATGGCCTAGCTGTACCGGTACAGGGTCACCTGTTTCGATACACCTGGACTTGTAATGTCCCAAATTGTTGTTTAAACACACTTTAATGAAAACCAAACCACTTATACATGCTTCAAACACTTATACAACATCACCAAAATACATTTCCCACTAAAGCAACATAGAAACATCAACCAAACATGGCATTCATACCAACTTGATGATCTCCTAATATCATCCTACCAAACAACCAAAACTCATATTTGGTACCTATAAGGCATACTCAACATGTTTGCACAATTATAGCATCATACCAAACTTGCTTGAATCATCAAAACTTGGCAACCACACCAAAAATAATTAGATGCATTCCTAAGCACACATCTAGCAACAAAATAGGCAATGATTCACACCAGTCTAACAACAACAAACCAACACTTCACGTGCTTAAAAACCATGGAAAACAGAATTACAACTCCCCAAAATATGGCGAACACATTGCCTTATGAACCAGAATCATAAACGGAGTTCATACTCAAAGTAGCCTTTGTCTTAGGATCACTTTAGTCTTGCCCTTGCAGCCCCCAATCTTTAATGCCCTGTATCATTAACAAAAAGAGAGCGTAAGCACACATACTTAGTGAGGATGCTCATAAACAATGATGCATTTAAAACATTTGAAACCAAAACACTTGTTTCCAAAACATGCTTATAACCAAAGCACTCTCATTGTCTCCAACCGAGACATGCATAAACACCCTTATGCAACATCATATACATATTCCATGCTTAGATCCCAAAGCATTAAATCATAAACAATGTTTAAATCCCAAAGCATTATTAAATAAGACATGCTTAAATCCCAAAACATTTGAGGCGATATTGCCTGTGTTTGGCCAGAGAGGGGCAGGCTTCTGCAGTTGTGGCTGCAAACTCTTGCTGGAGCTATGGGTCGACAGATCACATCAAACGATATTATTCGTTGCTTGCTAAAGGTAAGCAGGCACCTGTACCTGTTGCTGCACTACTTAGGGGACATAATTGAGGCTGAGGTACCTTCCAGTGGAGGGAGAAGAGACAGAAGACTATGGCATACACCATGGTGGTTCGACTAGAGGATGGTGGACCAACGAGGATCTATGCTCATCACGAGGGGACATAGACGTGATAGCAGGTACCTTTGTCTTACAGTCAATGTCATTGTTATCTTTGATAGATTTTGGTTTTAGACATTCATAAGTATTGTACGAGTATGCACATTTGCTTAGTGTACCGGTAGAAATGCTCGATGTTGGTATACAAGTGACAAATTCTTTTGGAAAAATGGTCACTACAAAAAAGTTGTATCGGATGTGTCTTATGATGGTTCAGGGCCATGTGTTTGCGGCTAATTTGATAGAGTTTCTATTTCATGTTTTTGACATGATTTTGGGTATAGATTGGTTGTCCGAGCATTAAGCTGTGGTTGATTTTGAGACCAAGCAGGTTTCTTTAAGGCTTGCTGATGATTATGAGGTTGTAGTTATGGGTGAAAATATAAAGTTCTTGTCTAATATGGTTTCGACCATAGAAGCACGTAAGTTGCTTGAATGTGGATGTCGGGCGTATCTAGCTTGTATGATGAACTTGAATATAGAGAAAGTACGAATGAAGGACATTCGTACTGTTTGTGACTTTTTGGGTGTATTTTTGAAAGAGTTACTTGGGTTGCCATCGGACAAAGAGGTGGAGTTTTACATTGAGACATATGCTGATTTGGATCCGATGTCGATTGTACCATATCGTATGGCACCAAAGGAGTTGAAAAAGTTAAAGACGTAACTTTAGAAATTACTGGATCAAGGTTTTATCCGGCCTAGAATTTCACCGTAGGGAGCACCATTATGGTTTGTAAAAAAGAAAGATAGCACGTTGAGGATTTATATATATTATCGACAACTGAATAACTTGACGATTAAGAACAAGTATCCCTTGTCGCGGATTGATGACCTGTTCGGTTAATTTTAGGAAGCTACGGTGTTTTCCAATATCGATTTGAGATCTGGATATTATCAGTTGAATTGAAGGATAAAGATGTGTTGAAGACTGCTTTCCGTACGAGGTATGGCCATTCTAAGTTCTTGGTGATGTCGTTTGAGTTAACGAATATGCATGCAACATTCATGGATATGATGAATTAGGTATTCTATGAATTTTTAGATCAATTCGTGGAAGTGTTCATCTATAATATCCTGGTTTACTCTTGTACCGAGGAGGATCATGATCAACACTTGCGGATTATGTTGCAAACCTTGCTAGATAATCAGCTTTATGCTAAGTTGAGAAAATGTGAGTTTTGGATTAAGAAAGTGGTTTTTCTTAGGCATGTGGTTTCAGTTGAAGGTATCTAGGTTAATCCTAAAAAGGTTGAGGCAGTTGTAAATTGGAAGCACCGAAGTCAGTGACAGAAGTCCAAAGTTTTCTGGGCTTAGCAGATTATTACTGTCATTTTTTTGATGGGTTTTCGAGAGTTGCTGCTCCATTGACCAAGTTGTTGCAAAAGGATGTGCGGTTTGAATAGACAGAAGCTAGACAACAGTCTTTTGAGAAGTTGAAAGAAGCTTTGACGCAAGCTCCAATCTTGATTCAACCTGAGTCAGGGAAGGAGTTTGTGGTGTATAGTGATGCATCATATGTCAGGTTAGGGTGTGTGTTGATGCAGGATAGAAAAGTTGTGGCGTATGCATCGAGGCATTTGAAATTGCATGAACGTAACTACCCTACACATGATCTTGAGCTCGCGGCGGTAATGTTTGTTTTGAAAATCTGGAGACATTACCTTTATTATGAAAAGTTTGTTGTATACATTGATCATAAGAGTTTGAAGTATTTGATGACACAGAAGGAGTTGAATCTTCGTCAACGTAGGTGGTTGGAGTTGTTGAAGGATTACTAGATGACCATTGAGTACCATCCGGGAAAAGCCAATGTTGTGGCTGATGTTTTGAGTAGAAAGGCCGTTGTGGAGTTGAGAACCATGTTTGCGAGGTTGAGTGTGACCCGTGATGGAGGGTTGTTAACAAAGTTGTAAGTGAAACCTTCTTTGACACGGTTGATTAAGGAAAAGTAGTTGTATGATGAGGCATTGGTACCTCATGTCAAAGATATCATAGATGGAAATCCTACTGATTTTCACTTTAATAGTGATGGGGTTTTGTACTTTAAAGATCAGATTGTGGTGCCTAGTGGAGAGGAGTTAAGGCGGATGATTTTGACCGAGACACATGTTAGTCATTTTGCTATGCATCCTAGTAGTACTAAAATGTACCAGAGGTTGCGGAAGGATTACTATTAGGTGGGTTTGAAGAAGGACATGGCTGATTTTGTTTCTAGAGGTATGGTGTGTCAGCGGGTGAAAGATGAACATCAGTTTCCTTTTGGGTTGTTGCAACCGTTGAAAATTATGAAGTGGAAGTGGGAGAGGATCACCATGGATTTTGTATCGGGATTACCTTTGACACAGACTAAAAAGGATTCCATTTGGGTGATTGTTGATCAATTTATGAAGTGTGCATATTTTCTGCCCGTGCATACGACGTATTCGTTGGATAAGTTGCAGATTTGTATGTTGCTAAAATTGTGAGGTTGCATGGGGTACCTAAGTCGATTATTTTGGATAGAGATTTGTGGTTTACAACAAGGTTTTAAAGGTATTTACATCGAGCTTTGGGTACTCACTTTAATTTTAGTACATCATATCATCCTCAGACGGATGGTCAGTCTGAACATGTGATTCAGATCTTGGAGGATATTTTGAGATGTTGTATCATTGAGTTCTAAGGAACTTGGGAAAGGCAATTTCTTTTGGTAGAATTTGCGTACAATAACAGTTATCAAGCAAGTATAAAGATGGCACCATATGAAGCCTTGTATGGTAGGAGGTATCGTACGCCCTTGTGTTGGGCTGAGGCTGGGAAAAAATATGTTTCCATGCCTGATGTGTTGAAAGAAATGGATGAGAAAGTAAAGATGATTTATGATCATTTAAAATAGGCCTCGAATAGGCAAAAATTCTACGCAGATTTGAAGTGTAAAGAAGTTGATTACGTTGTTGGTGAAAAAAGTGTTCTTGAAAGTTTTGCCTTGGGAAAAATATCTAAAAGTCATTATTTAGTATATGGATCGGGATTAGAAATTTGAGTCGAATTAAGGATTAAAATCAAAATAAATAATTTTGGTGCGAGAAAAACATGGGAAAAATATCTAAAAGTCATTATTTAGTATATGGATATTTTTGGTAAAGTCAATTTTGGAAAATGGAATTTGGAAATTGGACATTTTGTCTAGTGACCAAAATGTAAAGAATGAAAACTATTTTTAATGACTATTTTGAAAAAGGGTCAAATCTTAGAATCCTTAAGGAGCTATTTTACCAATTTTTTAATCTAATTTTCCTCTTAATTGGGATTATTTTTAATGAGTTTTAATTAAAAGAAATAAAGGGAAATTAATTCAAAAGAAGGTAGTTATTTTTCTAAAAATATATTTGATGTAACTTCTTTTCTCAAAAATTTTTCTTAACTTCTCTTCAGCCAAACACTCTATTTTGCATTAAAGATTTGAGGTAATGTCCTTGATTTCTTAAACCTTTGATTTCTAGTGGATTCTTCAATCTTGTTTTCCAAAATCTTATTGTTCTTCCTTATTTTTCAAGAGTAAACATCCAATTGAGAGGAAATTCACTCATTAAAGGTAAGGTTCATTATTCTCCTCTAATGAATGGTTCTTTATTGAAATTCCCAAGTATTTGATATTTGTTTAATGTTTTCTAATGAGTTTTTGTGATTTAATTGTGGAAATTGATTAAATCAAGGTTTAATTGATGGGATTAAGTAATTTCCGTTTCAGATATATTTTGATGAGTTCTTGATTGGTTATAATTATGATTTTGATGTTTTATAATGTTAATAAGTTGGTTTTAACATTGGAATCCCGAAACTATGTGAATCTCTAATTTTTTAGGTTGCTAGTTTTGTGTTTTTGAGGTGTTGTGGTGGTCAAGTGAATACTGGAGATATAAGGATGTTTGAGAAGTGTTTTTAGTTGTTAATTGATGTTAATTGAAGTGTTGAAACATTAGTTTTTGGCTGGGTAAAGTTTGGAAGAGGTTTGTTGTTAATTTTGGGAGTTGTGGCGTGGTTTTCGGTAAAAGATGTTGAGGGTTTGTGTTGCTGTGATGTTGATTGCATTTTGATGCAATGTACCTCTGTTTTGTGTGGCTAAAATCAGGGGAGGTTGATCCTCAAGCTTGAATGTGAGTTTCGGAAGCTTTGGAGGTGTGATTGCCGCATAGGCAAGCGAGGCGTTACGAGTCGGTGAGTGAAAAAATGTTTGTTTTCAAAGTTGTGTTTTAGGGGTTTAGATCAAGCTTGAAACGCTGATCTAAGCTCGAAAGTAAGTAAATGATGAATTCTCTCTCGAACTCAGTTTGGCTAATAGTTTGATGCACTTGTTTTACATGGTTTGGTTACTCACTGTATATGCATGTTTTGAGCATGGTTTAATGTTGGAAATTGGTTTTGAAATGATGTTGATGCATTTGGAAGTAATGCATATTTTGTTAATGTTTATGAACATTGTTTAATGCGAAGGTTGTTGCATTGGTTTAATGGTTTTGATGATGCATATGAAAACAATGAGTTAATGATGTTAAAATAAATTATATTAGCAAGTGATGGTATGAAATGGGTTGAAAATGAAATCAGATATAGTTGGCCGGCCATAGGATTGATAGTGCACTATAAAAAGGCGCTTTGGATGTTAAGGGGTTTATATGGTGTACCGAATACTCCATCCAAGTACCCTAATGGTGGAAGGGTTGTACGGTACCGAAAACTCCCGTTAGTGGATTAAACATCGTATAGATGAGTGGTGTTGAGGGGTTTATGTTTACCGAATACTCCACCACGAGTGTTACAACGGTAGAGGGTTTTATGTGTACCGAATACTTTCGTGTGTGAACCTTATGTTACCGGTAGATTGTTTGTTAAGTGTTGTGGGAACACTTGTTGAATCTATGTATCCGATGTTACGTTTTGGTAAATGGAACTTGGTAAATGATCACTTGGAAGCCAACATAATTCTTTATGTATCATGAGATGGATTATGTTGTTTAATGTGATTTAAACATGTTTTACTCTTTAAGCCTTGCATTGGTAGTATGCATGGGAAAGCTTAAATTGAGGGTAGCAAATGGGATTTCGCTGTGGGGTCCATGGTACATGTTGCATATGGTTTAATATGTTGTTTTTGAAATGTTAAGTGCATGGTTTTGATAAGGCATGGTGATGTATTGATGTTTAAAGTAGTTTTGGAACGTATCTTGTAAAAGAAAAGTAAAAATGGTTTAAAATGCATTGAAGTTGGTTGTTGTTTGAGCATTCCTCACTAAGCCTAGTGTGTTTACGCTCTCTTTTCCTTCGATGCAGAGAATTGAATTTGAGGCAGTGAGAAAGCAAGGAAAGGACTCCCAAGGACTAGCTATCAAAGTACGGTTTGGATGTTGAATAATAATGGCAATATGTCACTTGAGGTTTTGGGAGGGTGTTTGAGGAACTCCCTATCGTTGCAAGTTTTAATTGTTGTTTTGGACTTGTAATATGTTTAAGTGATTGAGATATGGCTGGTTTGATGATTTGAATATGGGCTTGGAAGCATACCTCTAGAATTGATTGCTTGAGTATGCTAGAAAAGCTAGGATGGCTTTTGATGACGTTGTGTCATTTTTAAAGTATGTTGTTGATGTTGCATGTTGATTAGCTAGTTGTTAATATGGATTAGAATGAGCTATAGTGTCATATGTTGGAGCTAGAGGTCATTGCAGGCCTCTGCGTATCGGTACGGGTACCTCAAGGTTTGATACGCGGGGTCCTATAGAGTCTCAAATCACTGAAAATAGGCCTAACATATCGATACGCCTAGCCAACGTATCGGTACGCCTTGTAGGAAAATAGGTGAAGGTGTCGGTACACGGTCTAGCATATTGGAATGCCCCTTCGATATTAACAAGCCGTATCGATACGTGGGGTACCGTATCGATACAGGTTTTAGCTCAAAATAATCAAGGGGTATCAGTACGGGTCAACAACGTATCGGTACGGTGTGGTCAACATGTCATATCGATATGTGATAAACGTGTATCGGTACATGGGGCCGTTAAGTCTGTTAATCTGTATCGATACGGGCTTACCTGTATCGGTACGCTCTGTTGTTTTACGATGCTGAAGTTTGGAAATCTTGCAATTTGGTTCTTGTTTGTTATGAATGCAATTAAATGAGTTTGAGTGATTGTTTTGGAATGGAAATTGATATATGTGTATGTAATTGGAATAATTAAAGGTTGGTAATCCTAAACAAGTATTTTTGCCCGGGAGTTTATAAAGTTTGCATTTTGGTCCTTTATGTGTTTGGTCGCGTAATTAATTTCTGTTTTGCAATTTGTATAAGATAAAACGCTGTCGCAGAGATGTGTACACATAGGACTTTAATAACATGCATCTAGACAAGATAAAAAGAAAAAAGGGTTCGGTTTAAGGTTTTATCTCGGGTTTGCTTTGGCAAACCTAATGTGGCCCTTTTAGTCCGGTTTCGGCTAGGCCAGGCCAAGGGGGTTACATGCAGAGCATGAGTGAACAGGTATTTGAAGTGTTGTGTAATACCTCAATATTAGCTTAGTGACTAAAATGCAAGGAATTAAAAGTTAGTGGTTTTAGCTCAGTGACTAAAACGTAAAAATTCAAAGTTTGGTGGCTAAAATGAAAAGTTAGGAAAAGTTTAGGGACCAACATGGTAATTTTTCCAATAAAAATTTTTATGGAAAAAATGAATAGTTTATCCCGGTATAAGAATTTTGGTGGGAATTAGATTTTTGGTACGAGATTTGTGTGAACGAAGGGAATAAGTTTCAGAAATTTATTCGAATGATTATTCGAACTCAGAAAATTATGAAAATTTTATGGAAGCCCTAGAAAGACTTGAAGAATATGATAGTATAGTGTTTGAATCGTTTTTATTCGATTTAAATTTTATTATATGCTATAATTGGTGAAATAGGTGAAAATAGCATTTTTGAAGATAAGTTGGTTCATTAAGGGTAAAAAGGTTATTTCACCCTTACTTTTTGATTATTATTGATTATTTTGGATAAGAAAATATATGTGTTGGCATGGGATCGGTCATAACTCAAGGATAAATTAGTCTTTTGACTATTAAAGGATTATTATTAATTAAATTTGGTGTATATTATGCCATTTGGCATAATTAAAGAAAGTTTAACAAAATTTTCTTCTTCTTTCCCCAAGGCTGCCGAAACTCCATAGCTAGATACCAATAAAGATCAAGGTCGTACTAGTAGACCGGAAAAAGAAAAAGTTCGAGACTAATCGAATAGAAAAAAGGGGCATTACAAGGCTAAGGTGAGTGCATATATGTTTTTAGCATGGTACTTTATTTTAATGATTTACAGATTATGGCAGTATACCATGAATATTATAAAGCATATTGGGGTATGAACTGCTCCAATATAAAATGTTTTACGTGACGTATGTATGGATATTGTGTTATTTGCCCTTAATTGCATGAATTGTTTTTAAGGTTGCCCTTGTTAATGTAAAAAAAATATTACTCGATTATGGATTAGGTGATTTAAAGGCATCACCAATCATATAAGTTGGTTAGTTGATTTAAAGGCACCATCAACCGTATAAGTTGGTTAGTTGGTTTAAAGGCACCATCAACCATATAAGACATTCTACGAGTTAATGACACTTGAAGAGTATTATAAAGTTATTGACACTTCAATGTGTATCATAAAGTTAACGACACTTTAAAGTGCCATACATGTTATAGGCACTTTATTGTGTCTACAAGCAATAAAGAATAATACTTTTAAAGTACTTAATATTTACCTTGGGCTATATTATGGTATTACGAAGTATGCATTTTTTTTATAAATATTAGGTTTTTGGAAAGTATCATGCATTATAAAGATTTTATATATGTTACTTATTTATGTCTCACTAAGTTATACTTAGCGTGTATTTCTGTAATACACGTAGGTAAACTGGAGTGGGATTGGACAGAGCTGTTGCATCAAATCTTTTGTGAAGACATAAAGTTGACAAGTTATTTTCAGTACTTATGACATCATGTTTTATATGTGAATAGTGGCATGTACGAAATAACTTGTTTAATTTGTTAAAAAATAAAACCGGCATGCCTTGTAATGATTTCGTCTATGTATAATGAATAGTATATGATATGTATAAGTTCTGCGTTTTTATGTTAGAATTTAGTTTTAATGTTATTGTTATCCACAAGTTAATTGAAATTTTGAAATAGCACTGATTCTTAAGGTTAAATAATTTTTAATTTACCGTGACATTTTCAACTCGTGTTCGGTGTACGAATACGGGAAGGAGGTGTTACATTTATAATTTCAATTTTCCTCAGATTTTTACCAACTTTGAAAGTACCCAATACAACTCACTATCTATCACATGATACTTTTAAACCTTGAAAATTTCCTTTCATAAAGACTTAGACTGAATTTTCTTAACTAAGTCTATTATTTCGATAATTATTGAAAATCTTCATAGCATAAGGTTTCTCATAGAAATCCTTTATTTGAAATCCATACGAATATTATACTTTTAATGAGTCCAAAATATCGATCAGAAACACTTTTATGAGACCTTCCCAAAGGTCACCCATCTTTGTATTTCCCTGGCCTAAGCACGCTTAACAATTTCATTCGATCCAAATTCGGTACCTTTTTCTACATCATAATTTTTAAAACCGATATCAAGGTACTTATTTCGATTCACTCTTCTACTGAATAAAATTACTTGTTAGGGAAATTTACATTTTAGTCCTAAACTTTTCCAAGGTTTATACTTTAACCCCTAAACTTTCAAAATTTACAATTTAGTCACTAGCCAAAATTTGAGATATTACATGTTGAGGTGCATGGGAGATATGACGTTTCGGGCTCATCTAGAAATGTATTTGGAAGTTCTTTTCAAATGAGTTTCGGCAGTGGGGTTGAGGACCAGCCATATAAGTTTGGAGACAGTTTTGTTGCAATGTTGGAAAGTGAAACATAGATTGTATTTCATCCATATGTCACACATTCGATGTTCCTGACTGTTGATCTGAGTGTTGGCATTAACGTTGAAAATCTCCAAGGTTGATGGGGAGAAACGCTTGCTGATTCTAGTGAAGATGAAGAAACTAAGGATGCCAATTTGACTGCTGCTGACTTTGGTAATGAGCCTATATTTGGTGGTGGTAAATTTGTTTCGTCCAGGGATGACATTACATGGTATGATCCTACTGCTCACATGAACTTAAAAGATTATAATGCGACGAGGGCACCTGAATTCCTGGTAATGCCATAATTAAGTTCGGGTCCCTCTGATGAGTTATTGGTTGAGATTCAATTTGAAGAAAATGAAAAAGCTACATTGGCAATTAAAGTGCATTTCATCAGAAAGCATGTGAACTTCATTGTTAAAGAATCCAGTCTAAGAACTCTGTTTGCAAAATGTGTCAAATATGGAAAAGATTGTAATTGGAAGATTCGGGCGTCTAAAATTCAGAGAAAAATGCTTGGGTGATTACAAAGTAAAATGGTCACTATACTTGTTTACAAAATTCCATCAACTAAGACCATCGCCAATTGGACTCGAATGTAATATGTCACAATGTGAAGATGTTGGTTGAAGCAAATTCAAGGGTTATTGTTTCAATGATATGGCATCTATTAAGCAACAGCTTGAATATCAAATAGAATATGGCAAGGGTTGGTATGCAAGGGACAAGGCACTAAAAAAAGTGTATGGTAATTACGAGAAGTCTTACAATGAGATACCAGCTTTGATACATGCAATAGTATTATTCATTCTGGGGACCATAGTAAGGTATAAAACCTTGGATGCATGCAACCGAGAAGGTTAATTTTTTCAAGGGAAACAAATATTCCACCAACTATTTTGGGCATTCAAGCGATGCATCGAAGGCTTTCCATATTGCAAACGTATGGTCCAAGTCGATAGAACATGGTTGAATGAAAGATACAAATATATAATATTGATTAGCGTTACACAAGATGGTGATCAAAATTTTTTTTCGACTTTCTTTGCAATTGTTGATACGGAGTCGACGGACTCTTAGAAATTCTTTTTGAGTAATTTACACAAGCGTGTCTTCTGAGAAGATGGGGTTTGCTTGATTTTTGATAGAGCAGCAGGCATCTTAGCATTAATTGATTGACAAAATAGCTGATGGACACCTCCACACGCATATCTTACGTACTGTGTACACCATATTAGAAAGAATACTATTAAAAAGTGGGGAAAACCCCTCACATTTGTAGCTTGATTTTAGGTATGAGTAAGTAATTTTCATTTTGTCAGACTCGATTATTTATGTGTTATGATTTTTGTCGATGCTAACAACATATATTATAAAACAGGATATGAACTACTGCAACAAAATTTTGACAGGAAGTTGGCAAATTTAATGGAGTACGACAAAGATGTTTGGACGTGGGCAAACAATATCGAGAGGGAAAATGGGCCCAATCATATGATAAAGGTCGACGATACGGGTAAATAACAACCGATATTGTAGAGTGTATAAATTGTGTATTAAAAGGAACACGCCATCTCCCAATAGCAAGCTTTGTGAGAGAGATGTACTACAAGTTGGCTAAGGTTTGGCTCGATAAAGGGTCAAAAATCCAAGCTATGATAAATAGGGGACAAGTTTGGGCTCCTGAGCTTGTGAAAAATGGAAAAGAATGTGAAACCGGTAAGATCGATGGTTGTTCATGAGTTCGACCTAAATCAACAGATTTTTGATGTTGTTGATTCTGTATGCAACAACGAATGAGGCCACGGCCATATATTTATAGTCGGGTTTAGGCAACGATAGTATGACTGTTGTGAGTTCCAAGCATGGCGATATCCATATAGGCATGCAATCGTAATATGTATGTCTATAGGGGTTGACTCGTACACCTTTGTGGATGAATGCATTAACTTGCATAGGATAATAAATATTTACAGATGTGAGTTTCCACTGATCGTGAATTCATAATATTGGCTGCCAGTGGAGCATGAAGAATAGTTACCGAATCCAACACTCCGTAAAGAACCAAAGGGCTGACCTCTATCGACTCGCATCCATACCAGTAGGGATCTTCATTGCATGTGGGCAGAAGAACCGAAGAGATGTATGAAATGTAGGGGTACAAGACATTCCAAAAAAATGTCCAAATCGATCGACTTATATGGCCATCCTCGGTGATTTCGTTTCACTCTTCGTTGTAAAACTAGTTTTTTATATTTGTATTCGAATGAACATTTAAATATTTGTATATTTAAACTGTTCGTATTTATGGGATGTGTACTGGAAATAGTTTCTATTTTGAAATGTTATGTCATGCTTATTTTATTGAAATGCTAGTTTTAAGTTTTGAAACGTTAAAAAATTTAGGGGATTAAACATCTAAACATGAAAATTTCTAAAACGAAAATTCAAATAACTATTAACAATAATAGATTTTTTTATGTTAATCTTAAAAATGGAATTAAAAGCAAGTAATGGAATTAAAAGCCTATCACATAAGCATCACATATAAAAAATAATAATATTCAAATTCAAACATTTGTATTACATAGAATCACATGAAATCATTTCCTATGCAATTTTTGTCCATGTTGGGATATGGTGAAATAGTAATGTCACGGTGGTTGTCGATCTCGTTGTGGTCTTTGCAGTGCAACATGTTCTCTTGATCATCATCTTCATTACTGTTCACCTCATCTTCGTCATTGTTCACCTCGTCAATCACTAGAGGCATAGAAGGCAGTGTTGTAAACACATAGCCACCACTATGTCCTCCTATCTGTGGTGCAAAACGTGGGACTGTAAAATAACGTATTCAACATGAAATCTGTCAGCCCCTAATAGTCCATGTTTCTACCAAAGATCGAGTAAATGGATGACCGTGGATGATAAATTTTGGGTATGTATACTTCAGAACCATCCACAACCGAGCTCTCACCCACTGGATTAGCTACCGAGCTCTCGCCCACTACTGGATTTACATATGTGGTTAAAGAATTATCTGCATACATATACGATGTATCAGATTCACTATGATATTCATCCGCTTAACTCCGAGGTAAGCTCGCTGCACTCTTAGATGATTGACCACGACTACCATATTTTTTTATAAATATTCAACATTCTTCTCTTTCTTCCAGAGTAGTCAATTACGGTTTTCCATTATTACGATAGTAGAACATGTATTCTAAAGTATCCGTGTCCAAATCATCAGCTTGAATTGGAGTGCGATATGGCAACAATACATGTTTGTTGTTCCACATATCAACGTACTAAACATGCATGATTTCTCAATGTTGAATACCCTTGCTGTGAAAATCAAAATGATGTAGCAAGTCTTGATTCAATGGATTTACCGGAATGGGCTGGTGGAAGCCAAACTGCCACATCATCTTATCTCCGTACTGGAACTCCACAAAAGCAAAGTGGATCATCGGTGTAACCGTACACCATAGAATAGAATCCTTCATCAATTCCTCCGGTACATTTACGCGTACATCGGTGTATGACATCCAAATAAAGTGCAAAAAATATATATCATTATAATATAATACATTAGAGTAATTAATTACTTGAAAATAACATGTAAAACTAACTTAATTCTGATACCTCATTTTGGCAAGACAAATCAATCTGAGCTCTAAACACTCTTACATTGTTGTGTGCTAACCTCATGTGAGTTTTTTTCGTATTCTATCTGCATACACATCCAAATAACATTTTTCAGATAAAATAAAAAAATATTTTAAATTTAGTAAACTTAAATTTCCAAATCAAAGTTAAAATATTACCTACTCACAAGAGGAAAATTCCTCGAACTTCGAGTAACCGGAGTAAAAAAATGAAAGTTGTTCTCATGCTCAAGCTTGCAATAACAACAAACATCCACTAACACCCTTTGACTTATGACCATTATTATCTAATGGAGCGGCCTTGCACAAATCACAGTATAAGAACACCAATATTGTTGATCCCCAACTATAATTACCAGCTTCTAAAGACGATGACAGATATGGTAGATACTTGTGTGTGAACAAGATTACCATATTTATCCATCATCAATATCCTCCAATGAGCTATAAAACATATGCTCGACTTGCACACGTAATCTCTGTTGGGTTCGATGAATCAACCGAAATTGCTTGCCAAGTATTGGAGAAGTTGCTATCGGGAGATTTTTGTAGGAAGCAAAAAGATAGAAAATTGACACAAGAATTTTAGAGTGGTTTGGATTTCTAACCAAAGCCTACATCCACTACCTTAGCTTTCCAACTAAGGATTTCCCAAATCCACTAAGAATTTCTTCCCCTTTTACAAGGCTTAGGAGGCAGCCTTTACAACCTAGACTCAATTACCAAGCCTAGAATCCAAATCTTACAACCCAAGCTTTGGGAATCCTCTCTAACAAGAGAAAACAAAGCAAACAATAAATCATTCTCTTAGGTATGTGTTTGCACTCTTGCTCTCACCCAAAAACCTAATACACTTGAGCATACATAAACATTTTGGCTCACAAGTGTAGTCTATACAAAGAATGGGAATTAAAACATAAAAGACTTAATTACAATCATAGACATGTTGGCATGTTGACCATTAGCTTCTTAAGATGCTTTTTGAGGCCTTTTATACTCCCAATTGAGTTTCTAGCCGTTGGAGACCGTTGGGATTGAATTGGAGCCATTTGAGACTTTATTTCCCGCAATAAATGTAGTTCTAAAGATGTTTGTATCGGTACACGAGGTAGCCGTATCGGTACGCGTTCTTCAAAAACTAGCCGTTATGCTCATAGCAGCCTTAGTGTATCGATACGCCTTTGGACTGTATAGGTACAGTATGTCGGTACACTACATTCCGTATTGAAATGGTGTATCGGTACACTACAGGGAAAATAGCCGTTAGGGGTTTGGAAATAGCCGTTGGGGATTTGAAAAACAAGGATCGGTACGCATATACGCATATCAGTATGACCCCTATCCGCATCGGTATGCCTAAGCATGTACTGTACGGGTTTTCAGTTTTGGAAAAATACTGTAGCTGAAACCCTAAAATGTATCGATACGAGGGTAACCGTATCGGTACAGTTGTGCTGAAAACTTGAGTTTGGCTACTTTAAAATATTTTAAACACTTCCAAAACCTTTTGAAAATACCTCAAACTTATTTTCAAGTTGTTTGGACTTAAAATATTTTTGAAATCTTTTCAATTTAGTCCAAAACTATTTTTCAATTATTATATCAAAACAAATATTTTAACAATCTCCCCCTTTTTGATATAATAAAACCAACTTGAAAAAATGTTTTTGAGGTTTTTCTCCTTAGTAAAAATAAATTTGGAATAAGATTTTAAAAATATAACTATGTTTAAAGCCCCCCTTATTTTCTTGAAAATTCAATTTTTCAAATCATTCTCCCATTTTTGTTATATCAAAAATGGTTCAGACCAAAGTTTGAAAACTTTTAAGTCCATAACAATGGAAAATTTTAAAATGAATTTTGACAAAAATAGGTTTTGTTAAAATAGGCTTCCCCTTACTCAAGCATCAAATGAAAGGTTAGAGTAGCAAATATATGATAAACTAGTTGAATTAAAATAAATGAATCAAATTAAAACAAATAAAATTCAACTAATTTTACCACTTGAACCAAAGGTAGGATGTAAAGCCTTCCTTCTTCAAGTGATCTCCCTTGTGTGTATAGAGCTCCCCTTTAATTTCTTTAATTTCATCACTTGTCGATCAAAGCTCCATCACACCTAAAACAAGACAATCAAGTAATTTTTGGTATCCAAATTGCCTTGGATCCATAGGCATTAGTAGCACATACTTTAGTCCCCTTAGGAATCCATTTTTCAATTTTATCATTTTTATTTGAAGTAATTAGTCCTTTTGGGACCCAAATACTTTTAAAACATTTTCCATTCAAAAATCTAGGGGCACTAGATTGTCTTTGATAAAAATTTGGTTTTCTAAAATTATTTTTCTTTTCTAATTTCAAGGAAATCAAATTTTTTTCTTTTTTAAGATCATCTACTTCCTTTTGATAATCTTTTTTTTTTAATTTTGAAGAAAATTTTGTAAATTCAAAACTTTAAGCTCAAAATCTTTCATTTTTGCTTCAAATTCCAAATTGGTTTTAGAAAGCAAATCATTTTCGGTTTTTAATTTTGAAATCAACTTTTTATTTTTCGAAAATGAAGCTTTAAATTCAAAAACCAATTCATCATAAGCTTTTTGTAACTCATCAAAAGTATAAGAATTAGAAATAAATGAGTTAGAAGCTACCTCTCCCTCTTGGAGAGCCATAAAGCATAGGTGGGCTACCTCATCTTCATCGGTGAAGTCTTTATCACTCCATGTTGCTACATATACTTTCTTTGAAGATGATCTTTTTTTGTTGAAGCGAGGGCAATCGTATTTGGTGTGCCTCGTCTTCTTGCATTCGAGGCACTTGGGGGGTCATTCATCTTCTTCTTCGATTTATGTTTGGATTCTTCCTTTTCGCTCTTCATGAATCAAGGAAACCTCTTGAAGAGATAGGCCATCTCTTCATCCTCAATTTCATTCTCACTTAAATTTTCTTGATGGCTTATGGAGGATTTAAGAGCTACTGTGTTTAGATCTACGATTCTGAGCTCTTTGATCTTCTTCTTCTCTTCTCTCAAAGGTTTGGACATCAACTCATGGGTAAGAAGAGACTCAATTAGCTCATCAAGCTTAAGCTCCTTTAAGTTATTGGCCTCAATGATAGCCATCTTCTTGCTCTCCCATGATTCGGGAAGTGAGTAAATCAATTTTTGAATGAGTTTGTATTTTGAAATCTTCTCTCCTAGGCCTTTGAGTTCGTTGACGATTGTGGAGAAATGGTCGAACATACTCTTGATGTCTTTTTTCGGACTCATCTTGAAGTTTTCGTAGTTGAGGTTGAGTAGACCAATTTTTGTCTATTTCACCTCGTTTGTACCTTTATGGATCACTTCAAGCTTTTCCCAAACTTTTTTGGCACTCTCACAAGAAGAAACCTTTGCATACTCATCCGGGCCCAATGCACAAAATAGAATGTGCAAGGCCTTGCAATTAAGCTCTATCTTCTTGCGATCATTCGCCCTTCATTCTGCCTTACTTCGTTGTGGCACGAACGGCCCATGGAGAACTATATCCTAAAGATGGTAGTCTTTGGCTCTCATGAAAGACATCATCCTATTCTTCCACTAGGCATAATGTTTACCGTTAAAAAATGTGGCTTGTTAATGGATTGTGCCATAGAGACCAGTTGATAGATTGTTGGTTGAGCTTGCCGAGATCGCCTCAATAGGATATTAATCCTTCACGATTGAGCCTTGCTCTGATGCCAATTGTTGGGCTCGATGAATCAACCAAAATTGCTTGTCAAGTATTAGAGAAGTTGTTATCGGGTATTTTTGTAAGAATCAAAAAGATACAAAATTGACACAAGAATTTTATAGTGGTTCGGCTTTCTAACCAAAGCCTACATCCACTAACTTAGCTTCTCAACTAAGGATTTCCCAAATCCACTAAGAATTTCTTCCCCTTTTACAAGGCTTAGGAGGCAACCTTTACAACCTAGACTCAATTACCAAGCCTAGCATCCAAAGCTTACAACCCAAGCTTTGGGAATCCTCTCTAACAAGAGAAAACAAAGCAAACAATAAATCCATCTCTTAGGTATGTGTTTGCACTCTTGCTCTCACCCAAAAACCTAATACACTTGAGCATACATAAACATTTTGGCTCACAAGTGTAGTTTATACAAAGAATGGGAATTAAAGCACAAAAGACTTAATTACAATCATAGACATGTTGGCATGTTGATCATTAGCTTCTTCAGATGCTTCTTGAGGGCTTTTATACTCCCAATTGAGTTTCTAGCCGTTGAAGACCATTGGGATTGAATTGAAGCCGTTGAAGACTTTATTTCTTAAACAAATACAATTCTAAAGATATATGTATCGCTACACGGGGTAGATGTATTGGTACGCGTTCTTCAAAAACTAGATGTTATGCTCGCAGCAGCCTTAGTGTATGATACGCCTTTGGACCATATAGGTACAGTGTGTCGATATGCTACAGTTCGTATCGAAACAATGTTTCAGTACGCTACAGGGAAAATAGCCGTTGGGCATTTTGAACTAACTGTTGGGGAATTGAAAAACAATGATCGGTACGCCTATAGGCGTATTTATACAAACCCTATTTGTATCGGTATGCCTAAGCCTATACCAGTACAGGTTTTTGGTTCTAGAAAAATATTGTAGCTAAAATCCTAAAGTTTATCGATACGGGTGTAACCGTGTCGGTAAACTTGAGTTTGGCTACTTTAAAACATTTTAAACACTTCAAAAACCTTTTGAAAATACCTCAAACTTATTTTCAAGTTGTTTGGACTTAAAAATATTTTTGAAATATTTTCAATTTAGTCCAAAATTATTTTTCAATTATTATATCAAAACAAATATCTTAACAATCTCTTTTGATGTATTACATCCAGAAGATTGAATTCTCTCTGCAACCAACTCAATTTGATACAAGACCTTTTCACATCAGTTCCAGATGGAACCTTTTTGAGATATTCAAGGCAAAGACTTGCAGGTGAATCCTCAATATACTTAACCAATGGACTCTCGTTTATCGGGACCCCGATTAGCATGACCACGTCTTCGAGCGTAATTGTATATTCTCCACACGACATGTGAAATGTATGTGTTTCTGGTTTCAACACTCAATTAGTGCGATAATCAAACCGGGAACCATGTAAAAGCCACGAATAAATATGGCATGACAAAATCCCGCACGTTGTAACCATGCAATCTTATCATTGTGTAGGTGATTATTCCCCATGCTTCTGTGATGTTTAAAGGTTTCTTCGGTTGCCTGCATTAATTTAAAAAATTAGTTAATAATAACAAATAAGAAAATAAAATATTAGTAATCTCAATATTAATTTCTTAAAAAATGTATCATATCATCAACCACAACACTAGTGATGTTTGATTCTGTAATCTCAACACAAGATTTTGATCGGCCATCATTCTAACAAAGCTGCATACATGACAAATAAGAAAATATTAGTAATAACAAATACCACTGAATCTAATCGAAATACTACTACTACTTTAAAATCAATATTAACATATAAAAATATTCATAATTACACAAAGGTAACTTACTAATTTACAATTTGATATTGAGAAAATACTACCAAATTTGCATGAAATCTTTCTTCCTTCTTTTTACTTATTCTTTTTGACTAAATATTTACAATTTACATGCATAACATTAATTTTCAAAATCACGTTAACAACTATTTTAACATGCAATAAATTAAAACACATACTAACAATAACAACAACTTACTAATAAATTTAAAAATTAAAAAATAAAATAATATTACTAAATTTAAAAATAAAATACAAAATTTTCTTCTATAATTTTTTTACATTCAACAAAAATATTCCTATTTAACACAAAAACATTAAAATTATATTAATCAACAATACTAAGTTAAAAAATAAAAAATAAAATTATTTTCTTACTATAAAATTATACAATTCTAAAAATAAAAAATAAAACTATTGAAACAAAAATTTAAAAACAAATTATATACATTTAAAAATATACTATATTTTCTCCAAATCTTTTTCTTTTTATTCAATCTTTACAAACTTTTTACAATTCTTTACCTTGAGCCTCTCTATAACAACTAAAAATTTAAACATCAACCACTCAACCCACCAATCAACCATCCAATCAATAAACATCAACACTCACTTCACCTCACAACCATTCCCGAAGCATGCATTATTTCCCTTTTTTTTTCAGCCCTTCACCCTCGCTGCATGTATGCCCTTCTTGCATCCCAACACCCTGCCATCATAGTCTGCACCTCCATACCCTGTCATCACCGATTTTATTTTTTTCAACCTTGTATGGGGCATGCATGGCGTTCTGCTACCCTGCCACACGCTGCATCAAAGCCTGTCATGCTGAAACCGGCCATGCATAAAGACAGAATCAAAGCATCTGGTCTTTAACTTTTTTCTTCTTGAAGACGGAATACAAGTATGCAGTCTTTATATTCTTTTTAATATTAAATTTGAGGATTTTCTTGAAAACGAAATACAGGATATCCAACTTCAAAAATACTATTCAAAATGCTATGAATTACAGAATAATCTTTCAAATACAATAGATTCAAAAATATTTTTTTAAATATAATATTATACCAATTTCGTCCATAGAACACATCCTTCAACATATATCATTTTCCAACAAAGCAATTATCTCAAAATTGTGTATAAAAATTATTTTGCTTTTGGAAAGGCGTTCTTCCCACTACTTACAATCCCTCCCCGATACGTGTGACCTTTGACTTTGTATGCTCCGCTTCAGCCGTCAGCCACTCAGCCTCTCTCTTCCGCAGCAAGCCTTTTTTTCTGTTTATTTATTTATTATTAATAATATAATAAATACCAGAGTGTATAGAGAAGAAACAAAAGAGTATATATAGTTTCATTTTTTATATATATGAAACTAAACTTCCAACCCAGTCCCAGTCTCCAATCCTCTGAAGATTGTATATGAAAGCAACTCCATTCGATTCATGGCAGAAGTTGGGGAATGCTCTGCTTCACAACCCTCCTCCCAAATTTGGGCTAAGCTTGGTATTACCCACCCAATTTCCCATTCTTCTTTCATTTTTGTTTGTCCAAAACAAAAATATTTTCTTTCATTGTTCAATTGAGAATCTAAGTTAGATTGTATTCATAGGTTATATTGTACTGAAATGTGAAAAAAGGTTTATTCTGGCATAACCCCCAAGTAAAATCATTAACTGGGGGCATGCTGTTTCAATCTTGAAATTACTGATCAATAGTTTCAAGGACATTCTTTAAAGATCAAACTTTCTGTTATGGAAACGGAAAAATGGGAACTTTGGTATTTCTGGTATATCCATTCGTTGATCCAGTTAGAAACTATTCTGCTGGTGGTCTTTTTCATATGTCCCTTTAGGCAAGCCCTTGGCTTTTCTTTGGTTTCACTGTAAACAATTGCCATATCAAGTTTCAGGACAAGTTTTACATCTTCATTACCTTTGATTCTTGGCTTTCTGCTAAAATGTACCGTTGTTGGATATTACTTATCTCCCGCCATTGCGACAATTATTGGTACAGTTAGGATGATTTCTGATATGAGGAGCTCTCAACTTTGGCACAAAAATGGTTTTTTGACATGAACATTTTTTATGCATGTGATGGAATACATGAATGGGGATTTTACTGTAGTTTTTTGGTGATTTCTTTTTTCAATATGGCTTTGGGTATTCATAAAGTTCTAATTTTTGCAGTTCCATTATGTGTGCAAGAGTCGGATATTGAGATATGCTCAGATGAGATTATAGTAACTTCTCAGATCACATCTTCTTCCCAAGTGAAGCATGACTGGTGCAAAATAATAAGGAATGCAGATATGTTAACCGCAATGATGCAAAATAAAAGGTATTTACAAATCATTCACTAACCTGTGTGCCTGCTTTCTTTTTTCGATAGCTAAGAAGGTTTAGGTGAAGGATGCATTATATGTCACGAATAATTGATGTGTCGTGATCGAGTTACCTGTTCTAATCTCCAAATGTTGGTCTTATTGTCGTTATGAAAGAAAAATGCGCATGGACAATTACAACCAGACTTTTCTGTGATATTGTTCGATAATGTACAGGATCAATGATATAATTCTACCTGCCTTTTGCTTTGAGAAGATTTTAATGAAGTTATTTGTAGAGACTAGATTTCTTGATCCTTCAAAGTTTATTTGATGCAACAAGGTAGTTACAGAGATAGGGTAGCACTAACAAATGATATCAAAAGGAATGAATCATCAAAGTAAAGTTAGGACCTTTGTTACGCTCGTTCTGAATTCGGAAACCATAGCGATCCAATTCAGTAAAATTAAAATCCCATTGATATATAGTTTATTATAAAATTATTGACAATTAACAAACTTTAGAGTTATTTATTTAGAATTATGTTCCAATAATTGTATTTCGTTCCTACTAAATGAACAATGAAGAGCACCCTATCTAATTATGTTTTATAAAAGTAGTGAATTGTGTTCCGGTTTTCGTTCCTCGTACCGGACCGATCCGCGAACCAGTTAACAGTAAGTAGGCCAGGGTTTCAATAGCTCTAGCGTAGTTGTATCATGGTCTATATTGTAAATCTTGTATTCTTTTTCACTTATTACTACTACATACACATCTTATCTAACTTGTTTCTCTTTTCTACTTATGCGTTGAGCTACTGCAGTTCAAATGATATGCTTGTTGATGATGTTGTTGTCCAAAGCGAAGATGTTGTCGAAATCAAATCTGGCACTGAAATAGTTTTGGGTCCTAATAGAGAAGGTCAGCTTTAATTTGTTTGATTGTTATGTTTCCATAACTGACATTTTTATGACTGAATCATTTTAATAGATCACTCTGTAACTTGTCCTTTAAATTGTTTATGTTCTTGATTTAGATAGTAACCTATGCAAACTGTATCTATTGAAAATAAGAGCATTACCGTTTTCTTAAGTTTTTATCATTGGACTGGAGGGAGTCGGACATTGCTCTCAAGGGTCAAGGGTTCTCTCTTCCCTCAAAAGTTGATAGTTTGGGTTTAATATTGTTTGATGTGACGATTATTCTTCCAATATAATTGAAGGCATAAATTGTACATGGAACACTATAACTCATTAAAATCATCAGTCTTCAATAATTTATTAAATCTAAACAAAATATAAGAAAAATTTAATAAATGTTCAATAAAACTGAAGAGACAGCAAGTCAAATAAACAAAAGTTAAAAAGACAACAAGTCAAATTAACAAAAGCTGAAAAGACAGCAAGTCAAATGAACAAAATAAAAAACCACCTCAAATAATAAAAAAAAAAGTCAAAAAAGTATAAAAAGACAGAGAAAACATTACAACCATCTAACAAAGATCCTTATCAACAATAAGGACGGACTTTGAAAAAAATAAATAAAATTAAAAAAATGAGGCTATAAAAAGAGAAAGCTTGCAAAGAAGTAGAATAATTTTTTCGACTCAATTTTTTTAACACTCGCAAAGTTTTTTTTATCTTTCTTTCATTTTTAGATCTGTTTCTTTGTAAATATTTTTCTTTTATATTTCACCATCATCTTTTTAAAATATATTTTCTTGTAAAATACTTTCACCATTTATCATAATTGTAATTAGTACCAGAGCGAAGATCTTTATCACAAAAATTAATTTCTTGCATACAAACTATTCACTTGGCTTTTCAAACTGGACTACATAAAATTTGGAGTTTTTGTTTTTACCATCATATACACACAAGGGATAAAGTAAAAGGAAAATAAAAAGAAAAAGAAAAAATTTGAGGCGTTCGACGTGAAATTAAACATTTAAATGGTTGCTCTAATACCACTTGTCGCGGGGTTATTGTCTTCTTTCCAAAAAATATGTTTAATAGGATGTGTACCATCACCGCTTTTATATCTCAAGACCACCTTTTTATCTATCGATGTGGGATTAATGTCCATGCCTCTTCTCAAGCGTGATATTATACTACTATGTTTTAGAATGAAAGAAAAATGCTCTACTCACCTTGCTAAAAGCTTCAAATTATATATATTTCCACGAATTTCAAATCGTGTACACATTCTGCCAAGCCTATATCTATATACGATTTCCATGGCTCTTATTCGTTGATAATACGTACATCCCAATCACAAGAAGCTAGCATCTCACAAACATAGTATATCTCATCTGTTGTTCACAATGTAATGACATTTTTTATTGTAAGATCATCATTTACTTGGCTTAACCTCTCTTTCAATTGTTGTAGCCTAATCAGACGGCTAGCAATAGCATTATTTTTTTATCTTAGCTTTCATTTTTTTCACTTTAATGTACTCTAACAAAAGCTTACGAGCAGCCATCACAGGCATCATAACTATCAGCCGTGAAAATTAACACAAAAAAATAATCAAAACAACATAAGTAAATGAATTTGCAAGTGTTAAAGATGGTAAGATCACATTGCCTTTACCCCACATGCATACTGAAGAAAAAAAATTAAATAAAGCATATCCACACCGTACTCATGCGGATAACCATTGAGTAATAAATTTTTATGGCAAGTAATGACCCAAAAACATCCAAATAATAAGAAATACTTTTTACATAAAACTATGTCTTAAAAATTCTTAACTCATTCTTTACGTCAATAAGCATGACCACTTTAACAGTTGACTGAGTTTCTTTTTATCATATGAACAATTTTCATGATTACAAGCTATTCACTTGACTTTTCAAACTGGGCTACATAAAATTTGAAACAAAATCCATTCAGCTGCTTTTAACATTTTCGTAAGGTTAGATTTATGACCCGAATTCTATTTTGAACTTTTATTTAATATAAAATTGATCAATTTCTGTAGAACTCTACTTCATCATTTGGATATATGTCGAAGAGTAGGAAATTCAGTTTGAGTAAAATTTCTTTCTATGCAAGTTTACTTTCTAACCAATCAATCTATCCCTATAAATAAATACTAGGAATTATGGTTAAAATCATCGGTTGTATTCTTATCTTTTTGACATAATGGAAATCTCTCATCCTCTACGCTGGTTTTTCCCTTTTAAAATTTTCACCTAAATCCTGATGTTTATTTTCTTTTCTACTTTTGCGATCCATAGTTTTTCGTTATTATCATCTCGATAATTATAACAAACTAGTATTAGAGTGTTCATGTTACTCACGGTAATGACACATGGGTCGACTAGTTCGAATCATATAATAAAATATGATCGTTATTCTGGCGATAAAACCAGGGGCAGATCCAAGTCATCAAATCAAAGTAAAACATTTTGCAAAAAGAAATGTCATATTAAATCTAAATAGTATGTGTTACAAAATAAGATCAAAAAGGGGGGTTGCGAATCAAAATGCAAAAAAAATTGATAAAACATATATAACAAAAAACTACAGTGATGTTGAACTTTTGGTTGCTGGCAACAACGACCCTAAAGTGAACGAGGAATAATCTTCGATTCTAGATACACTTTCCACATGTGTCCTAATCGAAATTAGTTTACAACATATAAAACTGTTTCTACAAGAATAGTTCTGATGGAAATAACGCATCATACAATATTGTAGGGATTGACACGATCAAAATCAAGATGTTCGATGAGGTTATCAGAACCTTAACCGACTGATGCTTGCGAAATATGTATGCAAATAAGAGCAAGTATACTAGTCGATCAAATAATAAAGTGATAAATAGAGTGTTGAACCCACAGAGATTGGAGTGATAAACTCAAAGCAATCACACTTAAGAGTTAGTAAAATAATAATGGTGTGGTGATAGAAATAAAACTACAAACTAATGCTATTACAAGAAAAAGTAAAGTGAAGCAATTATCGAGAATAAATAGATGTCGTAGCAAATATATGTAATGAGAATGGATGATGGGTTTATTGCTTAAGGACTGCTAATTATCATTCGAATATTATAGCGGTTGGCGATACATGTATGCGTAAATCAATTGATATACTTATCTATTCGACAGGGTTTACTCAGACATGTATTGTCAACAGCTATAGCATTCGAATAAATAATCAACATAATTCCTAGGCAATAAACTCAACATTCATTCTCATTACATATCTTTGCTACAATATCTGTTTGTTCTCGATAATTGCTTCACTTTAATTTTTCTTGTAATAGCATTAGTTTATAGTCTTATTCATATCACCACACCATTATTATTTTACTAACTCTTAAGTGAGATTGCATTGAGTTTATTACCCCAATCCATGAGGGTTCGACACTCTATTTATCACTTTATTACTTGATCGACGAGTATACGTCCTGTACTAGATCTAAAGAGGAACTTGATTTCATTGAGTACTTTTTTCTCAAAAGGATTCAAGTATATCGTTAATGGTGGAGTCATGAAGACCAGCAAGGGCTCCCTCATTGTGATGAAAGGGCAAAAAAATACTTCAAAACTATATTTTTTGCAGGGTTTCACAATTATTGGCGATGTTGTGGTTGTTTCTAATCCCTTGTCAGACAAAGATACCACAAAACTTTGGCATATGCGCCTGGGTATATGAGTGAAAACTACATGGTATAATTAAGTAAAAGAAGACTCTTGAACGAACAAATTAAAATATAGTCTGGGGGCAGCGGAGACCAGCAAGACGAAAATAAAAGGAGAGAGGTTAATTGAAAAAATAAAGAAAAACATCACATACGCACGAGATAAAAGTAAAATAAAGAAAAAGAAAAAATTTGACAAAAGCGCAAATGAATCAATTTTTTATTAGATGTGATTGTGTATCCACAAATATTTTGTTTAAAACCGTCGAATCAATTACAGTAAATTAAGGTCATTCATTTTTTTGGCACATTAACCAGATAATTTTATTGATAAATAAAATAAAATCAGAATATAAACATAATAGAGGTTTGAGAACTTCTAAAAGAACCACAAAAAAAAATTATAAATCTAAAAGAAAAAGATAAGAGATGCACCAATTAGAGACACTTACTCTTTGCACTTAAAAAAAATCCCTATAGTCTATTTTAGGAATGGTCTATGAGAAATTGTCAAAACACGAACTAAAAAAAATTCTTAAAATCGACAACAATCTTTCACGCTTATTCTCAAAAACGATAATTCGCTATAGATTACATCGGCAAACAACCCAAAAAGGATCAAACTCTACGTAATCACAGACAAACACGAATCAAAGACAAACATGAATCAAGGTCATTCATTTATGTAAGGATAAAAAATATATATTTATAATTCAAAAAAGTAAGACCTTTTGCACTAAAAAAAATCAAAGATTATCTAAATCATTACATTAGAGTTATTATATAATTTAAATTTCAGATTTTATGAACATATATTAAAAATAGACCAAATTCCAAAACAAAATTATTTAATTAATTTAATGAAAGGTTGATTCTAACTCATATAATATATCAAAACATATATATGAATAAATATATATATTTTTAAAAATTAATCTATTCAATATTGTAACCAAAATAGAAATAAATCTTAGGAAATAAAAACTGGAAATATAATTTATATTTAAATCGTACAAAACAATAAATTAACATTTTTTTAAAAAACAAAAGTAATGTATATATGTGTATATAATATATCATGTAGTAACAAATATTCAAGAAATATAGGTACCTAAAATAATAAAAGTACCTTAAATATGTATAAATCTTCAAATAATAAAAATCAAAGCTAATAATTAACATAAATTTTTTACGAATAAACATGTATAATGTGCATTTTAAAATAGAAATTAAATTATAAAAATATTAAACAAAGCTTATAAATATTCGGCACAACTAAATTTAGTTTGTACAAATATATATTACCATTAAATTATTGGTACAAACTTGCATGCAGCTCAAAGTCTTAAAAATATTCCCTGAATCAGTTCGTGATTAATGCCATTGAACACCCAATTCCCACGTACTTTGCCTAAGAAAATATTCTCTAATACAATTTATATAAGTTGCTGCTTATCAAAATTTACACTTATCTTCATTACGAGAGTCGGATTTAGCGGAACAAGGGCAATATTCCCCACTGATGCAGAAATCCCTTTCCGGTTGTGACCTCTAGTAGAAACAGCACAAGCACCGCCAGCATGGCTGCTCTGCCGTTCCAAGTTTCGGCACTTTTCGTCCAACCCCATTCCCAAACTGTCACAGGCGGTGGAATCTCCCTTCGTTGTGAATCATAGGTTGCCAATAACTCCTCCACACTGCCCAGGGGAACTAATGACTGCACAAAAAAACATTTACTGTTAAACCATGGTGGCATCGATGACATTTTTGTATGACCACAATAACAAATGTTATTCATAGACCCTAAAACTTTTCTTTGAGGTATCACAAGTCCTTTCAGCGTGCACCAACTCGAGAGTTCATTTTTTAACATTAACCGGCATAAAAACAGCACCTGTGGGGTACCAGAACTAAACTAATTTCAGTGAAATCATCAGGTCAAGATTTCAAAAGGTGCCATACAATTTTAGGAAACGGTAATGGTGTATTACAATCTTAAGTTCCTTACAGGCTCATCACTCAAGTGAATATATGAAACACATCAAGGCACCACATGTTATGTAAGATACAACCATGCACCTTTTCATGCAAATAAGCTTACTGGCAACATGCATACACAACACGTATTTACATGATTCAGTCTTCGTATATTCGATAAATCCAAGCCATATTTCTATGCTCTTGAAAAGGCACTTCTCTTAAATTATAAGAATTTAGTGAAAGTCTTTAAAGTACCTGTCTAGCTTCAAGATTTGAAACTGCCATAGCTCCAACATATGGAAGACTCTCAATTACAGCATCTGCCAAGTCTGAAATGAACATTGGTTCACATCCTAATGCAGGAACACGACCCCAGTTTTGTATACCGGATTCTAAAGCCAATTCCTTGTACTCAACATCAATCTCTTCAAGAGTTTCAATATGCTCGCTGACAAAGCTGTGAATCAAATATCAAAGTTTTAGCAGCCCAAGGCGGAGGTGATGATTGACCAAAAACTGCACCGCTTATAACTAGAAAAAAGTCAATATAAGGCTATGTGATGTCATTACACAATCATCAAAGCCAATTCTTTATGCTCAACATTAATCTCTTCAAGAGTTTCAATTACTGACCTTAGAAGCAAAGAATCAAACCTAAAAATTTTGAAAAGAAATTACAGTTCCATAATTTGCTTGGATAAACAATACTACAGTTTCAAATTTTCAATAGCCAAAGAAGTTGTGACTGAAGTAAAATGCAAAAGACACAGCAAGAAAATTTTCAACTCGGAGCTATTTGATTTCATTACCCATCACAATATCATCATCATTACAAATATAATACCTAATTGGTACAGTCAGAAGACTTTTAACTCCTTTTCGCCCTAGATCAATTATTGTCTCGTCAGTGTAGGGCTTCAACCATTCCACAGGCCCAACTCTGCTCTGCAGGAACATTAACCAACCATTAACAAAAGAAGGTACTATCATAGAGAATTTGTGCAATATATGTCGACCAGTAAAATCATGTGGAAAAATGATGGTCAAGAGATATAAAACATGTGAGTCAGAAGTGGAAAAACCCTTCACCATCAAAACTCCAACCTACCTTTATTCATATCTATGGAAAATAAATATATGTAGTTGCATCCAGTAAAATCTGAGAGTCCCAACCTGACCTGCTTCACCATAAATTCATCCAGACCCAACATGGACCACCAAAAAAGAGTAACTACTCAAACAATACACGAAATGATTTTTCCAAACAACCTAAAAATAGTCCATAATTCAACAAACAAATTTCCATAGTTTTGAAACATAGACAGGAAGTCTAAAGGTTTGACTCAAAGTCATAAACTTTCTAAAGAGGAATAACAACCTCTGGACCAAGTCTTAGTGGCTCAAAATTTAAAAAACATGTACTCATAAAGTAGAAATGTAACACAAACAGCCTGAAGCTGATAAAGAACCCTAAGGCAACTTTAATTTACTTACAAGGTTAACTAAAGTTTACCAATTGTATTCAGTTATATGGGAAAACTATATTTAATCAAAGCATTATCCTAACAGCATAGGCATCTTCTGAAGAGAAAATTGGAATCACTGTAAGCATTTATATTGAGACTTCCCTCTACCTAATTCAAGACTTTGATCCACATAATTCCATAATCCAGACTTTGCACATACCGAGAAAACATAACTTGGAAATTAATAAGTGAAATAGATGAGTCAGGAGTAATATGCCAACAAGAAGTACCTGATAAGCAAGAGAATATGAATTTGTTATCTTCCTCTTCTCTAATTCCTCCATTATCAAGTCCACACATTCTTCCATCTCCGCCTTGTAAGGATCACCTGCCTCTTCTACATATGCAAGTGGCACCCCATGTGCACTAAAAAATATTACCACCTGTAACATGTACTCTCATTCATATGTTGGTTTATTTTTAAGACAAAAAATTTTTAAATTTGTATGGGTAAAAGCTCCTAAATAAGAAGAAAATAAAGGAAGCACAAATTTAAGAAAGATTTGTATCTGTGCAGAAAGATGATAGAAAAGGCCCTCTTCACCACACAGAGCCAAAGGAACTTCCCAAGTGGTCACTAAAAGTTCGAGAGGTTAATAGAGAATAATATCAAGAGAAATACATCATATGAAATTCTTATGTATTGACACAGTATCTTTTAAATGTAATATAAAAGGAAAAGGTCACTAGACACCCCAATAAATACAGGATGATTTCAAACTAACTTGCAATCTAAAATCTGGTTCTGAAATATTCTAAAATATCAGGCACATTTGAAACTCATAAACTAAGGAATCAAATGCAAACTCAGTTGTGAAAACTGCTACCTACCGAATACTGATGCAAATTCAGATTATTACAAGAAAAGTTCAACCTTTCAGCGAGTTCATGATTTTGACTTGTCAATCAAGACCAAAATCAAACTTTAGTAATCAGAAACAGGAACATTTGCATGTATTATTATGCTGATTAGTCTTAACAAACAAGTTTCTGAAGATGTGTTCATAACTAATACACCGTAGCACAGACAGAAAGATAACGAGTGGGGACTAGTTCTGGAGATATCAAGAGGGACACCATATATCCTAATGTAACTTTCATCAGAGTTTCCAATTCTCTCGGCCTTCAAGATGATCAAAACAAGAGACCCAGCCATTGATATTCTTGTCCTTGAGAAGTAATATTTAATTATAAAAAAATGCACATGCCTAGCAGAAATGACTCCATCAGTGACATATTTACAAACATTTTATTTAACATGTAGCACCAGATTCTCAATGAAAACCCTTTGAAATCCCACAACTAGAAAAGACTGTTGGTAAGAAGATTTTCAGAATTGACCTCAAAACATCCAGAGTAATAAACCTTCTTAACTCAAAAATATATCTTAAAATTCCTAACGCATTCTTCACGTCAATAAGCATGACCACTTTAACAGTTGCCTGAAGTTCCTTTTTTATCACAGGAGTTGCTTTTCTGCATACAACCTATTCACTTGGCTTTTCAAACTGGGCTACATAAAATTTGATTTTATTTTTCACCATACCAACAGACAACATGCAAATTTTTGACAAAGTCCATTCAACATTTTCGTAAAATATTTCCAAAGAATTACTTCACAACAGATTACTTAATCTAATTTCTGCTAGTATTAACAGAAGGTATAAAGGTGTTAAAAAAAGAAAGAAA
Source organism: Hibiscus mutabilis (assembly GCA_019671005.1). Classification (NCBI taxonomy): domain Eukaryota; kingdom Viridiplantae; phylum Streptophyta; class Magnoliopsida; order Malvales; family Malvaceae; genus Hibiscus; species Hibiscus mutabilis. The sequence goes on from CM033734.1 coordinate 16,970,536, forward strand.
AGAAGAAGAAAGAAAGATGTTGTTTGTATTTTACAGTAGAACTAATCTTTTATGATAAACTCACTTAGGCTGAGCACATATACAAAATATACGATCCACGTAGTTTGCTTGATCTGTCTTCAAATAAACAGAAACTAGTAACTTTAACCCCATCATCCAAAGGCTTTAGCCTGAACACTTAGGCAGCAATATCTGTCTCACTTTGTTGCATGGCAGTCTTATTTCAAGCAAGAAAATCGAAAACTATGTGGTTCTACTAGCAATCAATTACTGACCAATATTCTTGCTATGTGGCCATACTATAAACAGAAATAGTAAATCCAAGTACTTGAGCTAAAATTTCCAACATAGTTAAATTTCTGCCATAGACAATTTTGGTGAAATAAACTATATCCTTAGACTGATTTATATAATATGAAACTAATAGCCAACCATCTTTCCTAAAATAGATAGGTCTTCAAACTTTTCTGAACTGCCAAATAGCTGAACCAGCAAGTTGACTAAATTCCGGCAACTCCAAGAAGAAATAAGATAAGATGCAATGTCTATATCAGATACCTTATATGAATCACAATGAGCCTATTTTAGTATGTCAGTAATGAAGCAAAAGAATGATCCGACTTCTGTGAACAAAAAACAGATTTTATTCCCTGGGGACTTATTCCTCCTCATATTGATAGAGTAATAAACCATGCCTTGTTTCTTCTCTTTTTTGGTACAAATAAAGCTAACCGTGCAAGATATTTACAAACCAATAAATTACCGAGCAATTCACGAGTCTAATACTACTAAAATCCAATGATGCAAAAGGTCACCAGTTTGAAAACTATTTGCTCGCTCAAAATAGCTTTGCCCAACTTCAAAAGGATAATTTTCTGAAGGACAAGAGGAAGTCAACTAGATCCATTCAGGATGTCAACAGGTAGCTTTCAAGTTTACAATATAGTAGAGCAAAACATGACGAGAATTAGAAACTCACTTAGGAACACTGCATCAGTTCCAAATAAAATTTGGGTGCAACATCCTTTCTCCTCGTGAAAAAAAAAGAAGATAAATACATAAAATAACCACTCACACATTAATTCAGACGAAGACCAGCAGTGAAAGAAAAATTTGCCAAAATCCAGTCAACAAGAATACAACAAAGGTTTTAAGGACATACCTTTTCAGGATGGTCAAACTTTTGCAGCTCTTTTTCAATTAAATTTGCCATAGATTTTATATATCCTTCACGTTGATACCAAGAAGGTATGACTGTATGTTGCATGTTCACCAGATATTCATCATCACTGGAGAACCAATTGATTACATTGTCAGAGGAAGCAAATTGATTTAAGATTATACTTCAAGTTTACATCAAGAAATGTAAGAAAAGTGTCCTTATTCCTCACCGAAATATACTTTCCAAGAGTCGAAGGCTTGAACCGCTAGTTGATATTGAAAATTGAGGATAAAGTGGAAGTACAACAAGCTTTGCTATTCCATCCTTCTTTATCTGTAATATTGTTAAGAGGAAAGTATAAAATCGATGTTCACATAATAGAAGGCAGAGGGAGCAGAGTATCTTTTAACCCAGATCGACAATGGATTCACAGGACACCAAATAGACAGCAGAACTACCAGAAGAAACTCGCAGATTATTATAAGTAATACCTGAATGGAACTCTTAAAATAAGCAATATTATCTGTGAAAAAGTGGACTCGTTTTAGGAATAGAAGAAAACAAGTGGACACCCTACCTTCAAGTCAGTCGAATCTAATTATACAAAAGCAAGCATATAGTAGTAACCCATAAATTTTAAAAGCAAGTGATAAAGTTTAAAATGTGCACATAGAAATGATAACCTACAGTTGATGTTGAAATCAGAGAACCTTTTAGAGTGTTTCGCTGTTAAATCTTATTCCAAAATGCTGTACAAGAGTAATCCTTTTATAGGCTTTACAAGTAGTTAACCTAGAGTAGTCTACCTAAGAGATATAACTTTTATCCTTTAATGAGATAGAGTTTATCTAGATTTAAACTTTTAAATTCAAACAATTAGATGAGATAAGATAAGATTACAACATTTAATTTACACACAATAACCTGCACTCCCCCTCAAACTGGTGTGTATATGTTGTATACTCCCAGTTTGGATGAGAACTCGTCAAAGGTCACTCTCGGAAGTGCCTTTGTGAAGATATCCGCCAGTTGACTCTTTGTAGGAACATAGTGCAGCTTTACGACACCACTGTTTACCTTCTCATAGATAAAATGTCTGTCAATTTCGATATGTTTAGTCCGGTCATGTTGTACTGGATTCTTAGCAATACTCATTGTTGATTGGCTATCACTCAATACCTCGAACTCCTGTTTTTCATCCAACTCCAGCTCGGTGAGAAGTTTTTTAAGCCACATGCCTTCGCAAATTCCAAGGGCCATAGCCCTATATTCTGATTCTGCACTACTTCGAGACACCACAATTTGCTTTTTACTCCTCCATGTGACTAAGTTTCCCCACACAAACGAACAATAGCCACTCACAGATTTTCTATCTGTTAACTCTCCTGCCCAGCTAGAATCTGTGTAAATCTTCACAGATCTGTCTTGATTTTTCCTGAAAATAAGTCCAAATCTTGGTGTAAACTTTAAGTATCGCAGGACTCTATTGGCTGCCTCCATATGTTCTTCTCTAGGATCACTCATGTGCTGGCTGATTATGCTTACTGGATAAGCTATATCAGGTCTGGTGAGTGATAAATAAATCAGTTTCCCAACTAGCCTTTGGTAGGATTCTCTGTTCACGGGAGTACTCGTGCCATTTTTTCCAAACTTCAAGTCTGCATCCATTGGAGTGTCTGTTGGTTTACATCCAAGCATTCCAGTTTCCGAGAGCAAGTCCAAGATGTACTTTCTCTGATTTATGACTATTCCCTCAATTGATCTAGCCACCTTCATTCCGAGAAAGTACCTAAGACTTCCCAAGTCTTTAGTCTCAAACTCTGTTGCCAAAAAAGTCTTTAATTTCTCAATTTCCTCTGTGTCATCTCCTGTAATGATCATATCATCAACGTAAACAATAAGGAGAGTTTTTTTACCATCTGAAGCTATCTTCTTAAACAAGATGTGATCTGCCTGTGTTTGCTTGAACCCATTCTTCACCATGGCTTTCGCAAATCTGTCAAACCAGGCCCTTGGTCATTGCTTCAGCCCATACAAGGATCTATTTAGTTTGCACGCTTTCTGTTTCGTTGAGTCATCCTCTAAGCCTAGTGGAATTTGCATATATACTTCTTCTTCAAGCTTTCCATTCAAAAAAGCATTCTTGATGTCCAGTTGGTGCAACTTCTGATCATTATTAACTGCTAATGAGAGCAACACCCTTATTGTATTCAGTTTTGCCACAGGTGCAAAGGTCTCTTGATAGTCTACTCTATATGACTGAGTAAATCCATTTGCCATTAACCTTGCCTTGAACCTCTCGATGCTTCCATCAGAATGATACTTTATTGTGAAAACCCACTTGCATCCAACCACCCTTTTTCCTTATGGCAGTTTAGTTAAACTCCATGTGTTATTTTGTTGTAGGGCTTTGACCTCTTCTTCAACAGCTTTTTTCCAGTCAGGATTTTCAAATGCCTCTTCCACTGTTCTAGGGATCCTTACATTGTTAATATTAGCTGTAAAAGCCTTGAAACCAGACAATAGTTTTTCGTAAGCAACAAATCTATCAATAGGATAATTAGTGCATTTTCTTACCCCTTTCTGATTGCAATAGGAAAATCATCTAAATTCTCATGAACTGGACTTTTCGAAACATCATTGCTTACCCTTTCCTCCATGGCGGCAAGACTTAAGATCAGTTCTTGGCAAGTACTAAGCTGATCAATGGGTTCTGTGACAATTTTCTTTCTTCTGGTATAGGGAGTAAGCTGTTTGACTGGAGGTTGTGGGGTTTGAGTAGTGTGAGGCCTGGGAGATCTAGGTTCTAGAGAAGGTCTTCCTACTGGAACATTAGAAGAGCTGGGAGATGTAAGCTCTGGGGAAGATCTTTCTACTGGAACACTAGGAAAGCTGGGAAATGTAGGCTCTAGAGAAGTTGTAGGATCATCAGAGTTGCTAGGTTGTTCGTCCTGTGTTTGTTCAAGGGTCGAAAAAAGAGACAACAAAGGAAGAATAAGAGTAGGAGTAATAGGCTGAGATTCCTCACATCTCTCCCCCTGAATCTTAGTCCCTACAAAATAAGGTTAATTTTTAAAGAAAGTAACATCAAATGAAACATAGGTTTTCTTGGTAATAGGTGAGTAACATTTGTAGCCCTTCTGACTTGATGAGTATCCTATAAACACACACCGCAAGGACCTAGGATCAAGCTTACTCCTATTGTTGCTATGCACATGAACATAAGCTGTGCAGCCAAATACCCAAAAAGGAATAGCAGATGACCAAGGTTTGAAATGTGAAAAAAGATGTAAATGGGTGTCAAAAGTAGTTTTGAAGCCCATAGCTTTGCTAGGCATCCTATTAATTAGGAAAGTAGCAGTAAGAAGTGCTTCCCCCCAAAGATACTGAGGAGCATTAGCAGAAAGCAAAAGAGACCAAGTTACCTCAAGTAGATGTCTGTTTTTTCTTTCAGCAACCCTATTTTGCTGAGGAGTGTTGACACAAGAAGTAAGGTGAAAGGTACCTTTCTCTAAAAAAAAGAACCAAGGGATTTAGTAATATACTCACTCCCATTATCACTCTGAACTATCTTTATTTTGAGTTCAAATTGGTTTTAGATCATGTGATAAAACGTTTTAAATATCGTTTCAACCTCCAATTTTTCTTTCATGAGATGGGTCCAATTAACCCGAGAATGATCATCAATAAAGGACACAGACCAGTGAGCCCAGATACATTTTTAACTTTAGAAGGACCCCAAATGTCGCTATGTATGATAGAGAAAGGAGAGGTAGGTTTAAATTTAGTGGAAATATATGATTGTCTTGTATGTTTGGCAAGTTGACATGCATCACAGGTGAATGACGAGGGATGTTTATTCAGGAACAACTTAGGAAACAATTTCGCAAGAGAGTAGAAATTCGGGTGTCCTAATCGAAAATGTCATAGCATGACATCATTGGAAAGAAGGGAAGAGGAAAAAACTGTAGACGTAGAACAACTGGGAATAGTTTTGTTTCGAGAGTATAGGCCATCAAGAACGTAGAGTCCATTGTGTCGCCTAGCATTGCCAATCACCGTCCTCGAGTCTTGTGCCTGAAAAATACAACCAGACAACCCAAAGTTAACATCACAATTCTCATCTTTAACAATTTTGCTAACAGACAGCAGATTGCAGGCCAGTTTTGGTACATAAAGAACATTAGACAGTACTAGATGATCATTTAATTTAATAGAACCACTTCCTGATACAATGGAGAGAGATCCATCGGCAACTTTGATAGATGATGCAAACGAATGTGGCTTGTACTCATGAAAAAGGTCACGATTGCCTGTGATATGGTCAGAAGCACCATAATCCACTATCCAACTCCAGGGATTGACTGTGGCCAAACAAGAAATTCTACCTTCTGTAGCAGGGAAATGCAGTAGAATCTGATTTGGAGAATATTTGACCAAACATCTGTTGGAGCTCCACAATCTGTTGCTTACTGAAACTGCTGGAAGAACTGACATGCGCAGTAACATGTGCTTCTCTCGGGGCTTTGACCCGTTGGGATTTCCACTTTGCTGGTCTCACTGATTGAGACGGAATGGGAGAAAGAGACGCATCCGAAAAGGTAAAATCAGATGGACGAGAGCTCATTAGAGAGCTAATTGCAGAAGCAGCAGGTTCTGCTGTAGCCATGTTTTCTAAATATGGAAGAAAGGTCGAGAGAAGAGAGGGAAAAATTTGAAATCTGGAAGAAAGGATCGACCTAAACTGATACCATGTTGAAATCAACCTTTTAGAGTGTTTCTAGGTTAAATCTTATTCCAAAATGTTGTACAAGAGTAATCCTTTTATAGGCTTTACAAGTAGTTAACCTAGAGTAGTCTACCTAAGAGATATAACTCTTATCCTTTAATGAGATAGAGTTTATCTAGATTTAAACTTTTAAATTCAAACAAATAGATGAGATAAGATACGATTACAACATTTAATTTACACACAATAACCTACAGTTGAAACATTACAATACTTAAACAACACTTTGGTGGTTTCACTTACTTTTGCACCATGAAATATTAAATCAAGATTGAAAATTTTTCATGAAAATTTGAAAATGTAAAGTGATATCCTCATCCAATAAATGCAAATTATTTTGAATTGGAGGCTAAAGTTAACTGCTTCAAGATACATATAGCAACTGCATATACACTATCCTTCCTCGTTCCTCATCCGACAGGCAGGAAAACAGCACAAGGACACATGTAGATTAGTTCCCCATCCTTTAATAACAGTTCAAACTTCATATCCTTGTCACAAATATATCCAATAATTACTTTTCATTGTTCCATTTTACTTTTTGTCTCTCATGGTAGTGGTTGGATGTAGAGAAATGCATTAATTTCCAACAGAAGAACACTCAGCTAGTTTTCTGAAATGTGTTACCCAATACGAACTGTCTAGCATTCATTTGGGACACAAACACCATATGCATGATCTAGGAAGAGCATTCGAATTGCCAAAGGATCATGTGGTTGCTTATTTTTTAAAAAAAAAATGAGAAATCAGATTTTGATTGTAAATTACCATCAGAATCAAGTTCTGCCAATTACAAAGTTTCATATATCATTGACATGCCCAATGTCAAGCATTAAAGAAAAAAATAAAGTGGATGATAAAATAAGAAAAGGCATCCACATCAAATTTCAAACAGTCACAAAAAGAATATAAAAAAGACCAATACTAACAAAATACCTGCTCAATTGCCTCTTCAGTGAATGGATGCCAGTACCGCATACCAACATACACTTTTGCAGGGACATTCTTTTCCCAAAGTGACTTCCTCAACTCTTCAGCCTAAAATGGATAACGATAGGGCAATACAAATCAAGAACAGTCAAAGTAGTAGATACTAACATGTATGAGATCGAGATTGTTTAAGCTACATGTTTCAGTTTTGCTGGTGAAGGAACCATCCAAACCATTAGCCAAAACAAGGTCAATTACATATCTGCTCTATGAAGGAAGAAATTTAAAAAGCAAAGAACAAACAAATAAAATCAATTTCCGCAATCTGGACTCATCGATCTTTCCATATACACATAAAATAATACATTTAAAACAGCAATAATAATCGGTCGTCACAACGAACAGGGATATAAAAGTCAAAACTAAAAGAATTACCCTATAGATTGATAACTGCCATTACGAGTTCCAACATTTTAATATTTCTAACATTATTTGAGTCAAGGTTGCAAGAATAAAGGATACATGTCTCTAACAGAACTTATTGAGGGGGTGAAAAGGAATAAAACATTATCATTAAAAGTAAAATCAGAAAACAGCATAAAAGAATTAGCGAAAAGTGAATGTTTACAGCACATGTTTGTGCATGGAACATACTCTGTCACCTGAAAATTACTTCAGAATAGTTCAGGTGCAATATATATATATTTTTTCTTCCACATTACTTAATGAGCATCATAGAAAACTGAAAATGGTAGGTTCTATAACACACATAAATTTGTCCATAAGAAATTCTAATGATAACAAAAAAATCATGCCTGAGCATCAGTTATTCGTCGAAGAGGAGAGCCGCCACCAATTGAAGCATAGCCTTCCTTGCTCTTAGGTGCTCTAAGAACAGATATAAACTTTGCCAAGGGCCTTTGCAAAAAACGGAACAACCTTGGTAGTCGTATAATATCCTGTCCAATTAGATAATTAACACTATAAAACAGGATTGAGTGAAAAATGTCCAAGTAACTTGATAAAGGGAAAAGATATAACCAAATTCTTTTTTGGGGGGTTTCAGATTCTTATTTTGTTAACCCGACATATATAACTAGACATGGAAATAGATAAGGAGGGCTTTATCTTCTTGTAAATAGAGGTTACAGGGTAACAGTATTAATCTCTTCCTTTAAGAATCTAGGGCTCTTCAAGTTCTTTTAAGAAGTGGTGCTGTACTAGATTCATCACAGCTTCAATGACAATGTAACAAACATTTTTTTGGATCATGGTGAACTTAGTTAGTAGCACAGCAAAGCAAACCAAGTAAAACATGAAACAAAGATCTACACTTTTAACATGATACCCAAATTGTTCAGTTATGTAGCCATCTAATATTTGTCCTGGCCTTACATTAAAGTTGGATCTCTCCACCGTTGCCAATTGATGTTGGGGTTTTCTTATACAATTATGTTCCCTTCTTCCCACATGATAAGCTCAATTATATGTATCAATTGTTAGCATTAGACCTCCATGTAAAAGGTAGTAACATATTAGTTGTCATATTGAAGAAAGATCATAGTAATTACTAAAGAAGAAATGGAAGTGAAGAATGTCACAAACCGGGTCGGCGAAAAGGTTGAACAAGAAGGGCTGCACATCGTCAAGGGTCTCGGGACCTCCAAGGTTCAACAATAAAACTCCAATCTTTTCCCCACCAATAAGAGGCCCAGTGGAGATAGCTTGAGCGTTTGAAGTCTCCAAAGCTCCCACGCCCTCCTGAAACAAGTGTTTCCTATTGGTAATGGTATTGGCCTGTTTAGAAAATGACAACTGAGTCATCTCGGGCACTAGGCAATTTCTGGACACCCTTTGAGAGAGAGAAACAACTGGAGGCGACAACCTGAGAAAACACCCAGAGTATAAAAGAAAAACAAGGGGTAAGGGTAAAGTAAAAACGAAGAAAGAAAAGCAAAGGAAAGTGGATAAGAACATACAGACGAGGGAACTTGCAATGGCGAGAAGCAGAGGTGAGGCATGGAGGGCGAGGGGATGTGGAAGAAGATGATGCTGAACAGGAAGTGGAGCTCTGAATTCTTCCACTTCTCATTGCTTCGAATTAAGTCTTTAATTAGTCAAAGAAATGAAACCCCAAAGCCCTGAACAGGAAGCGGAGCTCTGAATTCTTTCACCTTTTTTCTTTCTTTGACAAATACTAATTAAGCTTTGTCCTCCATCTTTAATCGAAGGGAAGGGAAGGGAAAGGGTAGGAGTTAGGAGAGAGACACATGAGAACTGAATGGGACGCCTACTCCATTAAATCTTCTTCTTTCGTTTTCATCCTCATCCTTCCCTTTTATTCACTGCCTACCATTTTCCCCCTTTTCTTTTTAGTTTTAATCTTCACTCTTCTTCTTTAAAAACAAAGGGTAAACTAACCATTTGGTACCTTATCTGTTTCTGTACTTCTATTTTAGTCATCTAACCATTTCTTTTTAGGAAAAAACTTTGATACTCGAGTAAACTAAAGTTTATACGTGCCTTTAATTTTAGGGGTTAGGGTTTTAGTTTAGGGTTTAAAATTTAAGGGTTTAGATTTTATGGTAGAATTTAAGGTTAGTGTTTAGAATTTAGGGTATAGGGTTTAGTTTTTTTAGGGTTAGGATTATAAATTTATTATTTGAGTTTTATAGTGTAAATATGCAAGCTTGTATAAAATTAGTTTTACACATCTATTTATCAAAATTTTACCCTTCTTTTTATATCAAACTTATATGCTTTAACAATTAGGTCTTATTTCAAAATAATTGTTTGAATTTAATCACCGTCTAAAAATTTTGGATCAAACTCCATTTTTTCAATTCACTATATATGTTATATCGTGAGAGGGAAAATAGGGCTAACCATCAGACCAAAGCAAATTTTTATTTAAAAATGATAATAATTTACGGGAAAAATATCAAATGCATTGGCGGTAAAAACATTTTATTTCTATAAGCACTGTTATTTTTAGGGTTAGGGATCCAATTTAGAGTTTATATTGTAGGGGTTTAGAATTTAGGGTATGTGGTTAGAATTTAAAGTTTATAAGTTAGGGTTTATGTTTTAGGATAATATGTTAGGAATTTAGGTTTTTACCTATAACCCCTAAATTCTAACACTTAAACCCTAAATTCAAACCATAGTCCCTAAATTCTAATCACATAAACTTAAACCCTAAACTATGAACTCTAAAGTAGATCCCTATTCCCTAAAATCAGGGTGCTTGTGGAAACAAAATATTTCCACCACTGGTGCATGGTATAATTACCCATAATTCAATATATATTTTAAATTATACTTAATTATATGATATTAAAATATTTTAAATTATTAAACAATGCATTTTAAATATATTAAATATTATATTATTATTTATTATTTATTATTAATTGAATATTTAATATTTTATTATTTAATACCACTTAAAATTATTTACTAATATTTAATATTTACTTCACGTGTTAAATTATTTCTAATTAAAAATATAAATAAATTAAAAAATGTGTAAATAATAAGAGATAAATTTATTGATTTTTTTAAAATTAGGACTAAATTAATTAAATATGTAAATTAGATGATTAAATATTTTGTTATACATTTTTTAACTGTCATATTACCCTTAACATCAGTTAATTGTCCAGTCGTCATTTCATAAAAAAACTAAAATTTAATATTTATTATGTAATTTTTAAAGGCTTGATGATCATTTTATAATATTTAGAATAATTTAATATTTAGGTCCATCTCGACACATCTTCCATGGTCACAACCGATAAAAATCATAAATTTTATTATTTTTTTCTATATCATCTTTTTACCAAATGAATCTTCTCAAGTTCCCATGATAAAAATTAATGAAATAGATGGGTTTTATTAGTTGAGACTAGGGGTGAGCAAAACTCGACTTGACTCAAAAAAAATGATTTTTTTTTCAATTTTGAGTTATTCGAGTTGATCGAATAAGTTGAAAAAGTTTTGAGTTCGAGTCGAGTTGGAATTTGCCCAACTCAAAAAATCAAAAACTGATTTCTTCAATTTCTCTTTCATTGTAAGTCCATTTTGACCAAATTTGAACCACATGTTCCTAAACCAATGTAGAATACCTATTTAGCTTCAATTCATATTTTTAAAAATAAATTTCATCCTTTTGTAACTTAGCTCCCTGTCTTGTTTTTCACACCCTTATTTCATCTATTGATATACAAAATTTATCTTTCTGTTTCCTCTTTTTGGTCTCATATCATATAACAATCATTTAATGAATAGTAAATAAATTTTTTTGGCGAGAATTCTCAGGCAGAAAATGGCCTATTTTATTGTTTTAAGAAATGAAAAATCTTATGTAACGACCTGGATTTCAGAATCCAAGGGTCAAACTCAACCCAGTCGTGAGCCCCGCGTGTTAGGCCATGAGGTTATATCGTTGGAGACTCAATAGCTCCTTAAATAGGCTTCATTCTAATTTTGGGTTTACGATTTTTGGGCTAAAAGGTGAATGGGTAGATGAGAGAGGGGCAAGAAAGTATTTTTCCTCATAAATTAAAGGAATATGGTTGGTTTTCTTAATGGCTCTGAAGAAAAAGCTTGGAGAATGATATCATGTTCTCTCCACCTTCGCCCCATCCTTTTCTCCTACATTCTTCCTTGTAGACCCAAAGGCAAAGGTCTAATATTTGCCTCATTGAGTTAGTTTCCCGGATTTTGAGTAGAGAGCGTTGAAATCACCATCCATGGATATACGTTTCAAGGTAAGTTTCATCAAAGATGGTGGTAGATGAAAACATTAAATTTTGTGGGGTAGAAGATGAAGAGCGAGAATGTGGGACTTATCTCTATTTTCTATTATATAGTTTCTTCTTTTATGTCTCTTGACCCTTTAGAAAGGTTGTAACTCATTTTACAACTTTAGATTTGTAGTTAAGGAGGTTGGAGGGCACTCAAAAGCTCAAGGCAATGAGAGGGCTTGAGGTTGGTGCAAGAATGGTCTTTTCCAGTGCTTGGAGGGTGGTTAGTACACTTCCAACTCTCTTTATTTCTTGCAAATCCTAAATATAAGGTATTGTATGCTTGTTTGATGTTTTGGTGCTTGAAATGTTTGAATATGGGTGTTAATGGCAAAATCCAAATTTAGAGTTTAAATGGTGTAAAAAGAGTATAAACCCACTTAAAACACCTTCCATAATCTATAAGTTCATTTTGGGGGTTTTTTTATAATGTTTGGGGAGTGCTAGGATGAATTTCGAGCTCTAGAATTCGAATTCTGGGCTTGGGTATCGATACGGCATAAACGGGCATCGGTACCCCGTTGATTTTATAACAATTCCAGCAAGTGTTTAAGGGAGGCATAGGTACGCAGGGGAGAGTATCGGTACCGTCCCTATTCCATCAAATTCCAGTAGTCAAAATTGGTATCGATATGCTATGGAGCATATCGATACACTTGGGGTATCAGTACACGGCCCCGTGTATCGGTATGGGCTTTGAGTTAAACCCCTTCTGACGGCAAGTCAGGTATCGATACGCGCAAGTGGGTATTAGTACCCACTGGAGCCTATCGATACTCTTAAATGGGTATTGGAACTCGCTGGGTAATCTGCCCGAAAAAATTTTTTTTAGTTCAAAGGACTTATAATTTGAGGACTAAGACCCAATGGGTCTCTAATGGGGTAAAATGAATAATGAAACTGAGAAATCAAAATTCTAACATCATATATTAACATAATGAGTAATAACGTAATAAACCTTGGGTGGTTTGTTTGTATTGAGTCAATAAGGATCTTTGGTGAATCGGTTAACTGTTGTATGCCACGTAAGGGCATTGTATGGTTGAGTACCTTGTTTGGTGGGATCCGGATACCCAAAATATGTTGCAACATCATGGTAAGAGAATTGGCGAATGGAGGTTACCGATGCTATATGACACAGGCCTTGTTCGTATGTACTCGAGGGGGATTTCGAGTAAGAGTGTATATTCTGATGCTATATGACCCGATCTCACCCGGAGTGTATGTTCTAGTGCTGTGTGATCCGGTCTCACCCCTATATTGTTGTGGTATGGTATGTTTGGGCTTTGTGTGCCCCTTTGATGTTGTGGTATGAATTGCATGTGTTTAGGCGACTAATGTAACGCCATGTATCAATTTAACTACCATATCATCTTACTTGTTACATGCCTATGTTTATGATATGTTAAAGCATGGTAGAGTAGAGGTGTACCCACTGAGCTTTATGAGCTCGGCGTTTGGAATCGTTGTTTCCTTATGCATGCTTTTAGGTGGTTGCATTGCATTCAAAGGAGCCCCATCGGAGTAGGATTTCAGTTCATCGATGTGTTCAAGAGTACAATACTTAGGCTTATCAGGCAATGTATTCATAGGACCCTTGATTTATGTCTGTAACTCTATTTGAATTTATTAATCATGTTGAATGCTTTTAATTACCTTATTTTTAATTAGAGCTTCTGATGCAAACGATTTTACTATTTTGTATTAACTCTTTTCCAAAACGTTGTTGGGTTTATGAAAAAGCTTGGGATTTGGGCTTGACCAATTTATGAAATTTTATTATGGTTTGGGCTTGAGGCCCAAATGTGACAGCGGGTTTAGGGTGTTACATCTTATCTATCGAATCATTTTACATTTAAAATCGAACTTTGGATTAGGAATTTCGGGTACAAATATACAAATACAAGTGGTCTTTCTCAACTTTGTATGATTTTCTCATTTCTCCAATCCCTCGTTCGTGTTAAGTTAATTGTTGACCAAATTTGAACCACGTGCTTCTAAACCACTGTAGAATACCTATGTAGCTTCAATTCATATTTTAAAAATAAATTTCCTATTTTTTTCAATTTAGCCCCTCAACTTTGAATGATTTCTCATTTCTTCAATTCATCTTTCATTTTAAGTCTCTTTTTTACCAAAATTAAACGACAAGATTCACTAACACTATATAATATGTATGTAGGGATGGCAATGAGGTGGGTCGGGTTTTAGACCTCCCCGATCCGAGATATAAGACTCAATAACCGACCCCACCCTGACCCGATAATTTAAAATAATAAACCAGCCCCCGGTCTGTCTGGATTAATTTTTCATTTTTTAATCACAAAAAATATATTTTTAACTTAAAATAACAGATTCGATATATGCAGTAAAGAAAAATAAGAAAGACAATAATTGCACTTACCCACTAAAAAACAAATTCTGATAAAAGTGGGCACGTACATCGTTCTGCCCAAGAGTCTTAAAACGGGAACAAAACAATAAAGCATCGTAAACTAAAAAATATAAAAAATAAGGTTAAACTACACAGGTGGGTCATCCAATTATCTTCTTTTTTCTGTTTTGGTCATCCAACTAATTTTTGTTGTCAAAACCATCACTAACATTTTGTTTCGTTATCATTTTAGTCACCAGCCGTTAAAAAATTAATGGAGATGGTGACGTGTCACGGGATAATAACACTTTTAGTCCTAAAATTTGTACATTATATTAATTAGGTCATAATTCAAAATAACTCATCAAATATATAGGTCAAACCCCAAAATTCCGATTTTCTTTTAAACAATTAAGTAAATTAATATCAACGCTAAACTAAATATCATATATATTAAATTATTTACACCTTCAATGATAAAAGAATAAAAATATTCATAAATCATAGATTAAATTCAAACATGAAATTCACCGTATATTAAATTATTAGGATGCAATGAGAAGGGACATATATTCGTAGCTGGATGAAAGAGACGTCACTTACGAGAGTTAAGTAAACGTGCAAAAGGAACACTGCTAATGCAACAGCAGCACTAGGTAAACCATTTGGCTTGGCTGCTTAAGAAATTGAATGGCAGCGGCACATGATGAGGATTGATGTGGCTGCACTTTTGGTTGATGGGTTTGGTGCATTCCCATTTATAATTAAAGCTTTATCTCTGGGACAAACATTGATGCTGGGAAGGGGACTCGACAATTGAGTTTGGTTTTATTTTGTCATTCGTTGTTTTACTTGCTGCAGTATGTTGTATGAGCTGATTGGAGATTAAAGTTTTTTTTTTTGAGTAAAAAGAAAAAAGAAAACAAGGATATTTGATAGAATAAACTACAAAGAGATTGAAAAGTTGATGTTGCAGACTCTTTCTCTGATGAGATTTTGTGTAATCTGAATTCAACAAAAGAAAAAAAGAATAGGAGAGTCTGTCAAACAACTGCGTGACCATCCCAACAAGCTAAGACAAGCTGAGAATGATCCTCTACGGCCAAGGCAGTCCGTATGAAATTGAGTTTAAGGAAGGACCTGACGGGTTTGGTTGACTAATCAAGTAGTTTACTACTTACTCATAACACGAAAATGGAAATTTTGGGGTTTGACCCATATATTTGATGAGTTATTTTGAATTAGGACCTAATTAATATAATGTACAAGTTTTAGGACTAAAAGTGTTATTATCACATGACATATCACAAGCTCGGTTAATATTTTAACGGCCGGTGACCAAAATGATAACAAAACAAAATGTTAGTGACATTTTGACAAAAACAATAGTTGGATGACCGAAATAGAAAAAAAGTAATAGTTGAGTGACCACCCGTATGTTTACTCAAAAAATAAATAAATCAAATCCTTATTCACTGTCTTCTAGTTTCTTAGAAAATCCATTGCAACATTTTTTTAATTTGCAACGAAAACCTCTGTTGCATGATCAACTCTCTGAAAAATAAGAAACAAATTAAAACTTTGAGAAGAGTAAGAGGTTTTAGAGTGAGTATTTTTCTATTCCAAGCTAAAAAAAAAGACTTAGTGTTAATGTTGAACTAATCTTTGTCAACATTGCTCTATCTTCAGTTTTTTCGTCGTCAGATTCTTTCAAATTCATCCATGAAATTAGGGACAAGAGTTTTTGAAGATTAGAAAGTGAAAAGGTCAAATCTATAACTAGTGAAAGTGGTTGACGACAGTTGAAATAAAAAATTAAAAGAAAAAATATACTAAAACAAAGAAATAATAGAAAAAAGTGAAATAAAAAAGAAAGAGCAAATGATAGAGGCGACACGAGTATTATTGTCATTCATATATGTTGTAACACCCTGATATTGACCCATATTTAAAGTGTTACATTCAGGTCACTTAAAAACTGACCCATCAAATTTTTAATTTAAAATCGTGAGTTTAGCCATCGTTTAAAATTGTTTTACATCCATAATCTATGAAGATAAATAAAGATTAGAGTTAAGTTTACAAATTAGGAGCTCCAAGTTTAAAACATCGTATATCAAAATAATATTTCAAATATATTTACAGACTCGATAGTGGTGAGGTCCTATGAATACATTAGCCCAACTAAAATAACAAGTACTGTACTCTGAAGCGAATGCGGTGCTGGGAAATCTCTTCTTGATGTGCTCCTCTAAGGGGTGATTTGTCAACCTACGCACGAAAAAACTGCAAATCCGCACGTTGAGCTAACAAAGCTCAGTGGTGCATTTCTACTCTACCATAATTTGTGAATATCATAAAATAAGCATGCAAGATAATATAGCTTAGAGAGCATAGATAAGGTCTTTCTATCTACAGCTAACATCCAGCCTACACTAGCTAGAGTTATTAGATCACCTATCTCAAGGTATCATTAAGTCCATAACATATCATACATGATTTCACAAGCTTTACCATACTCGAGATCACATAGCCTATCGAGTTACTCGAGCTCACTCAGCCCATCGAGTTAATACATGTTATACCATGATCACTCAGTCATAGGGTTCATGAGTTAATATCTATAGCATCCACATGGCATACATATCACATCCATACGTCATCCACCTAATGGCCAACGAAGCCCTACTTTACCCGTGCTCACATAGCCATCGGGTTAATAGACCATATTCGGATCACCATAGCCACAGATACGTCTTAGACATACTTGGATCACATTAGCCGCAAGTAGTTTTTACCTGTGGTCACTAAACTAATCAGGTTACTCGAGCTCACTCAGCCTATCGAGTTTATTACCGTATACGGATCACCATAGACACATATAGGTTTCTAACCGCACCCAGATCACTCAGCCTGAAGTACACATCTCCTTATATAAGTATTGTAGTACTGACACTAAGATATCTGGATTCCTTTATCACAATCATAAGATAATACATGCTCTACGAACATTCATACACCTCACCAAGAGGTTAGTGACACCAAGCCAAGCTATCACGTATATGCCCCAAGGCATAACACTAACCATCACATTTACATCGAGCCATCGTTTACAAAGTTATTGCATGATACTATCATATATAAGGATTAAAGCTCGGTTTCTTAGTTTTACTATTTATTTTATCATTTTAGAAGGCCATTGGGACTTAGTCCTTGAATTATAGAACCCCGAACTCAAAGTCAAACTTTTTGGAAAGATTGTTTTAGCGCGTACCGATACTCCTACATGGGTATTGGTATGCCCTCTAGGGTACCGATACTCTTCCCCAAGTGCCGATACTCATTTTCGGTTTAAAATATTTAATTTCATCACCGTACCGATATGCACACCCCGCGTATCGGTACCTAGTACCGGTACACAAACCCCTCATGTACTGATTCTCGCACGGCACCAATACTCCTCCCGAGTACCGATACTCGAAGGCATTTTTTGTGCCCAATAGAACAGTGATACCGATACGCCCTCGAGCGTATCGGTACAAGAAAATGCTACTAAAATTTTATTAGAAAATAGGTACCGATATGTCCTCAGCTAGCACCGATATGCCATTCTTATATTGCCTGCATAAGGCAACTTCGTCACAAAGGGGTATATATACGGGTACATCTCGTATCGATACTCGAGCCCAAAACTTTTTTTAGAGCTAAAAAATCCTATCTTTCAGCCCCAATTCCTTACCATTAAGTCCCAAATCAAATCTACATATTATGGGAGTTTATTATAGTGATTTGCTATCTTTATTACACCTTATTAACCATTAATTCGAGATTCACCATTAACAAGGCTCTAAGCTACCTTAACACCAAAACTAGCCATCTCAACCACAAAATCAAGCAAGACAACCACTTTAGGATATTCAAGAATCAAATAAATTAAAAATGTATTGACCTTAGCAAACAAAACTCAAATCAAGTTTCCAAGCTAACCCTTCAACCTTCCTTGTTTGACTCAAGCTTGTAAGAACTACCAAAACACCTCTCCTTGCCTTACCAACATGAAAATGAGTCAAGGCTTGAATTAGCAACCATGGGAAGATTCAACTACAAATTTGTAACAAGATAAATAGGTTAAAGCTCTTAAAACCCCCAATTTCTTTAAAAACCCATTAAAAAGAAATTCACATTCTTACTACAAAATTGTACTTTTCATGAAGCTCTTGAGGAGGTAGTCAACTTCTTTTTCACTCACAATCCTGAAATTAAAGTTTAGAAGGTAAAGATTTGGTTTTTAGGCTTTGGGAGATGGGGTTCCATGAAAGAGTTGATAAAAAAGAAAAATAAGATGAAAGGGTGGTGATATCACTATGTTCCCCTTTTCCCAAATAAAAGACAAAATAATAAAGAGTGATAAGCCTTTTATTTAAAAAATGATAAAATTAAAACTTAAAATCTCATAATTTCTCCCCCATTCACAAATTGGTCACAACTCAAGCCCATGAAGCTCAATTCTTGCCCGATAGATCCCAAACTTGGCTCAAGAGATCGGATACTCCAACAAACACGAGGGTCCATAACTCGAGTCAACGCCCAAACATTGACTCAGAAATTCAGGTCGTTATATATGTATATAACTTTAATTCATATTTTTAATAAATATATTCTTGTTGTAATTTAGTCCTTTAGCTTTACATTTTATTCAATTTGATCGTTTAATTGAATTTTTTTGTGCTTTTTTCACATCAAATTATTGACTCATTTATACTCACATCAATACTTTATCCCTAAAATTTCTTATTTAAAAGGGTAAACTGCACGGGAGACCACCGATCTTTGGGGTTGGTGTCGAAATGACCACCGATCTTTCAATTTTGTCAAAATGACCACTCAACTATATTTTTAGGGTTTAGGGTTTAGAGATTTTTCTAAGTCATGTACTAACTATAGTTTTTAGGGTTTAATGTTTATAAAATTTTTAGGGTTTAGGGTTCATAATTTTTTTAGGTTTTAGGGTCTATAAAATTTGCAGGGTTTATAAAATTTTGGGTTAGATGTTTTTATGCATCATAAGTGTGTCATGTTCGAATCCTCTAAAATCACATTTAATTATTTTTCATGGCATTAACAATCATATAACTCATATATTAAATAACGTGTCACCACCTTATTAGAGGAGGAAAATAAATTAATTGAAAAATTAATTTATTTTATTAAATTGAAACTAGGACTAAATTGATTAAATGTGAAAATCGTGGGGACTAAATGTGTAATTATACAAGTTTTTGTTAACTGTCACGTCAACCTCTCCGTTAGATTTTAACGGCTGGTGGCTATATTGGAACCATATCAATAGTTGAGTGGTCATTTTGACAAAATTGAAAGATCGGTGGTCATTTCGACACCAACCCTAAAGATCAGTGGTCTCTCGTGTAGTTTACCCTATTTAAAAATAGCATTATAAATATATTTTAGAAGTTTAGATGATATTTTTTTTATTAAATAACATTACAAATATTATTTATACATGTGAAAAATAATATGAAGAGATATATATGCATATCTTATATGGTTAGAGAAAGTCGTTTAAATTAGAATCAAACCGTACTATAACATGATAAATAATTATAATTAAATTTGTATATGAACTCAAAAATTTGACTCGACTCGAATTTTATAAACTCGACTCGAATAGAAAAAAATTCAAATTAAGTTTGAGTTGTAAAAATGTGATGTGTCAATTCGAATATTTTAAAATATTTTTATTCGACTCGACTCAATCGAACGTTTACTCGTAGTTAAAACCATGATGCGACATGAAGAGTTTTTTTTAAGGAATATGATATAATTTCTCATTTAGACACGAGAGGGGAGACTTCTCCTTATTCATCTCGTGACATATAGAAAGGTGACTGCAGCACCAAACACAGTTGACTTTTTCTCGATTCTTCCTGCTGTTCAAACTGCTTTTTCACAAAAAAAAAAAAAAAATCACGACGGCGTTGAAGATGTGCCAAATTTGACCACTTCTCTCCAATTCAACTTATACATATGTCCACCATGAACACCGAAGAAGACTTGTTGTTTGAGAGTAGATGGCGAAGAAAGCCGCCGAGGCCGCGATTCACTCCATTGGATTGGGCTACGATCTCACCGTCGATCTCAAGCTCAAGTACTGCAAAAAGGCTTCAAACTTGATAACCATCGCCGACCGTGATAACACCCGGGACATCGACGTTCCTGGTGGGATTTTGGTTCCTAATGTTCCCAAATACATCAAATGCGATAAGGGAGAGCGGATCAGGTTCGCGTCTGATATCCTTTCTTTCCAGCAGGTATCTACCTATTTTTTAATGGATTTATGTTTGAATCGGAATTATGATTTTTGTTAGTTACTGTGGGTTGTGGATAATGAATCTTTTTCGCAATTTACTTGTAGATGTCGGAGCAGTTTAACCAGGAAATGTCTCTGTCGGGTAAAATTCCATCAGGACACTTCAATGCGGCTTTCGAATTTAAGGCAGGATGGCAAAAAGATGCCGCCAACACTAAAACCCTCGGTTTTGATGGCGTTTTCATTAATCTTTACAATATTGCTTTAGAGAAATCCCAGGTCATGCTCTGTGATCATGTCAAACAAGCTGTCCCTTCATCATGGGATCCTCCTGCTTTGGCTAAGTCAGTATCTACTCTTCCTTCCACCATTCTTAGTCTTATTATGATATTAATTTTTGGTCATATAGAATAGAAGAATTGTTGTCAAGCTGATTAAATGCATAATTGGATGATAATACATACTTTCTATTTTTGGGAAACCATTCATAAAAATAGATTTCTGGTTGTTATTGTTATACTTAATTTCATTATTCTGCAATCCTCGGGGAACTATTAAGTTTTTGGATTTGTCAAGCTGATTAAGGAAGTTCATGTCCCACAAAACTGATATATACCAATGAATTCCATGGTATTAGAGGAAAATTTTACTTATATGAAGGTTTGTTTAGTTTTCATACAATGCTTCAATGAATCTTTACTTTTTTCCTTAAGAGATAAAGTATTGCTACAAATCATGTTTGATTCATGAAATTTGTAAATGTCATTGAACTTTTATTTTGTTGTCATATTTTAGGTTTATTGAGATGTATGGAACCCATATTATTGTTGGTGTGAAGATGGGTGGAAAAGATGTTGTATATATGAAACAAAAGCATTCATCAGGTCTCCAACCAATTGAACTACAGCAGAAATTAAAGGACTCGGCAAACAAAAGGCTTGTAGAAGAAACTCGACACAAAACCAACTATGATAAATTAAACCAGAAAGAAAAGGTTAGCAACATCTAAACTTCTTGTAAATTAGAATGACTTGATGTCAAATGAAATATAGAGAAACTATTGATATTAGCTAAAGTTCAGTGATGCAGTGTTGACGTACAAACAGAAAAAGAGAACCAAAATAAATTCTAAAATTGATGTAAAATTGAAGTTGAGACAAGAACACTACATTTTAGGGTTGTTTGTAGAACTACTAATTAATAATATCCAACCATAACACCACTGACGAAAGTTTCCAGAAAACTATCTAATACACTTTTAAACTACTATTGGCCTAAATCCTTGGACACAAATAAATCTCTTATAATCCAAGTTCTTCAGACAAAAAAAAATCACTCTAATCAAATAACAGCCTAGCTAGAATAAGAGCATAATAATTGACCTTAGACTAATGTGAGTGAATTGGATTATCACTTACAAAACACAACTTGATAAAATTATGAAGATAATTTGAAAATTAATGCCTAATATAAGCAAACAAGTGTAATACGTGCAGTAACTACTCAAATGCTTTAGATCAATGGTTATCGGAATTGGGATTAGTGTTAGATATGGGTATGTGTCTGACAAAGGGTATATTTTCCTAATATTTTTCATATATTCCTATACTTTTCCCCAAATATATGTTATATACATGTGCATTTGGAAAAATGAAATGTCTAAGTAGCATAGCTTTTGATAGAGTAAGGATAAAGAAACCAAACAAAGAGATTTTAAAGATTATCCTTTGCTCATGTCTTGTTTGTTTTCTCCCTTAGTATCTTGTTATCAAGGAGTTCAATTCACTAATATTCTGCAAGATTATCCAAACTAGCTTTTTGATCTCTACAACAATTACTTTTATAGCCAAAGTATAATCTTCATAGTCAAGCACTTTCTTACTTCCTTTCTGACAAACATTTACTGTACTAAAAAACTTATTAAAAATAAGTTAAAATTAAGCTAAGAATTGATACAAATATTGAAACAATTGAAGATATAAGAACATTGAAAACAAGAACTTGGGATAGCTATTTTGTCATTTGTTGAATAAAATATCAAATTTATCACTATATTATGACTCAATGCTGGATTTCTTGTGTTGTAATAAAATTGCATTGAACTTTGTTTCCAATTTGATTGTTTTTGGAATGAAAGACTGGAATATTTTTAAATGTGTTTTTGGGAAATAATCGTTACCATTTGGTTTGGCAAAGATTGAATCCTTCCCAATCCCTTTGTCTGCTGTGAGCCCATCTTAGCATCCAAATGTTGGATGCACCTGCTTTCACTAAAGTGTGTTTCTCTTCAATTATCTTTTATTTTAGACAATGAATATAGAGCCTTAAGAACTTGATGGATCACAGATCTTGTAACAAAGATGAGACTTTTAGGGATATATTTTTATCGACTTCATTTTTCTGTGTTTGTGGACGGTACTTTATCAACAAACTGAAATTTTCATATACCCTAGCATAGGAGGTAGTCATGAACTTGATCAAGAATGTGAGTTTTTCTTAGATGAAGTTTTAGCATTTCCTTTTTCCATTTATGATAAATCCTGTCAGTCAAGATACAATTGGGCAACTAGGAAAGTTCTGCCATTCTGATCCGATTCTTTCCCCTTCTTTATATGCTAGATAACCTTAGGGAAAAGGATTAAGGCCAAATTTGCCACTCTACTATGACTCAATCATGAAATTTTCAAGTGTACTTTTTTTAAAATGCACTATACTTTCAGTTTTGTTAATTTTTGGAAAAGTGTAGCAGAATTGATGAAAACATGGCACTTGCATGAAAGCAGATATCCTTAGAATATTCCAGTTATATTGTGAGAATAGTGGCAACATTCAATAAATTTTTTACAAAGACAGTTTAGTATTGAGCCTATAGTTATTTGCTATCTGCAAACAGAATTCATATTGAAATAACTAACCCACTTGATCTGTTTGTTAGCGCTTTATACTGCATTAGATGCAAAAGCAGTAATGGATACACTAAAATTACTTATGGTTTTTTCCCCAGATTTTTAAAGAACATGGGCTAGCTTCCATGGAAATGCTTCAAACCAGTTCTTATTCTCAAGTGGAGGTATGCTGCCGGGAAATAAGTTTGCATTAGGAATTTATTGTCTACAGAGTGAATGATGCTATCCATCTCTAGTTTTAGTACATGCCACAAATGCTCTTAGTAGCCTCTTAATAATCTCAAATTCTTTATTATCACCAAACATTGTTTTCCATTTAGGAGCTTTGTATAAGCATTTTTCATTTGCAGGATATCAAATTCATCTGCAAAAGGAAAGGAGGCAAGTTGAATTCAAATTTATCACATAGTGAATGGTGTCAAACTGTTCAGTCTGAACCAGATGTGATTTCCATGTCTTTTATCCCAATCACATCATTGCTTATTGGAGTTAATGGGAGTGGATTTCTCACCCATGCCATCAATCTATACCTTCGTTGTACGTACAAAACTTAATTCATTATTTACCTGTTGTTTTTCATACAAATGTATGGTTACCATATGAACAATGCATTGATTTTTCTTTTACTTCAAATTTGTGCAAAATAAAGACCATAGATTATTGTCTGGCTGACAATGTGTTCACTATCATTCTCTTGAAGGGTATTGTCTAAATTAATCACTTTGTTCATGATGAATAATGAATTTTTTTGGTTCTCTAACCTCTGATTTGTCTTGGGCCTCTTGGCCATAAAAATCATTTCAAGGAAAAAATTTCCATTGGCATATAAGCAGCATTTTTTAAAAGCATCATCCATCGTCAAGAAGCCTCTTGGCTAAGCATTTCTATAAATTTGATCTACAGAAGGTGTAATTGCTTGGCATCACAAAAGTAGGCACTTCTGATAGAGACTATAGACTTCTGATCAATATCTACCATTTTGTTGCTTGATTTTTGAAATTACAGTATTGTCTTTGGGTCCATATTGCAGGAAACTACTATACGGTGAAATAAAGTCTGGTTAAGATTGAATTTGCTTTTTTAGCTTGCTTCTAAGTGATTAGTGCTATGAGTGAAAATTCTACAGTTTTATTAAGTTTCACTTCTTTCAATCAAATATCCAGATCAATCATTGTTAAATAGCTTCCACTTGTACTTTAAATGTGGCAAGTATTGTGGATTTGGAAGCATATGGTTGTAAATAGGATTGATTCTGGATTTGTGGCAAGATCCTAATATGAATCCCCGATTAATGAGTTTTAAACTTATTTTTCTTTTCGTTTTTGGAAGGGTTTCCACCAACAGATACTTAATATTCCTCAACCTGTCAAGAGGATGCTCACTTCACGCTCTCCATTGATGATGCATGGCTCCCATTTGTTTCTTCATTGAAAAAAATTAGAAATTGGCCAAAATTTCTTAGTCTGACCATTTTCTGTGTTTCAATTTGCTAAGACAAGTAGGCTTGCAATTTTCCCATGCACCATTTCCTTTATTCATTACTATTATATCTTAATTGCATATACATGCATACTTCATTTTATGGCAAGTTACCTTGTTGCATCACTTAAATGCCAAGAAACTTTATCTTTATAATATGTGGAGGATCCAAATAAACCTAAAATTAGCAGTGGATGTGTTAATTTTGTATCAGGATTAGTTTTAGTACTACAAGTCATCTGTTAGTATGAAGCGGCTTTATTCATGTAGAATGATACAAGTAGCATTTGCTTTTAAGTGGCTTTTGTATGATAAATTTCAAAGCATCATACATGCAATCAATAATAGGAATCTAGCCTAGTTTAATTCATGGTACGCTGTTAAGACCTTTTGCAATCAATAATAGGAATCTAGCCTAGCTTGAAAGTCCCTTATTTAAGATATTTGGAGATTGATTTGTATTTTGGCATAATGGCCAAATTTGCCCCTATACTTTTCAATTATACTTTGAAGTGTTTTTCCCGGAATGGGGAGTATTGGAGATGGAATATTCCGGTATTGTAAAATTCACATGAATTTTCCTTCTCTGTTACATTTTTGTCCTAAAATGACCAAAAAATAAATTGTGGCCAGATTCACGTTGATCCATAATATAGTGCCAAATTTGGCTTTAAGGCCTTGTTTTTTTTCTTTTACATTTCTTGGAGGACAGAAGTTTGAATGAAAAGGACAAAATCACAGCTGTATATTTAACTGAAGCATTCTTACCTTGTCATGCAACTTAATTATTCAGGTTTTGTGTCCTGCATTGTGTGATTATCAAATCTGCATTTCATTTCCACTTTACATGGTTTGTTGGTATCTGATGGTAACTTTTTGTTACGTAAAAGTTCAAAATATCCTCAAATATATATCCTGTGTCAATAAGAAACCGATCACTTTCATAAGTAAGCAAACAGCTAATACCTACTTCTCTAAATAAACATCAAAATCATTTTCAGCATAAATTCTGAAGCTAAAGTGATAGGTATTTTTCATTTTCAAAGAAATAGAAACTAAAGATAAATGAGTTCTAGGTTTTTAGCTGGTATTTCCAAATTTTGCTTCTAGAATCGAGGAATTGTAAGCCATTATCCATTTATGGTTTTTCCTTTTACATACAGATAAGCCTTTGATTGATGAACTACACCAGTTTTTGGAGTTTCAGCTTCCAAAGCAGTGGGCACCAGTATTTGGTGAGCTTGCCCTTGGTCCTCAGAAAAAACAACGAAATAGTGCGTCATTGCAGTTTAGCTTCATGGGCCCCAAGCTTTATGTTAACACAACACCGGTGATATTCCCAGTCTTTTATATTGCTGTTCTGCCTTTCTCATATAAAAACCCAATGTTAAGCATGGTAAAACTAAAGCATACACTTTGATGTGACAATTTGTCTCAGTGCTTGTGTGTGTGGCATGTTAATGCATTAGTTGCCACTTAACCGCATGCCAGTGATGGAGCTTAAATGTAAACCAAATTTATAAAGCAAAGATGATGTATTGCAGGTTATATTTGTGCTAAGTTAATATGCTATATCCGCCGGCATGGTTAAATATTGGTGGTCTCTCAAAAGTATATCCTTATCTCCTTGTACGCCTTTTGATTTGACTCGCCAATAATGTTATTTGGTCTTAAAAGAGAATGTCTTCTAATCCTGTTGTGTGTTAAATGGGTAGAACTCATTTTGTCTTGAAGTTGTTTTGAACAAAAATAAGAAAATGCTTGTGAATTTTGTCAATTTGTTGAAAGTCAATGTGGTAACACCCTTAAAAATTGATCAGACAGATGTTGTCAATAAGCTATTGTTATAATTAATGTTGTACTCATTTACTTTGTTTTGAGTTCCTTTAACAGGTTTATGTAGATAAAAAGCCCGTAACTGGCCTTCGACTTTATTTGGAAGGAAAAAGCGGCAACTGCTTGGCAATTCACTTGCTGCATCTTTCCTCACTGCCAAAGACATTCCAGCTTGAGGATAGAGCAAGCGCCAGTGTCTCTGATCCCTTGTCTGAACGCAGGTACTATGAGAAGATTCAGTGGAAGAACTTCTCTCATGTCTGCACAGCGCCTGTAGAGTGTGACGAGGATGTCTCTATTGTTACCGGTGCTCACTTTGAAGTTGGAGACCATGGCTTGAAGAAAGTTTTATTCTTACGGTTGCATTTCTCAAAGTTAATAGGTGCAAAGGCCATCAAGCAGCCCGAGTGGGATAGCTCTCGTGGCTTGGCCCAAAAATCTGGGATTATCTCAACTTTGATCAGCACTCACTTCACAGGTCCTCAAAACCAAGCTCCACAGCCCACCGATGTCAACATAAATTCCGCATTGTACCCTGGGGGCCCTCCAGTGCCCAGCCAAGCTCCGAAACTTCTGCGGTTTGTGGACACAACAGAGATGAGTAGAGGGCCACAGGATTTACCTGGGTACTGGGTAGTCTCAGGTGCAAGGCTGGTTGTTGAAAAGGGAAAAATATCATTGAAGGTAAAATATTCTCTGTTGACAATGATATTACCGGAGCAAATCGAACAACTTGGATCAGTGGTGGTGTAGAATGTGGATAGATAAAAAGGGGTATAACAGCTCTATTGTTTTGGTTCATTTCACCTCTGCTTTTCCCTTTTCAATCCATTTGGGTTTAAAGGAGAAGTAGGTAACCGTTGGATTGTGGTTTCCTGTTATTCTTTGTTGTGTAGCAGGATTTTCTGAAACATTTTAGGATTGAAATTGCTTGCACTTCAATGTTTTGTAATTATAGGTGGTGTTGATGTTTCGTTAAAACCGTTTGGTCACTATTGATATTCATACATCAATGTACATGGAGTTCTTTTTTGCTGAAAGGTTAAACTTGGTTTGGTGGCTTTATATATTTTTGGTTTAACTACAAAATAAGTGCCCAAACTATACTCATTTCTTGAGATAGGTGCCTAATTTTTTTTTTGGCTAAAATAGGTGCTTAAAGCTTTTTTTTTTTGCCAAAGTAAGTGTCCTCAGTTGACTTTAAAACAAGCCAAAAACGAAATTTTAGGTACCCATTTCAGCCAAAAATTACTTTAGGCACCTATTACAAAAAAGAGACATAGTTTGAGCTCTTATTTTATAGTTAAGCCAATTTTATATTTTGGGTAAAATTTTGATACACAGATTGTACACAAGACTGTATATTTATATTATAAAACTCAATTCCTAAATTTTTAACCTTATGGTCTGTACATCAAAGTTTTTTTCTTTATATTTATTATAACTACAGTATTCCCAAAGGACTTGAATCGATAATAAACCCTTATCTACTTCTAGGGTGGGAATTTAAGGTAAAAATATACACAAAATGTACAAAGTTGCAACAGTTTATGTATCTTTGATAATGTTTTTGGATAAAGTTCACAAACGGTTACTAAACTTTATTAAAAAAAACAGTAACCAAACTTTCAAATGTTACAAAATGGCAATTAAATTTTGTGTTTTGTAACAAAATGGTAGCTGAGATGTTAAACCCCGTTAAATACTTAATGTGCCGGTTATAAAATTTTGTATAATGACACATTTAATCCTTTATATTTACACATTCAATCAATTTAGTCCTAATTTGGAACAATTCACTAAATTTAGCCCTCGTTATTTATGCATTCTTTCAATTTGGTCCTTAAAGCAAAATTCCAAAGTTGCTTGGTTGGCAATATGACACAGGAGCCATTGTTTACAGTTTCCATTCACTTATGCACTTATAAAATCAAGCAAAAAACTTTAAACTTTTTAAATAAAAAACAACACTGAGATGTAAAACCTTTTGAATTGTCATTTTCAACTGTGCCCAAAAACTAAAATGAGAATATACATGCACAGTTCAGAAACCAAAATGTTTACAGATATGGATGGGTGTAAAATATATATCAACGAAATGTTTACGCCTTCCTTCCCTTTAATCAATAAGGAAATTTATGAAACTGTGGCAATTTCAAAAACCAAAATGTTTGTGAACAAATTTGCACAGTTCAAGAGAAGGATAAAAAATGGATATAGAAATTTTCAGTAATACTTACAGAAAAGTTCTTCCATATTTGCGGCACCCTGGCAAAGAAAAATATCGCATGCTAGGATGCCTGTAGCAGGTCAAGTCCACATTATTATAGTATTGGCCATGCAAAGCTCTATATTTGAAAAAAATATAAGGTTTCTAAAAAGTGTATATCAAAATGCAGATGTCTGTTAACAATATTATACTCATAACCATTAGTTGATGATAGAAACAAAGTAAAATAATAAAGACGAATGTCACATACTAAGTACAAAAAAATGTTTTACAGATACAGTGTGGACTTTGAAAGATGCCACTCACATATAGAGCTTCAAAAAGAATAGGATCAATTCGACCAGCTAAGACCGTTGGCGATATAGTACAGAATCTGAAACACCATCATGTAAGGGAACATATATATTTCCTTCAGATCATAGGCAATAAGAAGCACCAAATAATACAAAAGAAAAAGGGAAGTATAACAGAGAAACAAGCAGTGTACATTAGTGCCCTGATCCATCTTTACACATAAGTGCATAAGTGAATTGAAACTGTAAACAGTGGCTCCTCTGTCATATTGCCAACCAAGCAACTTTGGAATTTTGCTTTAAGGACCAAATTGAAAGAATGCGTAAATAACGAGGGCTAAATTTAGTGAATTGTCTCGAATTAGGATTAAATTGATTGAACGTGTAAATATGAAGGATTAAATGTGCCATTATGAAAATTTTATAACATACGCGTTAAGTACTTAACAGGGTTTAACATCTCAGTTACCATTTGTTACAAAACACAAAGTTTAATTGCCATTTTGTAACATTTGAAAGTTTGGTTATCGTTTTGTTTTTTAACAATGTTCAGTGACTGTTTGTGAACTTTACCCAATATTTTTTTTTTGTATCTGGCCGTTAATTTACCTTTTTAGAATTTCCCCCAAAAATCAACAAAATCAACTGGCCAATGTGATCAGCGGTATTAATTGAGTTGAGCAGCTCGCAAACAGTTCGAACTTGGTTCGGTTAATACTTGACTTGAGTTGACTCGACTCGAGATCTTAGTGAGTCGAGTTGAGCAAGACCCAGCTCGAATCGATAAGTTTGCAAGCAGCTCATTATTTATTTTTTATAAGTTTTTATGATTTTTTGTGGCTACCTTTAAAAAATTATGTTCCAAGAAATTTAAATGCTAGTTGAAAACTCTAGAAAAGTCCACTGACTTGCTAGGCAATTTACCATAAAATATTTGGTTTCAAATTTCCAAAACATTTGTATTTCCTGAGAATTCAAAAAGTTAATTTGTATTAATAAAAAATTAAATTATAATAATTAGTCTTTTATTTTTTATTAAAGTATTTTTTTTTATTATTATTTTATGTACAAAAATAGAAAAGGAAAAGGTCTTCCGTTCTCATATAAAAAATATAATTGAAAGTTAAAACCTCGAAATCTCTAAAGCCTTGTCTCCGTTGTTGGTCATCGAAGATTGTTGAGAAACTAAAGAGTCTCACACTCAAATATCGACTTCATAACTTAGTCATGACAAATTCGTTTATTTATCTCCTCAGTCCTTAACTTTTTTTTTCTTTTGGATTTGTATGTTTATATCAAACTCTAATAGTATCACTAAGTTGTACCTATATTTAAAAAAAACAAATTACAAAATTTGGCCAACTTAACGAGCAACGAGCTTTTTTTAACGAATCGAGCACTACTCAACTCGCTCGATAAACACCCCTGCTTGTGATTCTTTCAGAAGTACTTAAACTTGGGATTGTTGAATTGGTTTTGCATTGTTAATGACAAAAGAATATTGAAGTCGGAATGGACAAGTGATGCTGTTCCAAACAAAGTACATATCCAAAATCTATCTAGCAAAAGGTCATGGAGTTGAGGTTGGCTGAAGTTTGTGGGCATTTGGACCTTGTTTAATTCCCCCAAAGAAAAGCAAAACAAATACCCAAGTAGACACCTTTCTTTTTTCAATGAAGAGAAGTTTGTATCATTAAAGCTGATAGATTACAACGATAAACGAACTCTTAGTCCATCTCTTTAGCAATGGTCTGAGTGAAGCTGTTTTCTTTTTATTAAGGGCTAGAGCTGGACTAGAATGGCTTATAGCTTAGGGCAAAGATTTTGGTGTCAGCGTGTTTTAAGGCTTGGTTTTGTTATTGTTTGTGCATGTTTTGGTTGGTCTGACACTGTTGTGGCGTTTGGAGGAGAAGTCAAGAGCTCAGCGGCCATGTCCTTCTTGCCTTTCTGACTGCTCTTCCCAGACTGACTTTCTTATACCACCAGGACCAGGTTAGTTTATCAAAACTTTCCCAGACTGCATATTCGGATATGGTTATAAGAACTAGTTGCTGGGTTTGTAGCCGAGAGCGTGGAATGTATATATATTCGAATATAAGCAGTCCATTAGTTGATTTCATATCAGCATAGGTTGACAGCAACAGTTTGCATAGTCAGGAACATAATGTATCACCCTTCCTGGTTAGAGTAATTAAATTTGCAGAATTGGCTATTGAATCTGCAACTGCAATTGCTGCTAGTCTCAGATCGAGTCAATAGGCTCGTAGGTTTATGATTTAAATTGTGTTGGATGTTTTAGCTAAGAATCAGGAAAGACAAACAGGACATGTTGAAAACCAGGGATGTAGACACTTCAACTGAGTGAAATTAGAAAAACTCACCCCTAATTACTTTATCATAGAGCCTCAAAATCCAATCTTTAACTAAAATATTGCAAGTTGGGGCAAGCTATGTTCTTGGTAATGACCACATTGGAAACATTTTCATGTCCGGGTCTTGATATAATCCCGATTACATTCCTTGTTATTCAAGCAATGTTCTTTGTAGGGAAGGCTGCGGCGAAAACGATGGGAAGGAAGAACTGGAGAAGGATACTGTCGGAGGAGATTGTGAACAATGATACAAAGGAGCGCACATCTTGTTAAATTATTGAAGCATTCTATCTTCCTCTTGAACACACATAGTTTGAAGTTCATTGATTCACCATTTAGTCTTATGTGTTGTAAGACATCTTAAAATGAGTATAATTATATTAGAGATGGTACAAGATATAATGCACTTCAAAATTGTTATTAATCTGCATCTTTAAGGACTTAAGTTGAGCAGTAATGTCAAGCATTCTCATTGTGTGCTCACAAAACCTTGCACTCCTATGTAATTATAGGGAATTCTAATTTCTTATATACGTTTGATTGACAAAGTCTAATTACATTACATTGTAATTCTCTATGTCATGTTTGATAGTAAAAAATAATTATTACGTAGAATAGATACGAAAAAACTTTGATACACATACCGTGTAAACTTTAGTTTACCGTGCTTTTTAGTTTTTGGGGTTAGAGTTTAATATTTAGGGGTTTAGGTTGTAGGGTTTAGAATTTAAGGTTAGTGTTTAGAATTTAGTATATAGGGTTTAAGGTTTATGGTTTAATTTTTTAGGGTTAATGTTAGAAATTTAAGATTTGAGTTTTTATAGTATAAATACACAGACTTATGTAAAATTAATTTTACACAGCCTATGTATCAAAGTTTTACCGAATAGATACTAGTCAATCCTCCAAATATCAAATCAGGCCCCAACAACTAAGTAGATCCGAAAGGAAGTAAAAATTAAGGAGTGAGATAAAGAACTGTGTTCTCTGAAGTGCGGTCAAACATTAACACCATACATATGAATATATTAAATATTATTAATTATATTAATATTTTATTCTATATATTAAAATAAGAATATAATAAGCTTAAGGGTGTAAGAAGCCCAAACTTTTGGGAAAAATCAATTAAGTCCATGAATTAATTTTGGACCCAATTAAGCTATTGAACCAATAAATTAAATCAATTAATCCCTTTGACCAAATAGACTGTTGAATCTAGCGAGTTTTATTAGATCAGTTAGTGCAATGCGTTATATCCCAGTATTGACACTTGATATTTTCAGAAATTTTCATTTATTCAAAAATTTCTTTAAAAGTACTAAAAGTTTTGAAAAACTTATAAAAATCATAAAAATGATTAAAAACAGTAAACATCATATGATAAAACTATAGCATATCATGTGGCAGTAATATCTAAAAAAATGTTAAAATTTAATGGTCAATGTTTGCCAAAAATCTTAATTGGTTCAATTTATTGGTTCAAGGGCTTAATTGAATGCAAAAAAATTCAGCAGTTTAATTATTTTTAAAAAAAACTTCAAGGGCTTTTTACACCCTTAAGCTAATATATTATTATACTAATTATTATGGAAAAAACTTTGATACACATGCCGTGTAAATTTTAGTTTACACGTGCCTTTTAATTTTAGGGGTTAGGGTTTTAGTTTAGGGTTTAAAGTTTAGGAGTTTAGGTTGTATGGTTTAGAATTTAATGTTAGTGTTTAAAAATTAGTGTATAAGGTTTAAGATTTAGGGTTTAGTTTTTTAGGGTTAGGGTTGGAAATTTAGGATTTGAATTTTTATAGTGTAAATACACAAGCTTGTGTCAAATTAATTTTACACAGCCTGTGTATCAAAGTTTTACTCAATTATTATTAAGTACATTTTAAGTTATATATAACATGTTGTCAATTTTAACCAAGTATTGAACTTGACTCAATAATTAAACATTTAATAGACTTGAGTTCAATCCTTCATCTACATTTATTTTCTTTAATTTGTACCAATAATATAACATTTAATAAAGGGTAAATTACACCAATGGTCAACGAAATTTTAGGGTGCATTCATTTTGGTCACCAAATTTTTAAATTTTTTTATGAAGGTCACCCAACTTTTAGTTTGCTTTCAATTTGATCCCTCTTGTTAATTTCCGTTAAAAGCGCTAACGTGACACCTTAACTTTTTTTTTATTTTCTTCTTCTTTCTTTGCACTGTTTTTTCCCCTCCATAAATGAAACTGTTTTTTCGGTAATTTGGAAGGTAGTGGTATAAATTTTTAGTAAAAATAAATTGATTTTTTGTTTTATGTAGAAATATTATCATTTACTGGAAGTTTCCAAGCTATTTTAATATTTGGTAAAAAAAAAGTTGTATTTTTAAAGCTCAAAATTTCCTCTCTTTTTTCTTAAATGCAAAGTTTTCATGTTTTAATTGGCTTATTTTCTTATCAGATTTTTTGTTGAAGCTAAAAGACATGGCAGTAGAGAAGTGGTGATTAATGTTCACAGTGAAAAGTATCTCAAAGGGCTAAAAGGATCAGCTCCAATTAAAATAGAGGGATTGAACCCTGAGCAAAATACTTAAGTTCCACCCATCATGTCTATTCCAAGTTCCAACATCAGATAAGCCACCAGGGTCCCAATTGAGAAAGATAAAAGACGTACTAAGAAGAAATTTAAGCGAGCTGTGATCGAGTGGGTCATATTTTCGTTACTCGTGGGATGCTTCATAGTTAGCTCAACCATCATATACTGCAGAACGCTAGTTTCTGGGGTTTGAAAACTTGAAAATGGTATGTGCTTCTGATGGTTATATTCTATGGAATATCAGTTATTGATTTTTGCGTCTCGTTCAGAATAACTTTTTGTTAAGGAATAAAATGTTGTGTTTCGTTCATGGTTGGAAGAAGAGTGTTTATGGAGGAAAAACGGAGCAACGAAAGAAGAAGAAAATAGAAGAAGAAAGAAAGTCAAGGTGTCACATCAGCATTTTTAACGAAAGTTAATGGAAAAAATTAAAATAAAAGCGAATTAAAAGTTGGGTGACCCCAATGAAAATTTTAAAAATTTGGTAATAAAAATGAACGCGCCCTAAAAATTCAGTGACCATTGGTGTACTTTACCTTTAATAAAACATGTTGCAACCTTCAATTAAAGAATGAACTTG
Source organism: Hibiscus mutabilis (assembly GCA_019671005.1). Classification (NCBI taxonomy): domain Eukaryota; kingdom Viridiplantae; phylum Streptophyta; class Magnoliopsida; order Malvales; family Malvaceae; genus Hibiscus; species Hibiscus mutabilis. The sequence continues at coordinate 17,005,214 of CM033734.1, forward strand.
ACTTAGTGGTTGAAGCTTTTGATTTCCTTCCCAACGTCCTAAGTTTGATAATCTTAGGTGCCAACTTTAGTTGTTTTTCTTTGGACAATTAAATTTATTGAATTAAAATAAAGTTAGATTAAATTTGTAAATAATAATGATCAAATGTATTATTATACAAATTTATTAACTATCACAATAATATTTCTTTTAACTATTAACATATAAAATATTATTTTAATTTTTTTTTGACAAATAATGGTAGTTAGTTTTATTGAATAAAGAGAACATACAACAAAGTTAAAAGAAGAGTCTACAAAACTAGAGTAGACTAATCATAATAATCGATCATTTCCTTTAAAACCATTAAAGTGTACAAACTAATCACTAAAGCATAAAATATGACCATACGAAGAAATGATTAAAACCTAACAAAACAACTTGGAAAATGATAGGTAAACAAATATCACTCTCGTCGGTGAAAGATAAACACTATCAACACTAATATACAAATGCATATAATAATTATATCATGTTGAAAAAATTTGCTTTACCACATCTCAACCACGAACTATCTTTGGTGATTGCAAGTGCCTATCAATGCAAGAGAACTAATCTAAAGGTCCAAACTAGGGATAAACAAATAATCGCCAATCGGAGAGGCGACTTCAAATCTAATCCATAAAGAAAGAAAGAAAAACATGTTACACAAGTAGAGAAAGCGTGTCATTAGAGCAGAAAAAGCGTGCTACGAGAAAAAACATTCACCATCTTCAATAGGAAATGAGGAGACTTGTTAAACTGAATCAAAAAAAAAACTCAAATATACAAAAATAAAAACTAAAAAGATGAAAAAGAGAACGAGAAAGAAGAAATATGAAGAAGAACACAAGAAAAAGTTATGATAAAGTATATATGACAACCGCTTGATCAAAGATCGATAATGTCACCTTCTTAAACCGTAAAAAAGATTTAGAAAAAAATAGGTTAAAGTCTAACAGAAGTCCCTATATTGTATTAAAAGTTCATTTTAGTCCCTTTGTTATAAAAAGAGACATTTTAGTCCTTGTACGTTTGAAAAGTGAATATTTTGGTCCAAAATTTTAAAGTTATAGTTTGTTGGCTTAAATATTTCGGTTTAAACACTCTTTAAGTCCATTTCAATTTTAAAATTAAGCAAATCGATCCCTCTTGAAAAAATAGAATAATTTATTGAATGTACATTTTAAAAGTGAGTAAATAAGAATAATTTATGATGATGTTGACCATTTCCGTCAGTACTGTAACACCCCCAAAACCGGTCTAGTTTAAAACCAGAATTTTGGTGACCTGAAATTTAAATTTCGCTAAGTCAAAATAATCATTAACCATTGACCATGTGGCTAAATTCACATGTATTGATTGATAATTTGACATTGTTATTGAATTTGGGATGCAATGCACACACTGAAAGCTTAGGGAACATTGCATGATGACTAAATTATAAAAAAATGGAGTCTTAAGTGACCAAGGTGCAAAGATTGAGAAGTTGGAGGACCAATTGAATAATTAACCCTCAAGGGATTAGTCACTCTTCTATGTGGACTATGGAGAAGGAATTCCTTCACCTAAAGGTTTCCTAAATTGCTTTAGTATCTAAAGGAAATATAGGAAGAAAGATGACACAAAAATCACTCAATCGGGTAAACTCCAAGCAAACACCTCCCATCCTCCTACCTAAGCACACACCTTCATTGAATGAGTTTCCAAGCTTTGATTTCCTTTGGTTTATTGATCCTAGTTAGTTTTGATCAACCAACCAAGGTAAGCCCATTGATTCTTTATTGATTTCCATGATAAATTCATGGAGAAATCATAGAATTTCCCATAGTGAAACCCTAGCTAAACTCCATGGAATCCTAAGATTGTGTGATTATGTTTTTGTAGATAAGAACTATCCTAGATATTGTTTATAGTTATTGAAATCATCAAAATAGAATTTGATAAAATTTCTATGCATTGTGTAATCACTCATTTTCGCTTGTAAATATATTAATATTGCATGTATATTTATTATATGAATGTTACTAATATAAGGTGGTGTGTGCATGTATAAGCTATGTATATGTATTAGGGGTGTATGTATGTCGCGTATGTATCTAGAGTATGAGCGTATTTGATTAATATAGATGTTATGTTAGTTATATGTATGATTATACGTACGTATACTAGAATATTATATTAATTAATGATTGTATAATATTAGTATACATTTTCGTATGTATATGTATTGCTGTTATAATTATATTATTATTATTATTGGGCTGACAAAATGAAAAGAATTAAATATATTAAACCCAAATAAATTTACAGTCCAAGTCCAATTACAAGGCCCGGTTGGCCCAAATCTAAATCTTATCTAATTACAATGTGCAGGTAACTGTGGGCCGTTTGATCAAGATCTGATCCAACGGCCACGATACAACTAAGAGGTCAAAAATATCTGCCAGGCGCGTGTTCCACACGTATGGACCGTTCGAGTGCCACGCGCGCGTGTGGTCCACGCGCGGTCGCTTTAACATCCCACGCGTTCTGACTCCTCGACTGCGGAGCTCCACGTGGCGAAATCTGAAGCTGTCTCATCAAATCGAGGCTTCATCCAGGCCGATCGTTCTTCAAGCCATCTCGACCGTTAGATCAGATCTGATCTAACGGCCGAGAACGCGTCTGGCCGCTGGCAGAATGTCCATACCGCCACCGCGCCGATATTCAGTCCCCGTGTTCAGAATATGCCCAAGACAACAAGCAAATGTGTCAGTTTAGATCTGAAAAAGAAGATGCAACTTGCAACAAACAGAGACGATAATATATATGAAACGGGGCTTTTGTAAAAAAAAAAGGAGGGTAGTAACAAAAAAGGAGAGAACAGAGATCTTGTAGAAAACAAAAAAATTGTAACCAGTCAAGTGATAATCAAAAGACAATCCAGTGGTAAACACTTGTCTCTTTTTCTTACTTGTTTTCTTTACATGCATATACGAAATAGAACAAAAAAAAAAACAGAAACAAAAAAGGCGTTGTTTGTGGGTCTTCCCTTCCTCAGTGATAAGCCTTTCGGCTTCTATAAGCCAGATCTGGTGAACTAAAGGGATGAGAAGACCCTTTGTAGTTCTGTTTTGGCCTAAAAAATATTTCTTTTTGGTTCGTATTTCCTAGATCTAGGGCAAATAGAGGTATATCCTCTGAATCCAACCTAGGATTCGTATTGAGGACGAAAAGGGGGTTGTTTTGGTGTATTTTGGAGGCTCGCCGGCGCCGGTTAGCGACGGCCGGCGGTGGAGAATACGGCGGCCGGCCGCCGGATTCTGGGTTTTATAAGAACAAACGAGAGAAAACGAAGAACAGAGGACTCTTACAAAACCAGAAAATGAAACGAATGACCAAAAATTTGGTTTCGGCCTAAAAAGAGGGTTTATATAGGTGTTTTTATTTTGCTAAATGGGTAAATTACACACTTAATCCCACCGCGTTTTCAATATTTTCATTTTTGTCTTGCCGCATGGTATAATCACAATCCCAATCCCCCTGATATTTCAAAAGGTTACAATCTAGTCCCTAAATTACACCGAATCAGTTTCTGAATGGTAAAATTACACCCTTAACCATCCCGCGTTTTTGAATTTTTCATTTTGGGTCTGGCCCTTGGTCTAATTACAATTCTGGTCCTTTTAGGTTTTGTTTGTTTCGCAATTTCGTCCCTAAATTACATATTATTGTTCTTTAATTTCTGCCATTGACTTTTGTTTTCTTTCATTTCAGTCCTGTATTCTTTGTAAATATTCATGTTCGTGTTATAATCGTATATATATATTGATAATCTATTATTTTATTTTATGTCCTTCATATATGACTCGTAGTTTATGTTTATATGTATATATGTGTTAAAAATGGTAGTCATATTTTTTATCCGGTGTATATATATGTTAAAAATGGTAGTCATGTTTTTTATCCGGTTACTCGTATTAAAGCATGCTATGTTCTATCTGACTCGTAAAACAGCATGTTCTTGTATTTTTGTATACATTGTATGTTTCCTTGGCTTTTAGGTTACGTGTTAGTATGTCTTCTTTATTGTATAATATATTGTTCATATATGTTGAAATATGTTTTATTAATAGCATGTATGTCTTTTTAAATATTTGATCGTCTACATATAACGTAATTATTCCTGCATTGTTGTTCACACTTGTTAAAGTTGTTTTTATTTAGAATAATATGTATGTATGCATGTTTTAATCTAGTATATCACTTATTAGATTAGTATCTTATTATGTGAATATCTATTGTCTTTAAATTATCTGTCATGTTTTATATTTTTGCCATTAAGATTGCATATGATTTATAACTCGTTAATGCGGAGTCCTTTTATCCGAGCGTAAACAGGGCCAGTATCAAGCGTAGTGATAGTGGTTGGGCGTTTATTCTCGGGTAACGGGACCCTTAAAATATATTCGTAATTATGACCGAATTTTAAAATAATCGTCACTCTAATCCGGAAAATCCAATATTAATAAAGCGGTAATTATTAAAGTACCAATTTTGGGCGGTGTGGGGGTGCTAATCCTTCCCCATCCGTAACCGACTCCCGAACCCTGTCTTTTTGAATCTCTGGTTTTATGGTGTCCGGCCTACCTAAGTGGCCGGTGGCGACTCCATTTTTTAATGCGGTTTCTTTTAAAACCCCACGGAATAAATATTTTATATCCAAAGAATCACGAACACCTTTAAAAAAAATACTTCGAAAAAGCCACGGTTTTTTTAGCGAAAAAAGACATCGCTACAGATGGCGACTCCACTGAGGACAATTTTTGTTTTTGTTTTTTTTAAAAAAAAAACAAATGAGAGTCAAGCTTTTAAAATAATTACCGCTTTACTAATATTGGAAGTTCCGGATTAAAGTGACTATTAAATTAACATTTGGTCATAATTGCGCGTTTATTTTAACGCATTTAAAATATGGCATATAAACCCGTCTTTTTAAGTGGGAGGAAAACGCTAATGCTTTCGTGGAGATATCGTTCTCCCGTATGGGCCTAGCAAGTACCTTCGGGGCTCGAGTACCTTATGCTTTCGTAAGGATATCGTTCCTTCGTACGGGCATAAGCGAATGGGTCCCCCTGAATTGAACCCGGTTGAAAGGAGCCTATAATGGGTGATGATCGGGGGCCTTGCTACCCTTAGTAGGGGACAGCAAGGACAATTCGGGTACCTCCTAGAACCAAGACTGCATGTAGAGAATACATAGAAACCTACCCATTTAGAGCCATGCGGATAACCTTAGGTTTTAGACGGGATAAATAGGGTTGTTTTGTGTGTTTATTCTGTTTAATTTTGTCATTTTATTTATATATTTATCAATTTTATCTGGTACTGACTTGTTTTCTTTTCGCTTTTTGTTCTTTTTCTCATACATCATTGCATTTGCATCGCATAAAGGTACTGGATCAAGTGGTTTGCCTGATCAGAAAGTCTTTCACCATGGAAAAAAGGTGTCTTAGGAAAGAAGAGCTTAATCTATTAGTCAGACATTGGTCAGAAGTCAATCAGAAAATCCGAGGGGACAGTTTGCCGAACGAATGCATAATAGCAGGATACACTTATGTGAGTCTCCAACAAAACGACTTATGGGATCTTCAAAACATGGGAAAGATGGGACCGAAGACTACAAGACCTGTTCTGCAATAGTTATGGCGACATCGCACAGCTGTTATATGTTCGGATTAACCAGCCCATACTCCGAGCTATAATCCAGTTCTGGAATCCAGCTTTTTGCTGCTTCACTTTCAATGGGCAGGACATGATGCCTACGGTAGAAGAATACACTGCTTTACTTAACCAGAAAAATATTCAGGAAGATTGGATCTACGCGAAGCCTCCGAGGAATCAGAATTACACTGCGAAACTCAAAACCTTTGCGGGAATGAGTGGCGATTGGGTTAGTGGCCTCCTTCAAATCCGAGGAGATAATACAGTCTTTGCATGGGAGAGTATTCGGGACATCATATCAACACATCCAGACGAGGCAAAGAAAATGGACCTATTCGCCTTAGGAATATATGGCTTGGTGATCTTTCCCAGAGTACTCGGGAACATTGACATAGCCATTCTAGATTTGTTTGAGCGGGTGAAACGGAAAGCAAACCCAGTACCAGCAATCTTGGTCGAGACTTTCATTTCCTTAAACGCTAGCCGGAAACATGAAGAAGGACGTTTTCGAGGCTGCGCACAGCTATTACAAGTATGGATTCAGAGTCACATGTGGAAGACGCCGACAAGAGTCCTGCCGGGGATATCCTTCCAAGGTTTTTCGCCTTTACGAGAATACTTAGCAAAGGAATGGCGAGAGGATTTGAAAACAAAATTGTGGACCAGTTTCTTCAGGAACATTCAAGATGAAGACATAGCATGGAGGGTCCCATGGCTCGGTAAAGTTAATTATTTTCTATACAGTTGTGGTGACTTCAACTGGCTGATGATGTTGGGATTGCATGGAGGGATCGCTTGTGCTCCGCTTTTAGTGTCTCGGCAGTTCGGATCACGAAAGTTCATTCCCAATACCGCCGGATTAAGCCAAACTGAATTTCTTTTCAAAAGGGAGTTCAAAGGAAAAGTTCAGACCATCATGAGGGCCTGGGATCATTGTTACCGGATCAGGGTGGAAGGAGGTACCGAGCACATGACTACCCCAGATTACGACCTTTGGAGACGTATGAGGGTTAATAATGTGATTCCTGAATCTGATCAAGGACCAGCAGTGTCACTCGAAGAGCTTACAAGGGTGGTACCGTCCGAAGCCGACATCTTAAGGAGTGAACTCGAAGAAGTTAAAAGGAAAATGGACATTCAACAGACCCAACATGCGAGCGAACTCTATAAAGCAAGCTTAGAAGTTGACGAGCGGGACGAGATCATTAGGCAATTGAAGAAATTGAATGCAGATTTAAGCGACAAAAATACTCTTTATCAAAAAGATGCCCTCCTATTACAAGCAAAAATACAAAAGGCCGGCCGGAGTCAGTTCGTAGTTGTGGAAAGAGAAAGAATGAACGACATCCGTTTGATGGAAGAAGAACGAGAAATTAACAAAAGAGCGATCAAGAAAGAGATTGAAAGCTGCCGTTTGGCTATGGAGGAAGAAAAACGGTCCGCCAAGAAGGCCATTGTTCAAGAGAAAAAAAGATTCAGACAAGAAATCAGCAAGGGAAAGCAGGCTGTCCATCATGAGAGAGAAAGTGTCACCCTATGGAAAAGAAAATCCATGAGTAGTCGAAATAGACTGTTAGAAATGCAGAAACTGTACGATGACACTATTTAAAGGTTGGAGCAAAGCCAAAGTCAAAATGATGAATTAAAAGGAAATGTGACAAAAGTCGAACACTCACTTCGAATGTACTGCCACAAGAATAACTTCGCTGAGCTGCAGGAAAGAGAACGAGAGGTGGGTGTGTTACAAGCACGAATTGGGTCCCTCGAAGCAATTTTGGAGGATTACAAGGAAAGAATTAATGTGTTCGAGGAAGCTGCAGCCGGAGGGGACACCTATTGGCAGAAGAGATTACGCGACGCTGCTCGAATGGTACATGACAGAGACCAGTACTACGCAAACCTAATGGTGGACATACAACGAGTCGCCAGACATGTAAATGATTTAGCTGTCGAGGCTGAGACACTCTGACCTTTTATAGCCCCGGAAATGGAAGAATCTCCTAGGTTCCTCAAGCTGCTCAGGGCAATTGGAAAATTAGGAGATAGAGCTAGAGTCTACCTATAGGACTCTGTGTTGTAATTAGATCTTTTGTACTAGGGATCTTTACTTTGTAACACAAACTTTGTTGTAATCAAGACCCTTTAATTCCCGTGGAAGTAGTTCACAAGGGTGATTACCAGCGGAATCAGTACCTTATCTGCATACATTCTTGCATTTGCATCATAACATTCGTATCATTGTACATGCATTTCTTTTTTGCAACCATATTAACAATATGAATATTGTGGCGTTGTGTGTGGTTAACCCGCAATCATTCATCACATATATTTTACCCGGCTACAAAGAAAGCTCATGGAAGAAAGGATAATTAGTCTAGAAAGAGGGCAAAGACAGCTCGAGACAAGGCTAGAAGAGGCCCAGAGAAGCCTTAGTGATCAGATTGCGCAGTCACAAACATCTATAGTATCTGACATAACTGCATTACTGGCAAAAAGTCTTGGAAAACGAGTAAAAGGAGAAAATGTTCCAGAACCAGAAGGTACCCCGGCTCACTACAAGGTTCAACCAACTGCACCAAACCAGGCTAGGAAGGTGTATATTGACCCTGCAGGAATGTCTTCCAGTTTTCAAATAGGGGCACCTGAGACTCAACCCCTCGATACTGAAGCACTTTATGAAGAAGAAGTACCGGACCTGAACATGGAGGAAAAATTTAAAGCGTTACAATCAAATGAAGAATCAGGAAATGACGCTAGCGACCTAAGTCTGGTGTCTGATCTTGTCCTGCCGCCAAAATTCAAAACGCCAGAGTTCGATAAATATGATGGAACCACATGTCCTTCTGCACACATAACGATGTATTGTAGAAAAATGGAGGCTTACCATAAAGATGAAAAGCTACTGATCCATTGTTTCGGGATAGTCTAATCGGGCGGCGTTACGTTGGTATACTCGGTTAAGCAAAGCGAATGTTAAAACATGGAAAGATCTGTCTAAAGCATTTCTTGAGCAATACAAACATGTAAATGACATGATCCCTAGCAGAATTATGTTAGAAAATATGGGGCAGAAGTCCAATGAAAGCCTGCGACAATATGCCCAAAGGTGGAGAGAAATGGCCGCCCAAATCCAGCCACCTATCCCGGAACATGAAATCACGCCATTATTTGTCAATACTCTGAAAGGGGTACTCTTTGATCACCTCATTAATAACACAACACAGTGTTTTGCCGACTTGATCAGGACTGGGGAGTCTCTCGAACTGGCAATTAAGAGCGGCAGAATTGATGGTGGGGAAGGGTCTCGAAAGTACAACAAGAGAAATGAAGTAAACACCACCAGCACCTATACCGCCCCGAAGAACTTCACAGTCTCACAGCCACAAGCACCTGTGGGAAAAATACAAAATTCGATTCAAAGAGATGAGAGAGTCCCCAGAAAAGAGAAAGAGAGGAGAACTTTCACTCCCCTACCTGTTTCGTACTCAGAACTTTATTCCCAGTTATATGAAGCGGACACTGTCCGCCATACATCGTTACTCCTGTCAATCCACCCTTCCCGCCTTGGTATAATCCAAGCGCACATTGCGACTATCACGGCGGTACCTCTGGACATCCCACTGAGAATTGTCTTGCCTTCAAAAAGCTTGTACAGAACTTAATCGATTCTGGGATATTGAAGTTTGAAGAGCCAAGTGTAGCCAACAACCCGTTACCTAATCATGAGAGCAGAGGGGTAAATGTCATAGAAGAATGCTTTACCAGAGGATAAAGGATGACGTGTCGAAAATCAAGTCTCCTTTACGGTGGGTATTTCAACATTGCATGGCTCGTGTGGTCAACAAAGGCATGATAATAAGGCGAGAAGGAATGTGGAAAGTATTGCGAATTCCATCGATCAAGGGCATGATATCCAAGAATGTGACGAGTTCAAGAAATTGGTGCAGAAGTTGATGAATGAAAAACAAATTGAATTCTTTGAGGAGCCCATGGGGAAGGGATCAGACGTACACATGACAGATAGCCCCAAAACTAGATACGGGAAGGATAAACCTTTTACCATCTCTCCCAGAACAGGGAATGCAGGTGTCTCCCAAGGAGAAACAGCAAAATAAGTCCCAAGATCATCATTTCAGCACCATCTCCATTCCCATTCAAAGATATGCGACAAATTCCCTGGAATTATGCTGTAAATGTGACCACGCCCAAAAAATCAGAACACGAACAGGTAAAAGAGCCTACTCTGGAAGACCAACAAGGCCAGAACGATGTGAACGTTGGTGAGGCAGGCCATTTCACAAGAAGCGGCCGATGTTATTCCTCCGAGGCTTTGAAAGCGGCTGAAAAAGATAGGGGGAAGAGTACAGCAGTTGGCCCTACGCAGATATTTGGAGAAGAACCTCCCCAAAAGATAAATGAACCGATAACTGAGGCCCAGTCCAAAGAATTTTTAAAGTTCTTGAGACATAGCGAGTACAGCGTAGTGGAACAACTACGAAAGCAACCGGCCATGATCACCGTACTGAAATTACTCTTGAGTTCAGAGAAGCATCGGGAGACGCTATTAAAAGTGCTGAATCAAACTTTTGTGCCCCAAGACATTTCTGTATCAAACCTGGACATGATAGTGGGGCATATTACTGCCTATAATCATATCACGTTCAGTGATGATGAGATCCCGGAGGGAGGAATGGGGTCTACCAAAGCCCTTAACATCACTACCCACTGCAAAGGGTATGTATTACCAGGCGTATTGATCGACAACGGGTCAGCATTGAATGTCTTGCCTATGGTAACCCTGCAAAAATTACCAATAGATGGTTCGCACCTAAAGCCCTGCCACAACTCGGTAAGAGCCTTTGATGGTACGCAAAAAGGAACAATGGGGAAAATTGAGGTGCCCCTATTGATCGGACCAACTGAATATGTGATCGATTTTGTGGTGATGGACATAAAGCTATCTTACAGCTACTTGTTGGGAAGACCGTGGATCCACTCCGCAGGAGTTGTCCCCTCACCATTGCATCAAAAATTAAAATTTGTAGTTGAAGGCAAATTGGTCACAGTAGAGGCAGAGCATGAATTTGTTGCTTCGGTAACATCAGATACCCCCTACATTCAAAATGATGAAGATGCTGCGGAATGCTCGTTCTGAGCATTGGAACTAGTAAATGCTACATTCGTTTTAGAAGGAAGTCAGATCCCTTACCCCAGGTTATCTAATTGTACTAAGATGATCGTCGCAGAAACTCTGGGCCGAGGAGCCAAAATAGGAAAAGGGCTGGGGAAGAAATTACAAGGAAACCTGAGACCCAAGAATATGATAACCAAGAAGGATCGTTTCGGGCTGGGTTACCAACCAAGTGTCCAACAGAAGAAAGAGGAATATAAGAGGAAAGCCAGATCTAAAGGAGAAGACATTCCGTGGAGGTCGATGTCCTTTCCTAGTTTGAAAGCCATTTTCGTCTCCAGAGGGTTCTACCAGCCACGTCAAGATATTGGAGAGGCAATAAAGAAAAATGATGAACTTAACCAGGAGGAAATACTCAGAAAATCATTTGAGGGGATGTACATCAACATGATAGCTGAAAAGGACCGAGGCAGCAAAATGTTGACCAACATCCGCCCTTGCCATCCCGGGGAAACACTCGATAACTGGAGCTGCATTGATCTACCTGTAGTTTTTAGGAATAGATCAGAGTAATGCTCCGAATCAACCTTTTGTTTTTGCCCATAGACAATGGGGATCTCTTGTATGAGGCACCTATGTTAACTTTTTGATTGAAATGAAAATATCCCCACTTTTTTAAAAATGACCAAAGTCTCATTTATTCCATTCATGCATTCTTCATATTCATTCCCTTCATGTAAAGCCGTCTCTTTCCCAATACAATTCATTCTCATTTAATGCAGTCGCTCATGATTGACGATATGAATGACACGGATCAATCTCGAGTAAATTTCAATGCCCCGAGGTCTCGAGAGGAAATTGAGGAAGGATATGATGAAATAGAAATTGAGGTCCCGGAAGAGTTAAAGAGAATGGTGGACGACGAAGAAAGGCGATTATGCCCCACCAAGAAGAAAAATGAAAATTGTCAACTTGGGGATGAAGAAGAGAGAAAAGAAATAAAAATAGGAACGACTATTTCCTCAAAAACCAAGCATGAACTGATAGCCCTACTTCAGGAATTCAAGGATGTCTTCGCCTGGACTTATCAAGATATGCCAGGGTTGAATACCGACATAGTGGTGCACAAATTACCAACAAAATCGGAGTGCAAACCAGTACAGCAAAAACTTCAGAGAATAAGGCCAGATATGTTGTTAAAGATCCGAGAAGAAGTGAAAAAGCAATTTGATGCTGGATTCTTGAAGGTAGCCAAATACCCGAATGGGTTGCAAACATTGTACCAATACCAAAGAAAGACGGGAAAGTTCGTATGTGTGTAGATTATAGGGATCTGAATCGAGCTAGCCCTAAAGACAACTTCCATTTGCCACATATTGACACGCTGGTTGACAACACCGCAGGACATTCATGGTTTTCCTTCATGGACGGCTTCTCAGGGTACAACCAGATCAAGATGGACCCTAACGACATGGAGAAGACCACATTCATAACCATGTGGGGCACTTTTTGTTATCAAGTGATGCCGTTTGGGCTAAAGAACGCAGGGGCAACATACCAAAGAGCAATGGTGACTCTTTTCCATGACATGATGCACAAAGAAATAGAAGTATACGTGGATGATATGATTGCCAAATCCCGAACAGAGGAAGATCACCTACAGAACTTGAGAAAACTATTCCAAAGACTACGGAAGTACCAACTGAGGCTCAATCCTACCAAGTGTACCTTCGCCGTTACTTCTGAAAAACTCTTAGGGTTCGTAGTAAGCAGAAGAGGGATTGAGATTGATCCGGATAAAGTGAAAGCCATCCAGGACCTTTCACCACCCCGCACGCAGAAAAAAGTCCGCGGTTTCCTGGGGAGGCTGAATTATATCTCTCGTTTCATTTCCCAATTAACCAACCAATGCGACCCGGTCTTCAGACTTCTTAGAAAAAATAATCCTGGCGTGTGGGATGAAGAATGTCAAAAAACCCTAGAAAAGATCAAAAGGTACCTGACAAATGCTCCAATTTTAGTCGCACCAATACCTGGTCGACCACTAATTCTCTACTTAACAGTCTTCGAGAATTCAATGGGATGCGTACTGGGCAACATGATGAGTCAAGAAAAAAGGAGCAAGCCATCTATTACCTAAGCAGGAAATTCAATGATTGCGAAACACGGTACCCCCCAAAGTCAGAAGGCGTGTTGTGCTCTAGTTTGGGCTACCAAGCGGCTCGACGGTACATGTTGTACCATACTACGGTTTGATATCCAAGCTAGACCCACTGAAGTTCTTAATGGAAGCGCCAAAGACTAACGGGAAGGATGTCTCGATGGCGGATGCTTTTATCCGAATTCGACATCGTATATGTTAATCGAAAAGTCAGTAAAGGAGTGTGCCGTAGCAGATTTCTGGCTAGTCGTGCTTGGGATGACTATGAGACATTGAACTTTAGTTTCCCGCATTTAAGACTTGATGTGCATTACAACCGAAGAAGAGATTTTAGAGGATAAGTCATGGAAACTTTACTTGATGGAGCCTCCAACGCCCTCGGACATGGGATAGGGCGTGCTAATTTCACCGAGGGCGTCTATTATCCTTTCACCAGCAGATTGGAATTCTTCTGCACAAACAATATAGCTGAATACGGCTTGCATCATGGGACCGAACTCATCCATTGAGAGAAAGGTTAAGGAACTTCGAGTGTTCGGAGATTCGTCCTTAGTCATTTACCAATTGCGCGGGGAGTGGGAAACCAGAGACCCGAAGTTGGTCAAATATCACGAATTGATCCAAGAACTCGTCAAAGAGTTCGAAAAGGTCACCTTCAATTACCTGCCCGAGAAGAGAAAATCGGATGGCGGATGCATTGGCAACCTTGGCATCCATGTTTAAAACAAATACTGGGGCAGAAATGAAGCCCATTGAGATGCAGACGTTTGAAAAGCCTGCTCATTGTTGTAATATACAGGAAGAGATTGACGGAAATCCATGGTACTATGACATCCTGCAATATGTCAAGCTTCGAAAGTATCCAGAAGGGGCAAACGACAATGACAGAAAAGCGCTCAGAAAAATGGCAACAAAATATGTCATAGATGGGGAAATCCTATATAGGAGAAGTCATGATCAAACATTGCTGAGATGTGTGGATGCCCGGGAGGCGAAGGAAATCTTAGCTGAAATACATGACGGGATCTGTGGAACGCACGCCAACGGGCCGTCTGTAGAGTCTTAAAAAATTATGAGATACGGTTATTTCTGGTTGACCATGGAGGGAGATTGCATCGATTACGCCAGGAAATGCCACAAATGTCAAATTTACGCTGACAAGATTCATGCACCCCCATCGCCTTTACACACCATGAATTCTCCGTGGCCTTTCGCAACATGGGGCATGGACGTCATCGGGCAGATCCATCCGAAAGTCTCCAATGGGCACCGTTTCATTTTGGTCGCCATAGACTACTTCACTAAATGGGTAGAGGCAGCATCTTACGCCAATATCACCAGGACTACAGTTTGTAAGTTCTTAAAGAAAGAAATTATTTGTCGATCACGGATTGCGAGAGAGGATCATCACCGACAACGCCTAATCAACAACAAAATGATGAAGGATGTGTGCACTCAATTCAAGATAACACACCACAATTCCACGATCTATCGTCCTAAAATGAATGGAGCAAAGGAAGCAAAGAAAACAAGAATATAAAGAAGATCATAGCGAAGACTACGGATACCTACAAGGATTGGCATGAGAAGTTGCCTTTTGCCCTTTTCGCCTATAGGACGTCCATTCGCACATCAACAGGGGCAACACCCTACTCCTTGGTGTATGGTACCGAAACAGTACTCCCAATTGAGGTAGAAATTCCGTCCCTCCGGATCTTAAACGAAGTAAAACTGGAAGAAGCTGAATGGGTGCAGGCCAGACTCGACCAGCTAAATCTCATTGACGAAAAAAGACTAAAGGCCATTTGTCATGGTCAGATGTACCAAAAGCGGATGGTGCAGGCTTACAACAAAAATGTGCGCCCAAGAGAATTCAAAGAAGGGGATCTGGTACTCAAGAGAATCCTCCCTATCCAGAAAGATTCTCGAGGAAAATGGATGCCCAACTGGGAAGGACCGTACGTCGTAAAAAAGGCCTTCTCAGGAGGAGCCCTGATCCTAACAGAAATGGACGGGGACGAGCTGAAAAATCCTGTAAATTCTGATGCCGTCAAGAAATACTATCTCTAAAAAAAAATTGGAGAGCTCAGGACGAAAACCTGAAACCGGGCGTCTTGAAGCAAAGGAAAGACTCGAGTTGAAAACCCGCAAAGGTCGGCTCGGGTAAGTTGAAAAGTTGAATATCCGAAGAGAAGGGTATCTTCATGAACATTGTGAAGAGAAGGCTTCAGACAAAAAAAATTCTACACCGGTTGTCAGGGTCATGTATCATTCATATCGAAGATAATGAGGGATCTTGTATTTTCATACTTAACTCATGTGTGTCATACCTTTCTTTTTAAGATATCTCGAAGCCCTTAATCGTAATAAAACCGTGTTTTTGAGCATCCATTCCTGGCCTTCTTGTCAATTTCAGTCAAATAAGATAACATAGGCTTATAATGAAACAAGAGATTTCGGAGCATTACTATGATTTAACCTTGAAAATGCAGGTGATCAAAGAAAACGATGCTAACTCCGTCCTCCAGTTCCCTACATAATGGCTAGGGAAGTGGAGAAGCTTTAAACAACCAGGTAGGATGACCAATGGCACATGTCATATCTATTCAAGGAAGGCACACGAGATAACAAAAGAGATCTCTTGGGTGAAAACCCAGAAGGCACCCCTCAAAAAAACTCTCTTTAAAGTGAAAACCGAAAGGGCGCTTTAAAATTCCAAATCATAATTGGAGAAAAAGAAAGGTTGAGATGGTTGAACCCGACAAAGGAGGCGGAGTATCGATGACTGTAAAAAAGGAGAAAGCGAACATCAAGATCAAATCAGGATCAAAACAAGCCCACCAAGATATTGACTCTCACACATCATGAATAGTCAGGCATCACTAGGATTAGGAGCATGTCAATTCTTTCATTTGTCATAGCATTTTGTTTTCATCTCAGACAGGTATCTGCAGATCCAAAGAAACATCGAGGGTCATCACGGTGTGAATCCCAAATGAGAAGACAATGTTTTTACATACAAAAGGCACATATTTTCAAGCTCTAGAGAGAGGTTCTATATAGGAAGAATCCTCCTCTCCGAGGCTTCAGAAGCTGAAAAGTTCTATATAGGAAGGACTGACAGCTCCAGGGTGAAGACTCGCAGTTCTATATAGGAAGGACTCCCAGTCGAAGGAATTCACCTATGACACGCAAGATTATATAGGAAATCCTGCTGTGTCGAAAGCAAAGAGTTCTATATAGGAAGGGCTCTTAGCTTCAATGTCTTAGAGTGAAAGATTCTATATAGGAAGAATTCGTAACTCCAAGATTTCAGACGCCAAAAGTTCTATATAGGAAGGACTAATGGCTCCAAGGTGAAGACTCGCAGTTCTATATAGGAAGAACTCCCAGCCAAAGCAATTCACCTATGACACAGGGTTATATAGGAAACTTGTTGTGTCGAAAGCGAAGAGTCTTATATAGGAAAGGCTCTGAGCTTCATTGTCTTAGAGTGAAAGGTTCTATATAGGAAGAACCTGTAGCTCTGAGATTTCAGACGCCAAATGTTCTATATAGGAAGGACTGACGGCTCCAGGATTTGAAGACTAGCAGTTCTATATAGGAGGAACTCCCAGTCGGAAGAATCCATCAGTGGCGCAAAAGGTTTTATATAGGAGAAACCAACGTTGAAAGCAAAGAGTTCTATATAGGAAGGACTCCAAGCTTTATTGTCTCAAAGTGAAAGGAAGGACTCATAATTCGGGATGTCAGAGCGAAGGGTTCTATATAGGAAGAACCTGTAGCTCCAAGATCGGAAGGTGACGAAGCTCTATATAGGAAGAACTTACGAGCCTGAAGATTCAGCCAAGGAAGACCGGAGATGTCCAAAAGAATTCATTTTTCCAAGGCTACAAACAGGGAAGTCTGATAAAAATGAGTGCTTATGAATCTTTGCTTTGTTTCCCATTCCATGAGAACAAGCAAAGAGGGGCAACTGTAATCACTCATTTTCACTTATAAATATATTAATATTGCATGTATATTTATTATATGAATGTTACTAATATAAGGTGGTGTGTGCATGTATAAGCTATGTATACGTATTAGGGGTGTATGTATGTCGCGTATGTATCTAGAGTATGAGCGTATTTGATTAATATAGATGTTATGTTAGTTATATGTATGATTATACGTACGTATACTAGAATATTATATTAATTAATGATTGTATAATATAAGTATACATTTTCGTATGTATATGTATTGCTGTTATAATTATATTATTATTATTATTGGGCTGACAAAATGAAAAGAATTAAATATATTAAACCCAAATAAATTTACAGTCCAAGTCCAAGTCCAATTACAAGGCCCGGTTGGCCCAAATCTAAATCTTATCTAATTACAATGTGCAGGTAACTGTGGGCCGTTGGATCAAGATCTGATCCAACGGCCACGATACAACTAAGAGGTCAAAAATATCTGCCAGGCGCGTGTTCCACACGTATGGACCGTTCGAGTGCCACGCGCACGTGTGGTCCACGCGCGGTCGCTTTAACATCCCACGCACGCGTAAGATCCACGCGTTCTGACTCCTCGACTGCGGAGCTCCACGTGGCGAAATCTGAAGCCGTCTCATCAAATCGAGGCTTCATCCAGGCCGATCGTTCTTCAAGCCATCTCGACCGTTAGATCAGATCTGATCTAACGGCCGAGAACACGTCTGGCCGCTGGCAGAATGTCCATACCGCCACCGCGCCGATATTCAGTCCCCGTGTTCAGAATATGCCCAAGACAACAAGAAAAAATGCCAGTTCAGATATGAAAAAGAAGATGCAACTTGCAACAAACAGAGACGATAATATATATGAAACGAGGCTTTTGTAAAAAAAATGAGGGTAGTAACAAAAAAGGAGAGAACAGAGATCTTGTAGAAAACAAAAAAATTGTAACCAGTCAAGTGATAATCAAAAGACAATCCAGTGGTAAACACTTGTCTCTTTTTCTTACTTGTTTTCTTTACATGCATATACGAAATAGAACAAAAAAAAACAGAAACAAAAAAGGGAGAGTAGTTTTACCGGCGTTGTTTGTGGGTCTTCCCTTCCTCAGTGATAAGCCTTTCGGCTTCTATAAGCCAGATCTGGTGAACTAAAGGGAGGAGAAGACCCTTTGTAGTTCTGTTTTGGTCTAAAAAATATTTTTTTTGGTTCGTATTTCCTAGATCTAGGGCGAATAGAGGTATATCCTCTGAATCCAACCTAGGATTCGTATTGAGGACGAAAAGAGGGTTGTTTTGGTGTATTTTGGAGGCTCGCCGGCGCCGGTTAGCGGCAGCCGGCGGCGGAGAATACGGCGGCCGGCCGCCGGATTCTGGGTTTTATAAGAACAAACGAGAGAAAACGAAGAATAGAGGACTCTTACAAAACCAGAAAATGAAACGAATGACCAAAAATTTGGTTTCGGCCTAAAAAGAAGGTTTATATAGGTGTTTTTATTTTGCTAAATGGGTAAATTACACACTTAATCCCACCGCGTTTTCAATATTTTCATTTTTGTCTTGCCGCATGGTATAATCACAATCCCAGTCCCCCTGATATTTCAAAAGGTTACAATCTAGTCCTTAAATTACACCGAATCGGTTTAAATGGTAAAATTACACCCTAACCATCCCGCGTTTTTGAATTTTCATTTTGGTCCGCCCTTGGTCTAATTACAATTACTGGTCCTTTTAGGTTTTGTTTGTTTCGCAATTTCGTCCCTAAATTACATATTATTGTTCTTTAATTTCTGCCATTGACTTTTGTTTTCTTTCATTTCACTCTGTATTCTTTGTAAATATTCATGTTAAGTGTTATAATCGTATATATATATTGATAATCTATTATTTTATTTTATGTCCTTCATATATGACTCGTAGTTTATGTTTATATGTATATATGTGTTAAAAATGGTAGTCATATTTTTTATCCTGTATATATATATTAAAAATGGTAGTCATGTTTTTTATCCTATTACTCGTATTAAAGCATGCTATGTTCTATCCGACTAAATAAAACAAAGATGTTCTTGTATTTTTGTATACATTGTATGTTTCCTTGGCTTTTAGGTTACGTGTTAGTATGTCTTCTTTATTGTATAATATATTGTTCATATATGTTGAAATATGTTTTATTAATAGCATGTATGTCTTTTTAAATATTTGATCGTCTACATATAACGTAATTATTCCTGCATTGTTGTTCACACTTGTTAAAGTTGTTTTTATTTAGAATAATATGTATGTATGCATGTTTTAATCTAGTATATCACTTATTAGATTAGTATCTTATTATGTGAATATCTACTGTCTTTAAATTATCTGTCATGTTTTATATTTTTGCCACTAAGATTGCATATGATTTATAACTCGTTAATGCAGAGTCCTTTTATCCGAGCGTAAACGGGGCCAGTATCAAGCGTAGTGATAGTGGTTGGGTGTTTATTCTCGGGTAACGGGACCCTTAAAATATATTCGCAATTATGACCGAATTTTAAAATAATCGTCACTCTAATCCGAAAAATCCAATATTAATAAAGCGGTAATTATTAAAGTACCAATTTTGGGCGGTGTGGGGGTGTTAATCCTTCCCCATCCGTAACCGACTCCCGAACCCTGTCTTTTTGAATCTCTGGTTTTATGGTGTCCGGCCTACCTAAGTGGCCGGTGGCGACTCCATTTTTTAATGCGGTTTCTTTTAAAACCCCACGGAATAAATATTTTATATCCAAAGAATCACGAACACCTTTCAAAAAAAATACTTCGAAAAAGCCACATTTTTTTTTAGCGAAAAAAGACATCGCTACACATTGTTATATAGTTCATCCTATTAGTGAAGAGGAATCACCAACACCTTCCAAGACTCCTAACAAAGAGATTGTTATCCGAGAGCCTCAATAGCTTCAGAATCTTCGGTGAGTGTAGTTGTGTCATATGATGGATGGGCGTCTTCCATTTGCATTGTCTATATGTATGGTAAGCACTGTACATCATTGAGGTAAGCATTGGTGAGCTATATGCTTTGATTCTTATTGACATTATTGACATCGGATGATTTACATAAATGATATTGATTTATATATTGAATCCTAGGATATAGGTAGACATTGGATACAATTGGTATGCCAATAGAATTCATTGAGCTCACGTACGGGTGGACTACGGTCCTTGGGCTAAGGCCCTTATTGGAGATGTTGGAGGGATAATTGGGTAATTGGTCTTTGGCGATGTCGGCGGAATTGACCATTCATTGACTTGGCGATGTTGGTGGAATTCGAGTATCTATTTGTTACTATAATCCAAGGAAAATGAGTAATCTTGATTATGAAGTTCATACTATGCATATACATAGTTAAAGCATGTTTATTGCATGACTCATATGGTATAACATGGCTTTCCACATTGATGTTATGATATTGAGCTCATTGACATACATTACCGTTAATTGGTTATTGTTGATGACTACCTCCCTAGGCTAAATAAGCCTAACATAGTTCATTGCATTCCATTTTAGGTTTTATAGTTCCGTGACAAGGATCGTGGTTAGCCAGTTGCAAGTCACCTCCAAGTCTCCTTTTGTAATGTACATATCCCCTTTTGAACTCTTAGAATGGTGGCATATGGCTTATGTATGTTTGAATGGTATTTTGGATATATTTTGAGTATACAAGTCTAATGGATGCATATGGCATGTTTTGGTTTTGTAAGTGCTTATTGGAATTGCATATAAGGTCAAAATGCACAACATCACTTCATATGATGCTAAACATGTTAAAATGAGGTATAAACATGAAACATAGGTCATAAACCTTAATGAAGATATAGGTATTGATCAATGAGTCATCGAACATGCATTGGTTGGGTAAATGGCTTAAAAACCAGCAAATTACAGAATTACAAGTCAAATGTACCGATATGGGTGAGAGCGTATCGGTACATGTATGTATTATTGGACCAAATTACAAAATTGAATCGATACTGGCCTATTCGTATCGATACGCATTTATGTCACTAGAATTTGTAAAATGAACTGGGTAACGATACGAATGGGGACTGTACTGATCCCCAAATGCATATAAATCTCGTATCGATACTGATAGTTTCGTATTGGTACGGAAAAATGTTACTAGAATTTGAGTCATGCATAGCATATCGATACAATCCAACTCGTATCGATATTCACGTTAATTCCAACGGTATTAACGGCCAGACGTACTAGTGCGACCTATCGTGTACCATTACTGAAGTAGGTAAGTCTGTTATTGACCTGAATTAGATTCTGCATTCTTTATATAACAACCCTTAAGATTGAATGGATCAATTAGATATGCTATTGACCTCAAAACCTAGTGAAACTTGACATGCATAAATAATATGACTTTAATTTTATTGTGACACTTTTAATTACCGATAAGGAACTTAATTTACCAAGTTTTATAGTTTGGCCCCTGAACCATTAATTTATTGCATTTAACCCTTATTTTCAATCTGATTGATTAATTGGCGGTCCTATGATATTGATTACTGAATAATGGTAATATTGGTACTCATCGACTAAGCCATTGTTCTGCTTTATCTATTTTCATTGTATAATTTTCGATATTGGTCATCGGTGACATCTTCGACCTGTTCTTTACCAGATCGGTAACGGGGTGTTACAAGTACATGACATATGTCCAACTATGATTGGATAATTTTTTAAATGAAATAAACCAATTTTTTACATATAATTTTATAATTTTTTGAAAGTTTTTGTGAAATTTTAAGTTTTCTATGATTTTTGTATCATGTTTTTCTATTAAACTCTTACTCTTACTCTAAATCTAAAAATTCTAACTGAATTCAATCTACCCTTTTTCTCAATTAAATATTTTTATGTTTTGACTTATTAGAACATTATTTTAAGTGATGAAAACAAATTTGGATTTAGAATATGACTTAATTTTGTATTTAGATTTCAGAAGTGTTTAAAAAATATGTAAAAATTCACATAGAAATGTTTTGAGAGAGATTAACTTGCTCGATTTCAAAACTGAGAGGGACCTTCAGAGTGTTTAAACTAAAATATCTAAGTCAACTAATAATAACTTTAGCATTTTAAAACGTACAAGGACCAAAATGTTAACTTTTCAAACGTACAAGGAAAAAAATGTTCCTTTTTATAGTAGAAGGGCTAAAAATGAACTTTTAAGTATAGTCTAGGGACTAAAATGTTCCTTTTTATAATAGAGAGACTAAAACAAATTTTTAGCTATAGTGTAAGGACTTCTATAGTTTAACCGGAAAAAAACCTAAACGGTTTTACACTATATTATTTAAATAATTTGATTCACTATTAAAAGAAATTTACCCTGCAAAGAACTGCGTTATTCGTACGTTGTTTATAACCTGTGGTGGAGCCAAACAAAAAACGTGCAGTGGAACTGCTTTAATTAATGGGAATGCAACCTCTCTCCCCCAACACACTCCTCATTCATGGAATTTCAACAACTTTAGCTCACCTTATTGACTCTGTCTTCCCCATTTACATTTCCTTCTTATTTTCTCTCTAAAACCCCCCTCTCACCATTTGATTTTCTTCGTTGAGAGAACCACAAACAAATAACCATGGATTGGACCTCTCTGGAGCTCAAGCTCATCTCCTGCCAAGATCTCAAGGCCTTCAACTTCTTCCAGAAACTCTCCGCCTACTCCGTCGTCTCCATGGTTCTCATCAATGAACAATCAAAGAAGAAAGAAGAACACCACAAGAAGCATCTGCAGCGCCAGAAGACATCCATCCACAACAGAGGAGGCAAAAACCCTGAATGGAATCACGTGTTCGAGTTCGACCTCCGAAGCTTGTCCCCGGAGGAAACCGATCATCTTTTCCTCAAGTTCGATCTGCGCGCGGACGGTTTAGTTGTTCGAACAATCGGTGAAGTTCGCGTTCCTTTGAAGGATTTGATCGATGAATTTGGTGGAGTCGTGAGGAACCTGACTTACCAGGTCCGCAACAGCGACGGGAAGCCTAATGGGGTGCTTAATTTCTCGTATAAGCTGAAAGGGAAGATCGGATCGAGTGGAAACCATGATTCTCCCCGAGTTATCGAGTTCGAGTCACCATCGGCCGGAAAAACCAATTTTCCCTCTGAGAAAGTTGTTAATGGGATTGAATCGTCTTCACCTGAAAAATCCCATTGTTCCTCTGAGAAAGTGGTTTACCCCAAGGTGGAACTCGATGAGCATAATCATCAATCATGGCGACGTGATGTTATCCTCTATCCTTCACTGGATGATGCTGCTTATAATGTTCCTCCAGCGTTTCAATGGCAAAGCCCGGCGGCGGGGAGTAATTACGGTAGAAACTTGGTGTTGCCGCCGGTGCAGGGCGTGGTTGCTGGAGGGTACTTTGATCCGTATTCAAGACCATCACCAGTGATGCAGCCTTCTGCTACATATTGGTACTCGGTGCAGTCAAGTTTACAGTGATGATTGGTGCCTAGAAGATGTGTTCTTATGTTCCCTGAGCCAAACTGGTGTAGTAATTATTTAGGGAAACACTTATGCCACTATACCTGTTCTTTTGTTGTCTTGAGTTCTCAAATATTATTATATAAATGAGGAAAGATTAATCGATCTGGAACCTAATTTACCCTTATTTTCAAAAAAAAAAAAAAAAAACTCGACATATAATCTAGCAAAGTATATTACATAGATGCATTGAACGCTGCAGTGGGAATGAATTATTTTGGAATTTCAGCTAAAAATCTTCCAAGTCTTTTTTTAAGAATAAATTGCCCATGCAGGTCGGTCAATTCCAAGTTTTGAATGGCACTGAAATGAATCTCCATGCGAAAAAGGTAAAAGAATATCTACCAGACCTAGGTTCTTTTTTATTTTAAAATGATATCTCTTAAAAATATTATAATTTAGTCCCCGATAATTTTGAACAATTAATTATGGCTTTAACTTTTTTCCTTCAATTTTGTATAATTTTAATTGACATAATAATCAAATTAACCATTAATGTCTACATATTATATTAATGTGATCTTATTAAAAAAGAAAAGAAAAACTCGACATATAATCTACACATCATGTGAATATATACGATGTATAAATATTGGCGTAAAGTACACAAGTAGTCACTAAACTATGAAAAATTATTATTTTTACTAGTGGCATTTCAAAAATCACAAAATAGTCATTAAATAAATCAAACTGCCATAAAATGATCATTAAATTTATTAAATTATTACAAAATTATCAAAATTTTATTTGAATCGTTACAAAACGATCATCAAATTAATTAGATTGTTACATTATTTTATAGCATCCAATGACCAATTTGTAACATTTTAATAAATTATTGACCATGTTCAAACTTTTGAAAGGTAAGTAACCAAAACGATCAATTTTTATAGTTTAATGGAACTATATGTTATTATGCCGACCAAACTATATGTGAAATTAATAGAAAATACTAACATCGTATTTAATTGTCCTAAATTGCTCACTTTTAAAATTGACAATGAATAAATTGCTTCACTTTTATAGAGGACCGATATGCCCAATTTAAAATTTGAAAGGACCTAGGGAGTCTTTTTACCATCTAAAAATGTGACTGGAGGTTGGTCTCATGCATTCTCTTTTAGTGTTTAACTAGTTTTAGATAGGGTTAAATACAAGTTTAGTACATGAACTATATTCAACTTCTTAATGTCATGAAAATAGTGATTTTTCATTCTCAATGTCTTTTTTGCCTTTAATGAGACCATGACGAAATCTTATGTGAACCACTTGAACCAGTAAAAAATTAACACATTTTATTTAAAATTTTATTTGTTTAAGATATAATATATTGAAATAAATTGTTGATGAACTTAAATAAAGTCGTATCATTTTAAATTATCCGCTCATATCATTATAACTCCAAATTATTTTAGATTTAAGTTTCTTTTTGATATTATTTTAGAATTTAGATGTAATTTGATTGTTATTTTTTTCTTTGCCCCAATCCTAGCGTCGCGGTCTTTTTGTATTTGTTTTTGGATCGGTAATCGACAACCAGTCTTAGTATTGGTTGTCGACTACCGAATTTATTAATTTTGTGTTTTTTATATTTTTAATAAAAATTTGTCTTTGTGGTACGTGTTCTCTCTGCCTTTGTGACAAGTTTCTTTTGGTTTTTGTGTTTCTGTAACACCCCAATTTCCCCCCAAATTAAAAATCTCCAAATCATAAAATCCCTAATTTTGTAACCCTAATTTTTGGGAATTTAAATTTGAAATCCTAAATGAATTCAGTGACATAATTGTAAAATTCAGAACTTGGGTGGCCTTTGTGTAATACGGGTGAAGAAGGGGGACTCTAGTTGTAAATTACCCATTTTGGCAGGGGTATTTAAACCCTGTTATAATGTTCAAGCCTGGGCAGTCTCATTTGGAAAAACCCAAGCCGCTTTATTCATCCAACTTTCTCTGAAATTATAACCCTCCATTGTCTCTGACCGGTCATAACCCAACCACCGTTTCGTCCTACCTCTTTACCGTTTGCTCGAAAGCGATTCAAAATCGTTCGGTTCTCCTTTCCCGGCCATCGTGTGTGTGAGATCGGAAGGCTTTCGTTTGAAAACCTTTGCACCGCTGTCGTTACCTCCTTTTTGGCCGTTTGAGTTCTCTTGTTCGCCGCCGTCATTTCGTTTTGCTTTCGCGTTGGGTAAGCATCTGTGATTGGTTGTTGTTTTATTATTTTGATGTGTTGTGTGGTCGGAATAAAAGACCATTGTGGTTACCGGAATGCATCATCGGCGATCAATCCGTCAAAAGGGTTGGGAACCCTAAATCTCGTTGTTGTATGCATGTGTGAAAGGGGGTATTGGGCCATCAGGTTCTTCCATGTAAGGAGCCCAATGCTCATGTGCCTTGGGGGTGTTTTGGGTTTAAGCCAAGCTGGTGTGGAGGGCCCAGAGGAGGGAAAGAGCCCGAAATGAGCCAGCTCTTTGGGAAAGAGCCCAGACCGGACTAATGACTCGAACCGAGTCAAACCTGAACCAAACTAGAAGGATCGTTTCTACTCGTGATCAACCCGACCTGTTGACCGATCCGACCACCCGTTGACCCGACCCATTGACATTGACCTGAGTTGAAGTCAGTGTTAACTTTTTGCTGACGTCGGTGTTGACTTTTTGGCTGACATCAGTGTTGACTTTTTGGCTAATGCCAGCGTTGACTTTTTGATGACGTCAATGTTGACTTTTTCAGCCAATGTTGACTTTACGTTTTTCGACGTTCTGATTCCAAATTCGCTGCATGTTTTCCAAAATTTAAACCTGAAAGACCGTTTTGCTATCTAAAATTAATTGTAGTCAGTATTTTGAGAACTTTGAATATCGAAATCTGATCGAATATTATTGTGTTCAGGTGACGTTGACTCGGAACCTGAGAACATTTCTCCTCATCTACCTGTTTGACCTCTTTCTACACAGCCTGTGAGTTCTTCACGTGAGTATGTTTTCGTTTAGTGGTTATGTTAGTGTGACATAGTAGTAGTGGATATTTATATTTTGTTGTCCTCATAGGTATTGACTCTGTTCGACCTATTACTAGAGCTGAGCGTGGGAGACGTCACTCTCGACGTTGAGTTATTAGCTGCCTAAGGTGTGTCTCTTCCTGTGCTAAATCATTTTTGTGCTCTATGTTATACGTGCATGTTGTATATGTGACTGATTGAATGATCTGTGGATTATGATATGTTTTGTATTATAGCATGTCACACATTATATATCAGAATCGGATTAAATTAATCTCAGACTTATATCATATGCACTCGGATTAAAATAATGTATCGGATATACTTTCAGATTTGGAAAATATAAATCGGAACATGTCATATCATTTGGGTTGGGAAATTGTACGGAGAAGTTCAATGGGCTCACCCTTCGGGCTGAATTCCGCTTTGGATTAGTGGCTCCACCTTTGGGTCGTTCCACTTCGGATGGTGATGATGTAGTTAGAGTGGTTTTGGGGAACCTTACTCTTCGAACGGTGTATGGAGATGGGTGCATGACATTACATTTTATGTTTCTTATTAAATGCATATGTGTATTGAGATGATTATTGAACTATACTTGTTCGGATTTCTGTTATGTGTTTTATCTGCACTTTAGAGACACACTGAGCTTCATAGCTTACTCCCCCTTAGTTTCTCTTACAGATACTCAGGCTTAAGCGTACGGTACTCAGAGGATTTTCGTATCATCAGACTTAATCTTATTATACAGTATGGTTATTCAGACATTAAAATTGTATACATTATGTTTATTATTTTAGATGATTTTGTATTTGGGACTTGGGACATTTTTATTATTTGAGACTTATTGGTTTGACATGCATTATTTAATTTTTTTTTGGGTTTTATAATGATTTTGAAATTTTGCTAAACGACTACGTTTTATTTGAATGATATAATTTTGTGGTTCTGTTCTTTTATAATTTAGTTGTAATTTGAATTAATAAACCTAATAACTTTCTTGAGGAACAAGTTTTTCAGACTTAACTTCCAAGATTTGACTTAAGAAATTAGGTCAAATTTAGGAGGTTACATTTAGTGGTATCAGAGCCTCAAGTTCAACCCTCAGACTACATGGCTCGAATGAAATTTTAAACCGAAAATGATTTTGCATGCATACTAAATATTTTTGGGCAAAACAAGTATTTCTAATAAATATAATATATTAAAGAGTGTGTTATTTTGGAATAGAAACTTCAAGTACCGACTCTAACTTAAGATTATCTTCTTTGTAATAGACTACTATGCCACCTCATAGGAGTTCTAGATTAGCGACCGGACGTGGTCGTGGCCGAGGCCGTTCTACCACTGTTGAGAGTGATGCTCCGACTTCTACGAATCTGCCGCAGGATCAGAATAAGATACACACGCTGATGGAGAGGAACAACTCAAGGATCAAGCTGAAGCTCAGAATACAACACCTGGGCAGCGGACGTGGAGTGTTGGTCCACGTGATTCTGAGGATAGTGAGACAGTGGGTATGTATTCTATTACAGTGTGGATAGAGTTGCTTAGTTACCTTTGTCAGTATGAAGGCGTGAAGAAACCTATTTCTACTGAGTTCTTAGCTGCCGGGATGACCATGTTTGATGGCAAGTTGGGTACAAACCCGGCTGATGCAGAGTATTGTCTGAAGAAACTTCAGCGTTTGTTTGTTGATATGGAATATCCTGCCGACCGAAAATTAAGAGTTGTTGTGTCATTGCTGCAGGGTGAGGCCCAAAACTAGTGAGAGACAGAGGAAAAAGTTGTTCCAGCTAGTCAAATTTCATGAGAGTTTTTTAGACAATCATTTCAAGACTGGTATGTTGGACCTGAGTATTTGGCAAAGTGCCGAGATGACTTTATGAATCTGGAGCAGAATAATATGAGTGTTAATGACTATGAAATAGAGTTTTTGAGGTTCTCTAGTATGTTTCGGGACTAGTTACTATAGAAAAATAGAAGTGTGATTGGTTTCTGAAAGGGCTGTATTTTTCTATCAAGATCGGGATTGCATTGCATCAGGATAAGGAGTATAAGGAGATCACCCATCGTGCTAGAACTGTTGAACGAATTAAAACTATGAAGAAACGAAAGGAATCTCAAGGTAATGATCGGGTCAGGAGGCAGTTGACCGTCTCAGTTCAGCACACCCAAGGGAATTAGTAGAGAAAGAGGACCAAAGATGAGTACGACCATCATAGTTATTCCAGAGCTAGACTAGTGACATCTACTATTCTGACCGCCAGCGTTGGAGGTTCGCCTAATTCTCGTAGGGTGCCACAGTGTTCTTTTTGCAAGAAATGGCATCCAGGTAAGTGTAGGAGGCAAAGTGGGGCTTATTTTCGATGCGGTTCTTTCGAGCATCTTTTTAGAGATTGTCCGGTGGCACCTTCATCTGTCTATATTTCGAGTCAGTCTCAGACATCTGTTCAAACTCCTAGTAGAGGGAGATGTCATGGTAGATCTGCTGCTTTGGGTACTACTAGTAGGGGTAGGCCTAAACCCTGGGTTGGTTTATGCTACCAGGAGGCATGATGATCGAGATGAGCCAGATGTTATTGCTGGTACCTTTTCTATTAACTCTATTTCTTATTTTGCACTGTTGGATAATGGTTCTACTCATTCGTATGTTGCGAGCTTTGTATCTAGGGGTCTTGAAATTCTTGTTGAGGATATTGCTAATACTTTCCCAATGTATTTCCCCTTGAATCTCAAGAAAGGAAAAATCTTGTCGGTTGTCTGCCCACCGAGTAAATTTGGATTGTGAGAAGAAAAGAGCAACTCTGAAAACTCCTGATGACCGGGAGGTGGTTCTTTTTGGAGAATATCAGGGATTTCTATCTAATGTAATATCGGCTCTCAAAGCCGAAAGATGATCAAGAAAGGGTCCATTGCCTACATTGCTTATATTCTTGATTTGAGACAGTCTGAATTGAGGATAGATAAGATCCGAGTTGTGAGAAAATTTCCTGATGTATTTTTGAAAGAGTTGCTTGGTGTTCCACCAAAGCGTGATGAGATCGAGTTTGGCATCAAATTTAATCCGGGTTCAGCTCTTGTGTCTATGGCACCTTACCAGATAGTACTTAAAGAACTTAAAGAATTGAAGGTTCAGTTGCAAAAACTACTAGACATGGGTTTTATCCGACCCATTATTTCTCCGTAGGGAGCCCCTATTCTTTTTGTTAAGAAGAATGATGGGACACTTCGGTTGTACATCGATTATCGAAAACTGAACAAGCTGATGTCAAGAACAAGTATCCACTCCCTCGTATTGATAATCTCTTCGATTAGTTTCGAGGATCTACGGTGTTCTCTAAGATAGACCTGAGATCTAGTTACTACCAACTCAAGGTTAAGGATTATGATTTTTTAAAACAGCTTCCTGGATACGCTGCGTCATTACGAGTTCCTTGTGATGCCCTTTTGGGTTGACTAACGCTTCTGCCACCTTCATAGATATGATGAATAGAGTGTTTCAACCCTATCTTGATCAGTTTTTTGTAGTTTTTATAGACGATATTCTGGTTTATTCTAAATATGAAGTTGAGCATGAGGAACATCTTCGGATTGTGTTACAAACTCTGAGGGAGAAATATCTTTATGCAAAATTTAGTAAGTGTGAACTTTTTTTTCAGATGTGATGTTTTTGGGGCATATCGTTTCTACTGAGGGTATCCAGGTTGATTCGAAGAAGATCGAGGCTATCATGAGTTAGAACAACCTATGAATGTTATTGAGATTTGAAGTTTCTTGGGTTTAGCTGGCTATTATCGGAGGTTTGTTGAGATTTTCTCGATCATCGCAGCTCCGTTGACTAAACTTTTGAGAAAAAATATTCTTTTTGTCTAGTTTAAGGCTCAACAGACTAGTTTTGAGAAGCTTAAGAACGTGTTGACTGAAGCACCGGTCCTAACTCAGCCAGAGCCTGAAAAGGCTTACACCGTCTATAGTGACGCTTCTCATATCGAATTGGGGTGTGTTCTGATATAGAATGGTAAGCTAGTAGCCTATGCGACCCATCAGCTGAAACCACATGAGTGCAACTATCCTACCCACGACCTAGAGCTTGTTGCTGTGATCTTTTCTCTCAAAATTAGGAGACACTATCTCTATGGGGAAAAATGTTATATTTTTACAGACCATAAGAGTTTGAAATAACTTCTCACTCAGAAATAGCTAAACTTGAGACAGCGACGTTGGTTAGAGCTTCTTAAAAACTATGACTGTAAAATTGAGTATTATCCAGGCAAGGCCAATGTTGTTGCTGACACCTTGAGTCGTAATGCCATTTCAGATTTGAGAGCCACGTTTGCTCGGATGAGTTTGTATGAGGATGATAGTCTTTTGGCAGAACTTTAGGTTATTCCTACTCTGATTTTGGATATTCGAGCTGAGCGGCCTAGTGATCTGTTCTTGATGCACCGTATAAGAGAGGTTGAAGAAGGCACATCTCAGGATTTCTCTATTGACCAGGGTGGTGTACTATGTTTTCGGGGCTGATATTGTATTCCAAGAAATTCTGGCCTGAAGCAAGTTATCCTTCGTGAAGCCCATGACAGTCCCCACTCTATGCATCCCGGTAGGGATAAGATGTATAAGAATCTTCGAGAGAAATACTGGTGGAAGGGCCAGAAGAGGGATGTTGTTGGGTTTGTGTCGAAGTGTTTTACTTGTCAGAAGGTGAAAGCAGAATATCATCGTCTGTCTGGGTTACTTCAGTATATTGAGATTCCTCAGTGAAAATAGGAACGTGTGACGATGGATTTTGTTGGTGGTCTTCCTTTGACTCCCACAAAGAAAGATTCTATATGGGTTATTGTGGATCGATTGACTAAGTCTGCGCACTTTATTCCTGTTTGAGTTAACTATTCTTTGAGTAGGCTAGCTAAACTTTACATCTCGGAGATTGCTAGACTTCATGGGGTGCCTTTGTCTATCATTTTTGATCGGGACCCAAGGTTCACAGCGAAGTTCTAGAGGTCGTTTCACACTACTTTTGGTACTCGATTGAAATTTAGTACTGCTTATCATCCTCATACCTATGGCCAGTCTGAGCGGGTAATTCAGATTATTGAGTATATGTTGAGGGGTTGTGTTGTGGACTACAGAGGCAGTTGAGGGGATTTCTTACCGCTTGCAGAGTTTGCCTACAATAATAGTTACCAGGCTAGTATCAAGATGGCACCGTATGAGGCTCTGTATGGGCGTAAGTGTTGTACACCTATTGGTTAGACCGAGCTTAATGAGCACAAATTGTTAGAACTAGATATTGTTCATGAGGCTGAGCAGACTGTCAGATTGATTCGGGATCAACTTAAGGTTACTTTTGACAGACAAAAGTCTTATGTCAATTTGAGACGTCGGGATCTTGAGTTTGATGTGGGAGATAAGATTTTCTTGAAAGTATCTCTATGGAGGAAGATACTTCGATTCGGTCGGAAAGGCAAGCTGAGTCCTTGTTTCATTGGCCTTTATCGTATTATTCGTCAGATTAGACCAGTTACCTATCAGCTTGAGTTACCACCTGAGCTTAATCGTATTTATGATATCTTCCATGTCTCTATGTTGAGATGCTATCATGCTGATCTGTCTCATATTATTCCTATGGAGGAGATTGAGATTCATCCCGACTTGCGTTTTGAGGAGGAGCCAGTTGAGATTCTTGCTCAGGACAAGAAAGTTCTCCGGAGGAAGACCATTAAGATGGTCAAGGTCTTGTGGCGTAATCGTGGTCATGATGAGGCTACGTGGGAGCCCAAGGCTGTTGTCAAAGCTCAATATCCACATCTCTTTGATCCAGGTAAATTTCGAGGCGAAAATTTCTTTTAAGGAGGGGAGAGTTGTAACACCCTAATTTCCCCCCAAATTAAAAATCCCTAAATCATAAAATCCCTAATTTTGTAACCCTAATTTTTGGGATTTTAAATTTGAAATCCTAAATGAATTTAGTGACCTAATTGTAAAATTCAGAACTTTGGTGGCCTTTGTGTAATACATGTGAATAAGGGGGACTCTAGTTGTAAATTACCTATTTTGGCAGGGGTAATTAAACCCTGTTATAATCTCCAAGCCTGGGCAGTCTCATTTGGAAAAACCCTAGTCGCTTTGTTCATCCAACTTTCTCTTAAATTATAACCCTTACTTATCTTAGGCGAAGCTCCGACGAGAGCATGGCTGCCGTTCGTTTCACTTCTCGCCACTGCCATCTTTTTCATCAACTCCGACCGATCAAAACCCAACCACCGTTTCGTCCTCTCTCTTTACCGTTTGCTCAAAAGTGATTCAAAACTATTTAGTTCTTCTTTTTCGGCCAACGTGTGTGTGAGATCGGAGGGTTTTCGTTCGAAAACTTTTGCACCACTGTCGTTACCTCCTCTTTAGCCGTTCGAGATCTCTTATTCGCCGCTGTCATTTCGTTTTGCTTTCGTGTTGGGTAAGCATCCGTGATTGATTGTTGTTTTAATATTTTGATGTGTTGTGTGGCCGGAATAAAAGACTATTATGGTCACCGGAATGCATCACCGGTGATCGGTCCGTCAAAGGGGTTGGGAACACTAAATCTCGTTGCTGTGCGTATGTGTGAAAAGGGGGTATTGGGCCATCAGGTTCTTCCATGTAAGGAGCCCAATGCTCATGTGCCTTGGGGGTGTTTTGGGTTTAAGCCAAGCTGGTGTGAAGGGCCCAGAGGAGGGAGGGAGCCCGAAATGAGCCAACTCTTTAAGAAAGAGCCCGAACTGGACCAATGACCTGAACTAGGTCAGACCTGAACCAAACTAGAAGGACCGACCCGACCCGTGATCTACTGTTGACCGATCCGACCTAACCATTGACCGATCCGACCCAACTGTTGACACGACCCGACTGTTAACCCGTTGATATTGACCAAAGCTGCCATCGGTGTTAACTTTTTGGCTGACGTCAGCGTTGACTTTTTGGCTGGCGTCGGCGTTGACTTTTTCGGCCAAAGTTGACTTTATGTTTTTTGACGTTATGATTCCAAATTTGCTACCTATTTTCCCAAATTCAAACTCGAAAGACCGTTTTGCTATCTACAATTAATTATAGTTAGTATTTTGAGAATTTTGAATATCGAAATCTGATCGAATATTATTGTGTTCAGGTGACGTTGACTCGGAGCCTGAGAATCGTCCTCCTCCTCCACCTGTTCGACCTCTTTTTGCACAGCCTGCGAGTTCTGCACGTGAGTATGTTTTCGTTTAGTGGTTATGTTAGTGTGGCATAGTAGTAGTGGATATTTATATTTTGTTGTCCTCGTAGGTGTTGACTCTGTCCGACCTATTACTAGAGCTGAGCGTGGGAGACGTCACTCTCGATGTTGAGATATTAGCTGCCTAAGGTGTGTCTCTTCCTGTGCTAAATCATTTTTGTGTTCTATGTTATGCGTGCATGTTGTATATGTGACTGATTGAATGACCTGTGGATTATGATATGTTTTGTATGATGGCATGTCACGCATCAGATATCGAAATTGGATTAAATTAATCTCAGACTTATATCATATGCACTCGAATTAAATTCATATATCGGATATACTCTCGGATTCGGAAAATATAAATCGGAACATGTCATATCATTTGGGTTGGGAAATTGTACGGGAAAGTTCAGTGGGTTCACCCTTCGGGCTGAATTCTGCTTCGGACCAGTGGCTCCACCTTCGAGTCGTTCCACTTCGAATGGTGACGAAGTAGTTAGAGTTGTTCTAAGGAACCTTACTCTTCGGACGGTGTATAGAGATGAGTGCATGACATTACATTTTGTCTCTTATTAAATGCATGTGTATTGAGATGATTATTGAACTATACTTGTTCGGATTTATGTTATGTGTTTTATCTGGACTTTAGAGACACACTGAGCTTCATAGCTTACTCCCCCTAGTTTCTCTTACAGATACTCGGCTTAGGCGTACGGTACTTTGAGGATTTTTGTATCCTCAGACTTTATCTTATTATACAGTATGGTTATTCAAACATTAAATTTTTATACATTATTTTTCTTATTTCAGATGATTTTGTATTTGGGACTTGGGACATTTTTATTATTTGAGACTTATTGGTTTGACATGCATTATTTAAATTTCTTTCGGGTTTTCTAATGACTTTGAAATTTTGCTAAACGACTACATTTTATTTGAATGATATAATTTTGTGGTTCCGTTCTTTTATAATTTAGTTGTAATTTAAATTAATAAACCTAATAACCTTTCTTGAGGGACAAGTTTTTCAGACCTAACTTCCAAGATTCGACTTAAGAAATTAGGTCAAATTTATAAGGTTACAGTTTCGTTCCGTCTGACGTTTTGACATGATTTTAGCATGCCTTATCGGTCATTTGGTGCTCGTACAGAGATCTCCACGACTCTATTGGTGGTTATTTGCCGATGTAATCAGACCTGAGTAGCGGAGCAATCTACCTGATAGTTTAGTTCGCTCACTGCTCCTTTTTCACCCCGTAAAGCATCTCATTTGGATAGAGATAATGAGATTCAAGAAGGTTTCTGTATTTTGACGATATGATAATTTTTATGAAAATATTTATTTTTTCTTTGCACCTTTAGATTTTTGTATGAGATTTTGATAGACTAATTTTATTATTCTCCTTTCTGAATACGTTGGATGTGCGATATCTTTTTATTTTTTAATAAAATTCAATTTCTATCGTAAAAATATAAGTTGATTGTTGGTGTTTATATGATTAATATTTTATGACTAAATTTGAAGCAAGATCAATTTCAAAGTTTAAACTAATCGAATTGAACTTTTGAAATAGATCTGAGCTTTGTCCAGTCCCATCGGTTTCTTTGTTTACTTTTCTCTCACTTTTTTGGACATAACATCGGTTTCTGTGTTTTAGATACCAACAAACAATGAACTTTGATTTATTTATTTATTCTGGTAGTCAGTATTGAAAAGTATGGTTTGAAAACAGGGACTGACAGACTTCTGGAACTAATAACCCCTGTCTGTGAAGACTTGTTCCACTTTTTAACCCGGGGAAATTTCGTAAATAATTTAATTTAAAGTTAATATTTAAAATATAAGGAATGTTGAGAAAATTATAAGAATTTAGGTTATTTTTTATAATATTAAGAGAGGAGGTCACTTATAGGTGGTGTTATTTATTTTTTTTAATAATTTTAGACTAAAACGTTATCTGCCGGTGACGTCTTTCCCTGACACTATAAAAAATAGACTAAATTCTTAAAATTCTTCTAATATTTCTTATATTTTAAATATTAATTTTAAGTTGGCCTATATATCTAATTAAACCCGTTAACCCAATAGGACATTTGGGTGTTTGTTACTGAAAATTATTTATTAATTTGTTCAAATCAAATGCAAATCATTAAAAACGTAAAATAACATAAAACAAATTAGCACAATATATCAATATTTAATTGCCAATATAAATATTAAAATTTAAACATACAAAATAAAAACAAATGATATTTTTAATTATTTGACCAATTAAAAATTTTAAAATAACACAAACTTTAAGGAAGGAGACAAACTTTAAGGAAAGAAGATCGATTTTTTTTTTTATAAAATGAATTTTGATTTTTTTACAAAATAAATATTGATTTCTTGCATCACTTCAACTTTTTAGTGATCCTAAAAGTAAATTTAAAAGACTTTTCAATTGTCAAATTATTTTTACAAACTACATGTTTCGCAATTTCTTCCGTTAATTCTTCTAGAAGATTATTACATCGGTTATTACATCACCTCTTAACACCCGTTTAAAAAGTACTTCTGCTTAAAGATGTAATAAGGGAAAGTACTTTTTCAAAAATATTACGATCAAATTGATATAATATATAAATAATAAAAATTAAATTTATTGATTTTTTTGAAATAAGATTAAATTGATTGAATCATAAATATAGAGAACTACATGTGTTGTTATACAAATTTTCTTAACTATCACGTGCAGTTAACGACTCAATGACCATTTTGTTACAAAAATAAAATTTTAATTATCATTTTATAACATTTGAAAGTTAGATGACCAAAATGAACATTTTAAAAAGTTTATTGACCATTTGAGAACTTTACCCATATTTTTATTATTGTACCATTATTTTACATTTACATATTACATGCACAAATAATTACATTTCTCTAATATAAAAATAAATGAATGTATTCTTATAAATATATACGATTGAACTAAAATCAAAGTTTCATGTATACAATCACATTAAAAACAAAATCTCATTTGTATAAATATACGCAACAAAAATTCATATTTAATTTTAAGGATAAATTACTCAGGTGGCCACCGAACTATTTGAGCGTACCTATTTTGACCATCAAACTAAGCAACTCGTCAATCAGACCAACAAATTTTTAAATTGGTCCTATTTTGACCACTACCGTTAAAAAACTAACGGAGGGGTGACGTGATAGTTAATGGAAATTTGTAAAAGTATACTTTTGATCCCTGTTATTTACCTATTATATCAATTTGGTCCTAATTTTAATTTAATTAAATAAAATTAATCAACCAATCAGGTGATGACACATGCCATCACCCAATTAGATAAATTTACTCAAAATTTAATTTAATTTATTTAATATTTAATACATTTTTCCTTCAAAAATGTGGTGACACGTGATATACCAAAGCCTTTACCTCCGCACCAACCTACTCTTGATAATATGAATTGCACCGTTTTATATACATATATTATAATGCAGTAAATGTCAGTAAATGTTAGGGGAAAATAAAAATGGTTGAAAGGGGACTCGAACCTAGATCACTTAAGATGTGTAAAATCACACAAACCAACAAATCAAATCAAATAATTAATTAAAAATAAAAACATTTTAAATATGTTTAAAATAGTTAAAGTAAGATTTAAAATAAAAATAGATTTATGATTTTTTTATTTTTAAAATAAATCAAATATTTTTTCTTTTATATTTATTTTAGTAATTTCATATATATAATGTTGAACCGAGTTATTTAATTTAATTAAATGTTGAATCGAATTATTTAATTTAATTAATAATTTTAATTTTTTAATATCTTAATTCAATTAAAATATAATTTTAATTAAAATATAATGTTAAATTGAGTTATTTTAATAGATTTATTATATTAAGATATTTAATAAAAAAATTAATAATATTAATTTTTTATTGAATATCTTAATTCAATTAAAATATAATTTCAAAGAGTAGATCTTGAAATAAGAGTGTGTGGAATCTGGTTTCTTCCCTAATTATTTTTTTTATCTTATTTTGGTTGAATCTAGAGAAGAAGATGAATATGAGAATTTGGCTTAAACATCATAAATTTACAACATATCACATTGAATTCATAATCCTGCAATTTTTTCCTTGAAATTTTGATTGTAAAATGTAAATACACATAAGAAAGGAAAATGTGAAGTTACAATTTCACAGAAAAATCTCACCAAATGTGATTTAATTGCACTTTCCTCATGTTTCTCTTCTTACACGACCATGTCCATTGAAGATACGAATGAGTTTTCCGACATTCAAAATTTCCTGTTTCTGATTCATTACCACTGTAAACATTGGAGATTTCCTTTGTTTTTCATGGCCATTGTGGACAGAAAGCAAACAGAGGGGGGCCAGAGGAAAATTGAATATGTCAAATGTGACACATCAGCCTTATGTGACTGGGATAACGGTTGTTAGCGGCTGAGTCACCGTTTTGTTATAAGACTATATATGTTAATAAACACTTTATAACGTTTTAAACTTAAATGGTGAAAACTAAATTTACTTAAACTTCAGTGACCATTTGTGTAGTTTACCCAATTAATTTAATCTCTAGCGCTCTCTAGTTTTTTAGGTTCCATTTTCAGGTGATTTTTATCGATTCAATCCATTCGCTCGTCTAGATCCATCCTCATCAACGAGGTTTGTTCATCAAGGGATTCTTATTCGGTCAAGGTCAGTTTTATTTTCTTAATTTCTCTTTTGATCGCTCTAAATCTCTCGAAATTTAAACGTATTTGCTTCATGGACATTTGTTTCAATTCCTAATTTTTATTTCTGGTTCGGTCACCCAATCGAATGTTGAAGATAGATTTCTTTCCGTCCCCGGCCGCCGAGGCCTTCTCCACTTTCAGCCACTTGCTGGATGCGGCACCCTGAAGGCTTTTTCCATTTTCTTGGGCAGAAGCGTTTAGTCATCTCTCAGGTCCTTTCTCCGCAACTCTTCCTCTGTTGTCTGATTACTTCCTTTTTGTTTTTTCTTCGAATCCAGTATTATTAGGGTTTCTTTTTATTTAGTTGAACTTGAACTATCCTTTTCCCTTTTTTTTTTATTTTTTTAGCCTAAATCGAATGGACGTCATTGTTGAAAGCCATAGCAGTAATCTCCCAAGAAAATCCCAAAACCAGCCACTCTCAATCCCCAACAATCTCCAACCCCAACGCTTCCCCACGCACCTTGATGCTCCCGATATTTCCCCAACTGTTCGAAATCTCTGCGAACTCCTCGCCCATGTTTCTCCTCATGATATCGAATCTGCGCTCTCCTCCTCCGGGATTATCCCCACTTCGGATGTCATCCAACAAGTCCTTAGTTTTTCTTACAATCAACCCTCCTCTGCCATCAAGTTCTTCCGGTGGGCCGCCCGCTTCGCCAAGCCATCTGCTTATGCCTGGAATCTCGTTGTTAATTTGCTTGGGAAGAATCAAAGTTTCGAATCCATGTGGGATGCCATGCGCTCCATGAAGCAAGAGGGTCTTCTTTCAGTAGCGTCATTCGTTTGTGTCTTCGACAACTATTGTAGTGTGCATAGGTTTAGCGAAGCTACCATGAGTTTTGATGTCATGGATAGGTATGGTGTAGAACAAGATGTTGTTGCAGTCAATTCGCTTCTCAGTGCTATTTGCCGTGAGGACAATCAGATGTCGGTTGCAATGGAGTTCTTTGATAAGATCAAGATGAAGATCCCACCTGATGAGGATACATTCGCCATTCTGCTTGAAGGGTGGGAGAAAGAAGGCAATTTGGCTAAGGCGAAGAACACTTTTGGTGAGATGATAGTCAAAATAGGATGGAGTCCCAAGAACATATCTGCTTATGATGCATTTTTGACCACGCTTGTATGTGGGTCTCATGTTGATGAAGCTCTCAAGTTATTGCATGTTATGAAGAAGAATGAATGCTTACCAGGTTTGAAATTTTTCTCTAACACTCTCGATATCCTTGTCAAGCAAAATGACTCGACCCACGTTATTCCCTTGTGGGATACAATGGTGGGTGGTGGGCTGCTGCCCAATTTGATTATGTACAATGCGTTAATTGGTTTGCTATGCAACAACAATGATGTGCATAATGCTTTCCGGTTCCTTGATGAGATGGTGTTCCATGGAGCTTTTCCTGATTCTTCGACTTACAACATGATCTTTCATTGCTTGGTGAGGAATAAGAGGGTTAGCGAGGTGGGGAAGTTCTTTGTTGAGATGACCAAGAATGAGTGGCCTCCAACAAGTTCTAATTTTGCTGCAGCTATTAAGATGCTGTTGGAGAATGATGACCCTGAAATGGCAATTGACATGTGGAACTACATGGTGGAGATTTGCGACTTAACTCCTGATGAAAGCGCTAATGAGTTACTCATTGGGCTTTGTAACTTGGGTAGGTTGGTAGAAGTGAAAAGGTTTGCCGAAACAATGCTTGATAGAAGGATCAACATATTTGATTCGACAATGGATAAATTAAAAACTGCTTTCTACAGAAAGGGTAGAAGTTTTAGAGATAAATATGATAGTCTTTTGAGGGGGCGGAAAGACATGAAGTCATGATGTGTACTTGTCACAAATTTTATATAGATCTCCCTTCTCTCATTTTTATAACATGTTTGTTTGCATTGCAAAGTCACTTTTAATCTTAGGTTGTCTGCTGCTTTTTTAAATTACATTGCATGTTGTGACCCAAATTGACTTGTGAACTTTGAGAGATTTTTTTGCATAACATGACAATGCGTTCACCAAGATAACTAAGATTTTGGATGTTTGTCTTCTTTCTTGTGGTAAGATTTGCTCAATTGATTTTATGAAAGTTTCTTATATTTTTAGTTATTGAAATTTCGCAAAAGATGGCATTGCAGCAGAGATTTAGAAAGGCGATGATTGAATGTGATAGTTGAGAGGTGATAGTTATATTGCAGGATAACAAGAGAGACCACAATAAGTTGGCCTTAGGAAGGAACATGAAGGAATTGTGTACATAGGAGTGGGAGGTAAAATTAGGGATGGTCATGGGTTGGGTCGGGTTTTTGGCTGACCGAACCTGGCATTTGATGATGCTCTACCCGACTTGAATTTGACCTAAAATTTAGGGTAAAAATATGATTTCGACCAAACTCAACCCCACGTTTGATGATGTTCCATATGAATTAGACGTAAATTTTTACACAAAAAAATTCTTTTTTTTTCTATTTTTATTCGACAAATTAGGGAGATAATTAAAAAAATATATAGGGGTATTATAATAATTATTTTATTTTTATTATATAGATAGAAATAGTGGTGGAGTCAGAATTTTCATTTAGTAGTTTCGAGTAGAGTATGTGGTATGAAAAATTATCATGCTACTACAATAAGTAT
Source organism: Hibiscus mutabilis (assembly GCA_019671005.1). Lineage (NCBI taxonomy): Eukaryota > Viridiplantae > Streptophyta > Magnoliopsida > Malvales > Malvaceae > Hibiscus > Hibiscus mutabilis. The sequence continues at coordinate 17,046,406 of CM033734.1, forward strand.
TGTTGACCACATATCTCAATAACTCAAGTGGGTCAGTTCTAATATTTACTATAAAAAATTTTAATAAAATTCTAATATTTTTGGGTGAACTACCTAAATGGCCACCATACTATGGATAAAGTCGCGATTTGACCATAAAACTATTTTTCGAAATAATTAAGCCATCATACTATTAATTTGGACTCAATGTGGTCACATGTCGTTAGAACCTAACGACAGGGTGACGTGGTAGTTAAAAAATAGGTATAATTACACATTTTTTCAATTTAGTTCTAATTTTAAAGTAATAAAATAAATTAATTACTCTTTCAATCAGGTGGTGACACGTGTCACCAATTATTTAGAGGAGAAAAATAAAATCAATTAATCTTGCTTGAAAGGGGATCGAACCTAGGCAAGCCTTGGGGAATAAGAGAAGCTTAGCACTACACCAAGTATAACTTTGTGCTTTATATCACAAAATTAAAAATATGCCTTATTGTTTTCTGCATTTATTCTTTTAATTTAACATATATAATCATCGAATTAATTTCACATATATATCCCTAAACGCTAACCTTAAATGCTAAACCCATAACCTCAAGGTTTAGTATTTAGGGTTTAGCGTCTAGGGTTATATATGTGAAATTAATTCAATGATTATATATGTGAAATTAGTATACCCTAAACTCTAAATGTTAAACTCTAAATGCTAACCCCATAACCCTAATGTTTAACATTTAGGGTTTAGAGTTTAACATTTAGGGTTATATATGTGAAATTAATTCGATAATTATATATGTGAAATTAGTAACCCCTAAACGCTAAATTCTAAACTCTAAATGCTAAACCCTAACTGTTTAGCATTTAGGGTTATATATGTAAAATTAATTCGATGAATATATATGTAAAATTAGAGTTTAGGGTTTGGGCTTTGGGGTTTAGGGTTATATATGTGAAATTAATTCAATGATTATATATGTCAAATTAAAAGAATAAATGTAGAAAACAACAAGACATATATTTAATTTAGTGATATAAAGCACAAAGTTGTGCTTGGTGTAGTAGTTAAGCCACTCTTATTCCCCAAGGCTTGCCTAGGTTTGATCCCCCCTCAAGTAAGATTGTTTGATTTTATTTTTCTCCTCTAAATAGGTGTTGACACATGTCACCACCTAATTAAATAATTAATTTATTTTATTAATTTAAAACTAGGACTAAATTGAAAAAAATGTGTAAATAACAGGGAACAAATGTATAATTATACCCTTTTTTTTAGCTGCCACGTCACCATGTCGTTAGGTTCTAACGGTAGGTGGCCACATTGAGTCCAAATTACTAGTATGGTGGCTTAATTGCTTAGAAAAATAGTGTTGTGGTCAAATCGCAACTTTATTCATAGTATGGTGGCCATTTAGGTAGTTTACCCAATATTTTTCTATATAGTGGATTTTTTTAGTGGGATCAATTGCACCCTAAACTCCGCCCATGGATGTGATATTATAATAATTATTTTTAAATATTTATAATAGAGTTACATTATTATATCAAGTCGGTCGAATTTTTTCATTATAAACTCGAACCTGGTCTGACCCTATCCTTTACAAAATCGACATGACTTCAAATTCTAAAAAATATCCAACCTTATAAGGTCGGGTCAAAACTTGTTGAGTTCGGGTAAAATGACATCCCTAAGACTTCACTTCTTCAAGAATCGAGTATTGCATATGTCTATTATAAGGTGATTCTGTTAACCTAATTTATTCTATTCGCATTGAGTCGAATAAAAAGTTTAGTTTCTTCATATTGTTGTGAAAATTTAATTTTTTCAGGTCGAGTTTTGCTCTTCCAATGACAAGCTTTAAGCCTCTAATGATCATTCAGGTGTTTAGATGGTTAGGATTGGGATAACCTTGTATAATATAACTTTCCAGGTTATAAAGATTCGCCGTTGAACATAATCACTTTAACGAAATTTGCCTTTCGTTACTGTTACACTTATTTTTTTCGTTTTTGTATGATTTCGAAAATACCTCCAAATACAACCTCCAATGGCTTGGTTAATAGCCATTTTATTGTCAATGAGGTCTTGGCTTGGGTAAGATTAGGGATGATATGGACTTGAATTCGACGGGTTCTAACCCGATCGTATAATGTCGGATTTTAAAAATAATAAAATTTGCGTTGAGTTTGAGTTGAAAAATATTCGACTCAATCCGAAATAATTATATCTTTATTCTATATATTTAGAGGTAATTACTATAATGCTTATCTTTTTATATATATTTTTAATTATTTCCTTATTTTACCAAATAAAAAAATAAAGAGAATATAGATAATTACTCTAAATACATCTCTTTATATTTTCCTCAATTATCCCCTATTTTTAAATAAAAATGAGAAAAAACATTTTTTTATTTGTTTCAGGTCGGGTGAAAATTATATGTCAGGTTTTGGTCAAATAAAAGTTTTAGACTTTTAGGTTAAGTTCGGGTAGGTTAAAACTCTGATATGATTGTGGTTAGTACAAATTTAAGTCTATGTCATGTGAATCATGTATGAGTTTAATATATTATTCTTATTTATTTTCGTAGTCTGAGTTTTTACCAGATTTAGTTGGTTCGTTATCATTTTATTTATCAACTGTTAAAAAATTAAAACAGTGATAATATAAATTTTTATTTATTTATCACGTCATTTTCTTTATCCTTATTATCATCCCACATGTTTGAGCACTAGAGAATAAAACCAAAGGAAATAAAACATAGTTGAACAGTAGGGAGGGAATTGAACCCCCAACCCTTTGGTTAAATGCTCAATGTCTAGCCACTAAGTTAGGCTAAATGTTCCTAAAATTTTACTAAAGCTTGTATATCGTGTCATAACATTAAAATTATATATATTTTTTATTAAGTAGAAAGGTAATTATATTCTCAAAGTAAATATTGAGATTTGAGTCTACATAAGATGAGACGATATAAATATATTTGATCACTCAGTCAAGTAATGAACTTAAATCTCAAAATTATATTAAAATGTAAATGAAGTGGATTGAACTTAAAATATTCCGAAATGGTTCAACATTAACCGATAAATATTAAATAATATAATTGACATATATTTAACTAACTTAGATTGTTATTAAAATCGAAGATGAAGTTAGAAGTATTTTAACAGTTAGTGAAGAAACTTCATGTGTTGAGAGTAGGGACGGAGCCAGTATTGAAATTAACTAATTTTAAAATAAATAAGATTCTAAAAAGTAATTAAATCATAAAATTAAGGAAATTAAGATTTAATTTTAATAATTTTAAAACCAAAGGGTATTAAAAAGTGATTAAACCAGAAAAATGAGGGGTCATGACTTAATTTTAACTTAAAGGGTCTTAAAAATAATAAACCAAATTTTTTTAGAGGGGCAAGGACTTAATTGCAAAGGTTTTAAAACTATCAATGACCTAAAGATAATTAAACCATTAAAAGTTTGGGGGCAATTGCCCCTCCCACCCCACTTTAGTTCCGCCCCTAGTTGAGAGAATCGCTAAATAGATTTTGGAGATGGCTGACTGACACCCATACTTGAACGCACCAACTCATTTGTGTTCTTTTTCGGCATTTTCATATTACTTCCTTGACATGTAATTTTTAGGCTTCAAACAATATTTATTGGATTCTTTTTCTCTTTTTCTTTGTAAGAATTCACATTGGCCAACTTGCGGATTTGCGGGACCGATTTTTGGAGGATGAAGAGTTCGTTATCAAACTCATACTCAAGTTTTGCTCTCCCAACATGCCCATCTTGGCCATGGGGACTTGCTTGTACGTCTTGGATGTCTATAGGAAGAGTCTGATTCAAGACATACCGGGACATCGTCGGAAAAATGACATTATAAATCAAACTCTTTGCGGCACAAAGATGGCAATGACATCATTCAATCCGTAATCGAGCTTAACGAAGCCGAAATCCGTGAGCCTCAAGGACATTGAATTCCATGGAGGGTTCCTTAAGCTTCCGGTTATCGTCGTTGACGGTGCTATGGAGTCCATGTTATAGCATTTGAAGGTTTCCATGTAGTTGCAGGCAAAACATAAGTCTGGTTGGCTGGCTTCTTACAAGAGACTCTAACATACGCTACTTAATTATCAACGCTGTTCAAACGCATCCCTTATCTTTCACTGTGTCTGTGATATCATTCAACGCTAATTTTCACCTCGCCATTTTATATAATAATATAAATATTTCATTTTTTAAAAAGTATTAAGTTTTGAAAAATAAAATCAACTTATTATTTTTAATATTAATTGACACTTGTTACTATATTAATTATGAAAGGCAATTAAATTTAAGTGTTAAAGTATTCATTTTAATTGTCATGGAAATTTTCAATGACTATAAATAAATAAATAATGTTTTTATAGGTGATTATTTTTTATATAGTAAGAGAATGCATAAACCATAGTTTATATTTGAAAATACTTTATTTAATCTTTTAATAAATTTATCACGTGAATCAATGTAATATTATCTACAGAATTATTTTAAAGAAAATAGAAAATAATCAACCAAACAACAACAGCACACAGTAGAGAAGTGTGTTGGGTTATTAAAAGCAGGCAATGTTGATAAGTACGATTTTAATCCCAGACACTTGTAAAGGCCGGTTAACAGCAGAGTTAAAGAATGGCATATGCAAAACTGAACTGAGCAGATATTTAGGGGTTTGCCGCTTGTGATTAAAAGAGGAATGGGTTAAAAAAAGGGGCAACCATCCCACTTCCTCCTCTTCCCTCCCCACAATGTTATCTTCATGCTATTGCTAACTACTACTTAAAACCGGTATCGATCTCGGAATGCATACTAATCATCTTTCCACTTGTTCACATACTTGAGGAAAGCATTTGCAGGATTTTCCCGAGGTGGTGCCCGCACACGAGTTGATCTCCGCAGCACTGCCTCCTCCAACGCAATCTTCTGAGCCAAATCCTTCGATCTTTTTTGCAATTCCGTGCTGCATGTCAAGAAAAAACTCCCATTAGATATGTTGGGGATTTGAAGAATGGAATTAAGTCCATTTGTTCTACAAGGAAAAACTAGACGACATTCTCTCACCTGATCTTGTCATAGAATTTTTCCAGCTGCTTTTGAAGAGCCTTCTCTCTCTCACCCTTAGGATTCAGAGAGCTAATAAGTAGATCAACCTGTCCATCAAGTTTTTGGTTAAAACTTTTTAACAGAGGAATTTAAACTATATATATATATGTGCGCGTGCGCGCGAAAGGTACCTCTTCCTTGGCACAATAATAGCCCCACTGCTTTGAATCACAACTCTCAACAAATATCCTCCCATCTCGCCTAAACCACCAATACCTGTTATAGTCTCTGTCTTTACCCAAGGAATCAGTACGAACTTTTCGTTTCTCCATCTCACGTTGAAAAAATTCCTTCTGTCGTGCAAATAATGTTAACAAAACAGGAAGAGAACAAAATATACACAAACATCACGTGAAATAGAGTAAGGAGATAAAGACTCAACCCTCTGTTCCCTCTTTTCTTTACTATTCTTCTCCCGATCTTCCTTTTTTTCACCACTTAGTTGTTTCTGTGCTTCCTTCTCATTTGAGTTTTTCGTATTTTCTGCTTCGCCTTTTGTATCCACAATTTGCTTCTCTGCTTTCTTTGATTGCCCGTTTAATTGCCTCCTGCCATACAAAGAAGAAAGTTTTTCTTCAAACACAACTAGGGTGTATGAACCCCTGGGCTCCATTTGATTGATTCTTTTAGTAAATAGAAAACAAATGACAAATGCATCAAGCAGATCTCTGGTAATAATCTTTATGTCCAAAAAATAAGCAATCCATACCTATTATGAAACGCATTGCTTTGTATAGATGAAATAACCTCCTCCACCATCTCTTCAGTCTGATCTCCATTTTCTGCTATTTGTGGATTGCTTCCCGTGCTCTCCATACTATTTTCCTTTACTAATGCATCAGACTCATGTTTCAACTGTTCTTTTTCTTCTCGTTTCTTTCTAGCATATTCCAAAGCTTCCCCTCTTAGAGTGGCTCCAAGTGTCTGTCGCTGCTCAATAAGCTCATCCAACTTCCCTCTAATAAGATCAGTTTCAAGGGCATGACAGACCAATTCAACCAAAATTGCTAACTTGGCATTAGCCTCCAAAAGCCCATAATGCCCCCGCTTTATAGTGCTCATATAAGAGCATAATTCAGTAATGTTGATCATTTCCAAGAAATCACAGATATACTCGGTCCAAGTGACAAGTGAAATCTGAAACAGAAACAGTCAAAAGACAAAGCATGAGCATGGGATGGGAGGTTCCACATGGGACGGAAAAAAGAGATTTTCATGCAAAAAAGGAAAAAGGTTCATCTAGACAGTAATAAATGTAAATTTCAACAATATTCTGACCCTTGGCTTTTGCTTTTTCTTCTTTAAAGCCAATGAATATTCACCACCATCTTTTATGAGTAATCGAAGTAGAGCTGAATGTGTTTCCACAATGAGAACCAAATTACTATCCTTGTGACAGATGGCATTTTCAAAATCTTCAAGAGAGAATGGCCATAAATTGAGCACTCTACTAAATGAAGAACAAAAATCCCAAACCATCAAAAGATCCCCAACGCAATCCATTGGAACATTGAAATCCCTTGAAAGAGAGGGTCGATCAGTAAAAAGTGGATCATCAGGACCAGGCTTCACCAGCAGGTCATCAATTGGATATTTGATAGGTTCTTCCTCAGGCTGATTGCTTTCTGTAAATTAAAGTTAGAAGAATCAGAATAAGTGAAAATAAACACAGTGCTGTAGTATTGCATGCTGAAAAATGGCATAACCGTCCCCCCACTCCCCAAAAAGTAAACAATAAAGCACAAACAAATAGACAACAAATAAAATCAAGGGAGGAGGAAAAGAAAAAGAAAAAGAAAAAAGAAAACCTTAAAACTGTCGGGCAATAATCTCCCCAAACAAATACAAGACACATAGAAAAGAAATTGTTGTTCAACTTGCTACTTACCGGCATCAGGGTTCCCAGTTTCTCCTTTCTTCTTTTTGGATTTCCCAGATTCTCCATTTGCTTCCTGGACATGAGAAATTATGAGCCAAAACAAAATATTATAAAATAAAATCCTAAACCGAGTACCATAAACACGTATAATTACCCCAACATTGTTTCTATTTTCATTTTTCCTTTTCTTCGTTCTGTTAACCAGCTGTCCATCTTGAAAGAAAAATCTGCTCTGCAACTCCTCTGGAGGGTCTGTTGATATACCATGTTTCTGTGCCAGTTTTTCATGGATCACCCATGGAATACTTCGGCATGTCGACTCCCTAATAAAAGACTTCAAAATATCTCTGCTGAAGGGTATTTTCTTCCACACCAGATCCTCTCCATGTAATATTATGTTTTCTGTTATTTTCTTATCTTTTCCAAGCAATGCTACCTCATATTGTATTTTGTCACTACCATTCTCCACAATTTTTAACACTCTGCATGGGCATAGGTCACCATCCTTCCATCCATGCAATTCAGCACCCACAAACAGATCTTTCTGCAACTTTTTGGCTATTAGATCAGCAAGATCTCTCAATGATAGCATACCTGAGAAAAAGCCACAGGTTACTTGACAGAGTCGAACAATAGTATCAAAAAGATTAAGGTAAATAGAAGTTGGAATGAATAAGAAAAACAACTGAAAATACTAAAATTTCAAAAGTAAATACAAACTAAAGTACAAGTTTGGAAAGCTAAGAGAGAGAGTTTTGCAAAGGCTATGCGCAAAATTCTTTTCCTTCTTTTATTTATTTATTTATTTTTCTCCCTTTCAAACAGCAGATGACTATTTACTTTTATAATGATAGTAGCACATAGAAAATATCGAGATTACTATTAGCACCATTCACTCACATACCTCCGCCACTTAATTTACTTTTATAATGATAGTAGCACGTACAAAATATCATGCAACAATCAACTTAATCATACATAGGGGAGATATCTATAGATCGTGTGTAAGGGAATGAATCAAGAAAAATCCATTCCCATATACTTAATGCAGTTTTCATTGATCAGATTCTTGTAGAAGGCAAAAAGACAATTTAATTATAGCATCTCAACAACAGTTCTTATAACTCCTAATAATCTAGTACTTAGTTTAAACTTCCACAAATGGCTAGAATTAGAGCAACCAAATACATCTTATATCTTATCACTATTAGGATACCTACTCTTTCAAAAAAAATGATGCACAAGTTAAAAATTAGTGCAGTCATCAGGCCCACTTTAACTGAAATTATAGCAGCTCAGTTAAGTTATCTTGTACCATTTATGAATGATGCAATTTTAGCAACATAATTATCTTCCAGCCATTAGAAAATCCTTTTTTACTTTTATTCTTCTATTTTGTACCTTCTATGGCACAAGATGTAAAACCATCCCGCAAATAACGTTAATCTCACAAAGTCACACAACTCTGAAAATTGCTCCTAGGCTTACAATATCGAACTGATATATCTTTTAGTCAGACAACTAAAACAAACAGCATAACTGTGCATACACAAATATTTCAAGTAATAGCAACAATCATCTTATTGTTATTTTCTAATAGCTCAAAGTTAAGAGTCATATCCTCCAGATCATAAAAAAAGTACAATTTGTCAAAATTCCACAGATCTTACCAGTAATACAATGAAATGCTACAGCAAAAATTTCTCTATACAATATCTCCCAAAAAATACATAAAAGGCGTTTTTCAGTGAAGGATACAACGACTGTTGTAGTGTTGTTACAAGATTGCAAGTGAGTTGTTGTTATCAATGGATATTAAACCCATTTCCACCAGTGCACTAAGGGACTCAAAACTTTAATCAGCTATAGCTAAAACTCAATCCAATTATGGAAAAAACCATGTAAGAGAAAATGGTTTGAGAAGAATATCTCTTGTGTCAGGGGTAAATCAAATCTCTCTTACCATAGTATCTGCTGAAAATCAGTATCATTAAAGTCAAACCAAAAATGAAGGTTGAGTAAAAAGAATAAGAATAACTACTACAGATTTAATCCACAAAGTGGCTAAACGGTTCTTACTAAATTGTATAATACGCAATGCAGGTGCCACTAGCTCATTGGGTAGCTGTTGAACCTTTTGAATTGCATGTTTTTCCGACACCAAGGCCTCTTCATAAGTCAAGTTAGATTTTCCAGTAGACTTGCACATCCAAACTCTCTCGCGATATAAATTTATCCGGTTCAAATACTCTCTGATCTATGTTAAGGAAAATAAACATGCAACACCAACCTGTTATCATATATGACTAACTTGGGAAAAGCAAAAATTTTGAAAATGAAAATAAAGCATTTGCTTCTGCTCATTAGGAAAGAGTCTCTTGTGTTTAAAGAGTACATATGAATTGGAGTGATCAGGAGTTAGAGAACCTAATAATTTCGTTACCAGAAATCCAAGAAAGCATGATATATACTTTTCTTTCTCATCTGGATAAAGGCAGGAAGATTCAAGTACCTTAAACTGCAATTAGTTTTGCAAGAACCAAAAAGAGGATAGTATAAAAACCCATGGAAAAAATGATTATTACTACTTTGAAGTACTTCAACTGAGGATACTGATAATCTCGAAAAATCTCTTTGGTGAACCGAACTCGGTATACAAGCTCAGAGGGCTCCAAATCTTCTGGTGGCTTTGCTAAACCAAAAGGTGTCCTCTTGAAGAGAGGCATTTTCCAAACTGCTTCCTCTGACCAATGCACCAAGAACACAGAATACGAGACAATTCTGTGTCTGCTACCAAAGACAACTAAATAAGCATAAGACAGAAAAAATAACATTCAACAAGATTTCACTTCTCCTTGAAAATAGCATTTAGCCTTAGATACAACAAATTACCAAACAAAACACACATTATTTGAAATTGTGATAATGCAAATGTTATTGGATGGCAATGATTAAATGACAAGGCTTAAGCAATTTTGCTCTCAATCAAACAATACAAAACAAAAGATTAAGAAGAAAAAAATGTGAATCAGACTTTTCTATAATATCTAACTAGAGAAAATATGTTCGACAGCATTTTCTATAATAAGCACATATTATTGATGGAAACTGCAAGCGCAATGCAGTGTGATAATGGACCCAAAAAAATGTACAATAGCATTGCTCCCTTTTATAAGTAAAACCCCAAAACATCGCTGAATACTTGAATTCCTAGCTTCCCTCCATATATTTCTTCAAAAACCAGAACCCAGACAGACCCATTTGAGGAAACAACAATACCGCCCACGAGTCAAAGCAAGAAACCCTAAAAGTCTTATTTTGATTCTTTCTAAATAAATAAAAATTAAAGGCATTCAATAGACACAAACACGAACAAAGAAGTCACTTACCAATCAATGTTATCTGCAAGAATATGAGAACCCAAACCAATGAAATCCTCAATCAAACCCAAAAACATATATATCGAAGAAAAAACAACAAAATCGGCCATAGTAGAGAAAAAACTCAGGTTCCCGCCACATCAAAAAAAATAAATAAATAGTATAAAAAAGAACAATAGCATCACATGCAAAAGAAAATCAGTTGAAAAGGGTAAAGATAAATCTGAAGATTCAGAAATCTTACCGGGAATGTATTAAGCAGAGCGGTCGCAGTTTTTTTTCCCCGTATGGTTTAGTTTAAAATTTTAATGGAAGGGAAAGAGAAAGTTCTCACGTTTTCTCTCTCTTGCAACACTCCTCTCTCCTTGGAAGGCCGACGCTCGTCGTGGAAAATGTATTTATAATTTATTTAGAGGGAGGTGTGATTATTAATGGGTTAAACTAAGGTACACTCCATCTTATTTATTTATTTATAGATTTGATGGTAAAGATATTATTTTCTTAGAAAAATTTATAAATATGTTATTAATATATATTGTTACAAATAAATCATTCATCGTTAAATATTAGATAGAAATAGTGATGCAATCGAGTCAGTATATTTGGCGGTTGGACATGTTGTTCATCTTTGCTCTCTCACATTCTGTTAGGTCATGGACTCTAGACCCACTAGAAGAACCCTCTTCCTTCCCTTATGGTCTTTCATTCCCCTCCCTCTAGATACGATTAGGATTAGAATTATGATTTGTCAAAAAAAAAAAAACGTGATCGGTATAATAACAATTTTAGTCATTAAAACTTGTACAATCAATTAATTTTGTACGAATTCAAAATAATTAGATGATTTAACCCTTCATATTTAAAAATTATATCATTCTAGTTTTTGTTCTTCTCTTATAAATTTTATATTACTTTCTAGTTACTTTCCTTGTATAATAATAGTTTAACAGTAATTTGTTGTTGCTTGATGATAGAATATAGCTATCCAATTACTACTTTGACCCGATAGACTCACATGCATTGATAGTAGTACCACACAAAAAACTAAATTGATGAAATTTTTAAATATAAAAGGTTATATTTGTTGAATTATTTCAAATTATGACAAAATTAATATAATGTACAAGTTTTGAGACTATAAGTGTTAGGCATAAAGTCAAAAGTAGCCCCAAAGTTTGACATTTTGGTCACTTTAGCCCCTATTCTTTTTGTGGTCCGAACAACCACCTAACGTTTAATTTTTGTTCAAATTTCACCCTCGTTGGAGGAAAACCGTTAATCAACTAACGGTCAACGCCTGAGGCTGATATGGCATGCCTGCATGGCATGGTGTGCTGACATGGCACGTTACTGACGTGGCATCATGATTTTTTTTAAAATAATTATTTTATATTAATTTCTAACCAATCAGACACTACCACGTGGCACTATCATATAATGACACGTGGCATATTGGTTCTAAGGCATAAGAGAAAATCAAAATTGAAAGGTGCACTTGGAGGGATTCAAACTTGGGTCACCAAGTTGAAAGACCCAACACACAACCACTAAACCAACCTACTTTGTTGTTACTTTCATCACTTATTTTATTTATTCATTACTTTATTTGCTTGAAAGTGAAGAATTATTCATTAAATATTCACTAATATATCATGAACCCTAAACCCTAAAATCCTAAACACTAAAAAACTAAACCCTAAAAACTAAATATCAAAACCATAAACCCTAAATATCACAACCATAAACCCTAAAAATAAACCCTAAATATTGAAACACTAAAACCACTAAACCCTAAACTTGAAACACTAAAACCCTAAACACATAAAACCCTAAATACTAAACCATAAATGTAACACCCTTACCAGTATTTATTATTCAATACTAGTATAGAGTATCACATAAGATTAACCGCATTTTTATGCTACTCAAATTAATCAAAAACATCAATTTTCAAAAATTTAAATTTATCGCGTAAAATCAATTACTAATTTTTAACCCGTCAAATAGCTTCCCTTTTCAGGCAGCAACTTGGCAATTTGTAAATACACATATTAATTAAGAAGACTGCCTAAAAACTACCTAAATTAAAATGATCTTGATTACTCTAAAATTCAAACTTTATTACTTTTCCTAATTTTTCATTTCTAATAATTTCTTTAAACTATTATTATCCACATTATAAAGTAACCACTTATCTAGATATTACTATTACAAACCATATCTAGACTAGTTTAAGTGAGCTACTAATATTTTATACATGCCAACTAGAGATAATCAAAATACATCAAAGATGTAAATTACCGATATAACTATTTTTCCTCTGGATGATGATGCTGATAATCCTTACTCTTGCCCGAGATTACTGCCTACGCGTGAAAACCATCACACGTTAAGTATATACTTAGCGAGGCATTCTAATTATTTAATATAACTCAACATGCTTGAACTATAACAACAAATAAATAAATAAACATACTATAACAATAAATAAATAAACATGCAATTTGATCACTATTCATTTATTTCTTTATGTTAAACCAATATTAACATAATATAATTCAGATTCATAAATCCTATTATTAACCTTGCCAATATCTGAGAGTTTACCTACTCTCTAATTTATTAACTAATTATTATCAAATAAATTATTGCCTAACATAGTTTGAGGACTTGAGTACACGAGTCAAAATTTCACCGAAGTGCTAATAAACCGCACCGAAGTGCTAAGTGACTGCACATAAGTGCTAAAGAATCCACACCTAAGTGTTAATAAACCGCACAGAAGTGCTAAACCGTTGGACTCTATGACATGCCAACTATACTCTATACCTCAATTACTTATTTGGGCATACTTTCCAGTTCCATATTCAATTCATCCATGGCAATATAATTAAATACTGGACAGTTTATACCCTAAATATAACATAAACATACATACCTGATATATCTAGTTATCAAATGCATTATAGTTCTACCTTTGACAATTCTCAATATGTCAAATATAAGTTCACGATGTAAACATATAACTGTCAAGCAATTATTAATAAGGTAGACTTATCATAAGAAATGATAATCATAATTATTATCCATGCATAAAAATGCACTCACCTTGACACTTTATACCTTGTCAATATCCAACTAGCCTCACTAAGTTCAACTTTGGTCCCGTTCCTTTCCTCGATTGCTAATTCGATCTTGGTTTTGATCACAGTCTCCAAATGTATTAAAAATACCATAATTACATTCCAAATTATATGTTAGTATCTTACTAACACATAAACAATATAGGAAAAAAAATTATAAACACCCTAATATTTTCCAAATATTAGATTCATGACATAAGTCATTTCATCCTCAATACTTTGTATTTCTTCAAACATTACTCAAAGAATGATTTATAACTCATTCTAACATTTATTCCAGCATAATACTTCCATGAAAATAAATTTTCACTTTAGTCCTTAAATTCTTCCAAATTGCCGAATTGGTCCCTAATCTTTTTAAAATTTCTAAATTGGTCACTATGTTTTTACAAACTTCTAAAATGGTACAAATGCCATTTTAAATCTTGTAAAATCATAATTTCAATATTTCCCAATTTATAGAAATTTTTCCATAATTTCCCCTAATTCTTTCAAATTGCCGAATTCACCCCCATATCTTTTGAAGTTTCCAATTTGGTCCAATTAACACTTAAACAACATTTCCAAACTTTCACAGTCATTCCCAAATCAAAATCAATCAAAATTCAACTTTTCTACTAAAACCCTAACTTTAAACAATTTAGGGTTTAGCAATTTCCATATAAATTCAACCATCACACAAGCTTCAATATGATTCCACAACATCATAGTTATCAAAAACTAACCTTAGTTCATCATAAATCAACATCCCCTTCATCCATCAATTCCTCAAAACTAGGGTTTTAAGTAAGGAAAGCATGAACAAATGGTACCAAAAGATAGAAAATTTCATGTAGATTAATTCCTTGTTTCATGTTTTCATCCAAAATCCAAAGAATTAAGCTTGAAAAATCAAAATAAAATTTCCCATACCTTGAGTAGGGTGTTTCGGCCACTTGAAGAAGATGAGAGAAATTTCCTGACTTTTCTTTTGATTTAAATTTGAGCCATTTGTCATCTTTAATAATCATTTTGAATTAAAAATTCTTTTTATTGCAAAATGACCATCTTGCCCTTCAAATCCAAGATTCCATAGATTGCCACTTGTCATTTTGATCATCCAATGGCCCAAATTAATCCAAGGAGTTATTGATTACCAACTTTTTCCTTGCCATCTTAAAAAAATACCATCTTGCCATTTTTCATCCAATGGCTAAGATTACACATGGAAAAGTAATCTTTAATCCAATGGTCCATATTAATTTTTATTAAAATAAGACATGGAAATGACCATTCTATCCTTGCCTTATTTTAATAAAATATCTCATAAAAGATTTCTCATTTATTCGATTAAATCTGATTATCCGAATTTTTTTTCGAACTTTAAAGCTTTCTAGCTCTTAATACAAACTCCGTATCAAAAACACGGGTAACACGAAAATGCCACTCTTGGGGGTAAACTATTCATTTCCAAGACTAAATTACATAACTTTTGAAAATTACAACTTAGTCCCTAAACTTTTTGAAAATTACACTTTGGCACCAAACTTTTCGAATTTTACATTTTGGTCACCAAACTTTTCAAGTTTTACATTTTGGTCACTAACCAACATTTTGAGGTATTACAATAAAACCCTAAACTCGAACCCTAAGCCCTAAATTTGGGTTTAGAATATTAGGTTTAGGGTTAATATTTAGGGTTAATGTTTAGGATCTAGGGTTTAAGGTTTAGTGTTTTATGATTTAGTGTTTAGGGTTCATGGTTTAGTTTTTACGGGTTAAGGTTTAGTTTTTAGGGTTTAGGATTTTTGGGTTTAGGGTTTTGAGTTTAAGGGTTTAAGGGTTTAGGTTTTTAGTGTTTTGATATTTAGAGTTTATGGTTTAGTTTTTAAGGGTTTATGGGTTTGATATTTAGGGTTTATGGTTTAGTTTTGGGATTGGGATTGGATTTAGGGTTTATTTTTCAGGGTTTAGTTTTTTAGGGTTTAGGATTTTAGGCTTTAGGATTTAGGATATATTAGTGAATATTTAATGAATAATTCTTCACTTTCAAGCAAATAAAGTAGTGAATAAATAATATAAGTGGTGAAAAAACAATAACAAAGTAGGTTGGCTTGGTTGTTGTGTGTTGGGTCTTCCAACCTGGTGACCCAGGTTCAAATCCCCATGTACACCTTTGAATTTTGATTTTCTCTTATGCCTTAGAACCAATCTACCACGTGTCATCATATGATGGTGCCACGTGGCAGCGTCTGGTTGGTTAGAAATTAATATAAATATAATTATTTTTTAAAAAAAATCACGATGCCACATCAGCAACGTGCCACGTCAGCGCACCATGCCATGCAGGCATGCCACGTTAGCCTCAAGCGTTGACCGTTAGTTAACTAACGGTTTTCCTCCAACGAGGGTGAAATTTGAACAAAAATGAAACGTTAGGTGGTTGTTTAGACCAAAAAAAGAATAGAGGTTAAAGTGACCAAAAGGTCAAACATTTGGGGCTACTTGTGACTTTATGCCTAAGTGTTATTATACCAAGTCACATTAGACATTCATTTCAATTTAACTGTAGAGTCACATATTTGTACTAATGTAACACCTCCTACCTGGTATGAAAGATAGCCAAATTGGAGACATTACCAGAAACTTAAATCGGAACATGCACTTGTCATAATTCAAGTATTATTCAAGAAAACATACTTCAAAACAATGTTTCTAAACATCCATGTCATAAAATTAATCATGTCATAACATATTTAATCTTGAATCGATGGTTAGGGGCTATATTGCAACTAAATCAAGATTTAAGGACTAAACTGTAAATCTTAACAATTTTTAAAATTTAAGGTCACGTTTATGAAATTCATGTCTTTATAAGCTTACTTGCAAAATTTCAACTAATTTGGAGATCTATAACTCATGAAATTAACATATTGATAATTTAGGACCATAATGTAAAGTTTAAAAGTTTATTTCAGGTTCACAACCGTTTCTAACTACCTTCGTACTGGTGTGCTATTAATTATCCAAATTTTAGTAGTCAATTTTGGTACCGGTACGGATGTCCGTACCGATACGTTAAGGTACCGCACCGTACATCATGCTTAATCAAAATTTCAGTAACCAATTTATGTACTGATATGGGGCAAAACTATCAGATGACATATCGTCAATTTTGACATGGTCGACCATATTGGTACGTTTTCCACCATATCGTCAATTTTGACATGACCGTACGTTCCGGTACACACTAGATAGGGTATCGGTACGCCATGCATCATATGACATATTTCCATACCAATTCTTGATTAAAACAGATCCAATTCATGTTCAATGCATATCAAATTTATACACCACATTCCTAACATGTTAACTTGGCCACAAACCATGTTCATGAGTGAATTAAGTGCATATGGTCCATTCAGGCATATGAGTTCTAAAAAGGCCATAATATGAGTCATACTTACCCTTTCATGTCTAGTTTAAAATCCATGCATCATATATCATATTCCACATATAATTTACATATCAAATCATACTTAAGCATGCTTGATTCATATGCCACCTTACTAGGAATTAAGGGAAGTTATGCACATTGCACAAAATGCTTGTAGGAGTGACTTGCAACCTTCCTTGCACGATCGATCTTTAAAATACTTAAGGACCTGAAAATGCATGAAATTAACATGTTAGTCTTATATAGCCTAGTGAGGTAGTTGATAATAAAACATAAAATTAATGATTTGCATGCATTCATGAAACATAATATATCATAAAAATACATGTTTGTTCATGCTTTATAACATGATTACATGAGTATTTGTTTGCCTAAATCATGTTTCATAACATAATCATATGAGTTCATACTTGCATAGTTCATGTATAAATAATTCAATTAATCACTTTACCTTGGATCATAATAACTAATGGATACACGAATTTCCAGCCAAACTCACTAAGTCCATGAATGGTCAATCCCTCTGTCTCGCCAAAGACCAAAACACATACATCCCTCCGTCTCGCCACATAAGGGTCGTAACCCAAGGACCTTAGTTCACCAGTACATGAGCTCAAAAATTTTTATGGCATGTCAATTGTATCCAAAGTATATTTGTATATAAGAAGTCCATAATGCAACATTTTCATGATTTCATGGTTCACATTACTTGTAACATAATAGATTTAGAGCCTTAGCTCCCTTGCATCATATTTAGTACTTGCATGTCATAATTCTTGTTTCATGGATTTTCATGATTCATGTTCATGTTCATGTCACATATCATAATATCATGCATTTTCAATCATGGCATATTCATAGACAACATATAACACATGTGTAAGCTTACCTAGCTTACCCTTAATAATTTTGACTCTGCATAACAAGAGCCTTGACACATAAGTGATGCAAATTCATCAATTCAGTTAAAACACAATCGGGTGGCAATTAGTCATATCCAAAACATAAACTACACTCATCAGATAATCTGAAGTTATTTTAGCTCCCGGATGACAATTTTTTTATTAAGAGTTTGGACTTGTTTGAAAGAGCTTGGTGATTCTTCACCACCAATAAATTGTTATAGAATGGAAAGAATATTGATTCATCAAAATCGATAAGATTTTCACTAATTAAGGCTTATAACAATATCCATAGATAATTTTAGCTATAGAAAACACTTGGTATTATTTAACTATTCATAACTTGAAATCCATGGGAAATCCTAAAACTACCCTAACTTGATTCTATGATTTGGTCACTCAGTTGGCCTTGAATTCACATGTTAGATTTATGGTCTTACCTTGGGTAATATAATGATTGAGTTTAACTAAATAAATCAAAGAAAGTTCAAAGTTTTGTTCAAGCTTTAATGGAGGTGCTTGCTTGTTTAAAAGGGAGGTTGAAAATGGGGAGATATTTGCTTGATGTTCTTGCTTCACCCGATACGTCTGTTTCCATTCTTTCATTTCCTTTATCATTAGCATAGGTAATTCTCACAATTTAATAAACCAAAGAGTGAAGAAATCCTTTCCATCAAGGACACGTGTGGGGTGACTAACCCCTTGTAGGTTAATCACATGGTTAGTCACCCTATACTCTAATCTTTTAACTTAAGCACCTCACCTTTCAATATTTACAATCCGATCACTTAACCTATTCAATTTGATCCTTGCCCCATGATTAAGCATAATTCGAATAAAATCTTATGATTTAACTACATGATCATATCTTGGATTCATATTATCATATCGTAATCAAAAGTCTCTAGTAACTGGAATCCGGTTTTTTACTAAACCGGTTTTAGGGATGTTACAAACAATATTTTAATTGCGTGATATTTGTATCCTTTAAAAAAGAAAAGTAATTTGTTTGTTATCAAACTCATAATTAAGTGGCATTAGGCGTATTTTACCCTTATTAATTTTGCATTTATATTTGGGGTCCTCTAAACTATAAAATTACTAGATTGGAATCACCAACCATTAGTTCATTTTCGTTTTGCTGATCTAAATATAAAAAGCTTACAAAGTGAAGTTTATTGGACAGTCGGTCAAAGCACCAATAATCAGTTGATATTGTATTACCCGAGTAGTATTATATGCCATAATAATATCTTATATGTCTTAGGATATGGATTCAAATTCCACCAATTGTGAACAATTTAGTTTCCCTTAATGGGTTCTCTCAACGACCTCTTTGAGGTTAGTAAATTACAAGACACTTTCAACACTCTTCACAAGTATAAGAGACAAAATTTTAAGACTAAAATCGAACGCACACTTTGAGGATATAATATTAATTAGTGAGCTTCAATTAACTCTGTGACAAATATCAACAATCTAATTAAAAGTTTTCATTGGCATCTTCTCCTCTTTAAATTGTGAGGTTTAGACTTTTTAAGAACAAATTTTTTCTTTCTCTCTCCCTAAATAAAAATTGTTCAAAAAAAACTCTGACAAATAATGCTTTGTAAATTTCTCTTAGATAAGTCGAAATATCTCTCAACAAGTTAAAAGTTAGCATTAATGTTTGTATTCTAATAGCCTCAAAATCGTGTAATTAATAGGCGAAGCTTTTAGATTTGGCAATCGGCGAAGCTTAGGAGAAAAATAAACAAAAATAATTTTAATTGTAGGAGCAATCGGAAAGTAACCCAAAATTGAATTTAAGTATGATTACATATAATTGTATGAGTATGTTATGTTTGACCAATATTTTTAATTTGTAGATCTGTTGAATTGATTGTAATTGAAACTCTCTAATAATACTATTCTTCCTTAATAAAATAGTAAAAAAATGGTATAATTATACGGGAAATTATGCTCTTCAACCTTTTTATAAAATTATTATTATTATTATTATTATTATTATTATTATATGCGGCATCGCATTATCTTTTTTTCACGATTTTTACAAATGTACACATTGATTTATTATTATTCATATCTTGTTGTGCTATAGATATGTCTACTAATTTCAAAATTGATGTCAAAGATATAAAAGAATATGTTAAAACAGTTGTTATTGGTAGAAAAAAATTCAAGTTTATTAAAAAAAAATTAAAGCATTTAGATTTTATTAAAAATAAGATTTAAGTGTAATTGTACAATTGTAAAGTATTTAAATTGCTATCGTAATTTTTAAATTTCATTCAATAAAGTATAATCAAAGATCTCTAATTACACTTTTTTATAGATAATATTTATGAGAAAAACTTTAATACACAGAGTTTACACAGACTTTTTAGTTTTAGGGGTTAGGGGATTAGTTTAGGGGTTTGGGTTGTAGAGTTTAAAATTTAAGGTTAGTGTTTAGAATTTAGGGTTTAGTTTTTTAGGGTTTAGGTTTAATTTTGATTTATAGTAGAAATAGGCAGGCTTGTGTAAAATTTATTTTACACAGCATGTGTATCAAATTTAAACTCATTATTTATTAGTATAATAATAATAATAATAATAATAATAATAATAATAATAATAATAATAATAATAACAACAACAACAACAACAACAACATAGGGACAGAGCTCCCTTGAGGCCCAAAAGGCCCCGGCCCTTGTTATAAAATTAAAATATTTGATATATTTTGGTTTAATAATAATTCAGTCCCTATAAAAATAAATATTTAAATCTAAAAATACGAGAGATTTTTTAAGTATATAATCAAGTATGGGTTGAACTAAAGAAGAATGAGTCCGTATCCTCAAATTTTTTGGTCCAATAACAATTTGGGTCCTTATAAATTTAAATATTAGACAAATTAGGTTTTGCCTCGTTTTTTAAGTTTAAATACTTAGTAAGCCCTTCCATTTTTTAAATTCAATATTTTGGCTCCTGTCAATGTTCGATCCTGACTCCGTCCCTGTAACAACAACATTTTCATGTATGTACAGTTTATTTTTCCTTATAACATCAACTTTATATATAACACTTTTTCCTTTTATTTATACATACATGAAGTTGCTGAACTCAAGTGATCTCAGAGAAAAAGTGGATGATGTTCATCCTACGAGACTCGGGCTCAATCACTTTGTTTGCAAGGTATCACATTATCAAAGGGTTAAGAATATGTATGAAATAGCTTACAACGTCAACTTATGATTTAATTATTATCATTATATGTTAGGGTTTTATATTATATTATAGGATAAACTACCTCTGAGTCCACTAAACTATTGATTTGATTCTATTTTGGCCATTAAATTATAAATTTTGACAATTAAACTACTAAACTTTTAAAATGATTTCAATCAAACCACCAACTGTTAATTTTTGACAAAAATAATGATGTGGCAATTAAGTAAATTCGAAAATTTACACATTATTTTAAATAAAGCATGTCGGGTAACGAGCATGTGCGAGTAAGATTCATATTTACAAATTCTCCTCTTTATGTTATTTTTTCCATACTAATATGGTTTTCATTATTTTTCCTCACATGCATCATAGTCATTGCATACATCATTTTTCATACCATGTAATAGGAAGGTGTTGGTTTTTGATTGGTCGCTAGAAATGGTTGGCGTTCATATTTGGGAAGAATCTTGTGATCCAAAGATTAGTTGAGTACAACAATTGATGGACTCTTTTGATAAAATGACAATCTCAAATTAAGGAATTGCTTCTAATACAAACTGTTGTTGTAAGTAAATCATGTTGCTCATGATAGTTGTTCTATGGGGGACCATTTCTGAATCAACATTGCATTCTCACAACATACAAACATATGCATACATTAACATCCTGAAATCGGCATCACCGGACAGTGCAAAGTTTGGCAAACGGAAAAGGTAGTTTCTGAGTTTTTTTAGTATAGATCTAAGGTTTCTAGGGATGTTTTAAGAGATGAGAAGAGGGGATCCGTACTCAGGGAATCCGTATTAATATCTTAAATTCGACTAGAACCCAACCTGACCGAGCCCACAAACACATCGACTCAACACGTGGTTTTGATAACTCTGAAAATAGTTGCCTTTGACAGATTTTACTTGTGCTTAGAACCAATTTGTTGAAACCTAAGTTACCTTGTCTTGACAGTATGATGACCAAGAACAGCTTTGATGTACAAGGATCTCGTAATTGTATCTATGATGACCAAGAACAGCTTTACATCATTATCGTTATGCAATATAAGTACTATTTGATGCACTGTCGGTGTATTTTTTTTACACAAACATGCCTATTTAAACTCTAAAAACTAAAATCTAAACCTTACACTAAACCCCTAAACTCAAATAGATCTACTTACAAAAAAAAATTCCACCGTCAGCGCATCAAATATTCTCTCTACAATGTAATGCTTATACAACTCAGTTGTCATGTTGCCAATTTTACCTAATGATTGTTTCTCTTACGAAGGATAGAGGTCGAACGTTTAAAACCCCTTTCCCCTTGCCCTTGCCCTTGCCCTTGCCATTGTACATCATATGCACCAAATGAATGATGATAAAAATAGAAAACCCCTTTCCCCTTTCCCCTTGCCCTTGCCCTTGCCCTTGCCATTGTACAAGGCAACACGTCATAAACTGGAGCATAGCTATCAAGGTGTCATTGTGACATTTCTAATTTCAGCAAGTAATAATGATTATGTACACACTCTAGTCAAGTTCTAAGGCAGCCTGAGTGAGAGTTGCCAGAAGTGCGGAGTTCGTGTAGCTTATTTTTGTTACAAAATGCAATAGTCTAAAACTCTATTACATGTAAGAGTAAGCTATCTTTTAATATTTTTGCTTTGAAATTATCATCCCTAATAGCTACCTATTCTTTGTGAGAATCTAACATATTACCAATGGTGGAAAAAGCAATGTGCTATCACATGCTTATGGTTGGAGATGTGTAAGTCTTCAACAAACCCTTTCTCCAACAAACCTTGCTGTAACAGAAACATTCAATCTGATTCTCCAGAGAGCCCTATTCAATTGTAAATAAATAACAATGCACAAAGAAGTATAGCCAAGAGCAAATTCAGAACCTAAACAATAAGAACATAAATACAATAAATGCAGTAAAATCAACAATAGAAGTACTGTGAACAGCTTACAAGCATACCTCCATTTCGATCCAAGGTCTCATCTCATCTACTCATGTTTATATTAAGAACGAAATGGACAAATGTACTTGCAGAAGTACAAACCTAACAACCTACCGAGAAGAGTAAAACTGAAGAACCGATATGAGGTGATAGAAACAACTTTATGGGATTATGAGTTTCTTGCCAGCATAGATGGTATCCCCTGTAAGGCCATTAGCCTCTTTGATTGCATCTATTGAAACCTGAAACCAGATCACAAAATTCAGAATCTTATATTCGATTCTATTTGGCGAGGCTGGAATTACACAAATGTTGTATCAAAATTTCAAATTATCAACTAAAAATAAATCTTTAGTTTCATTGAAAACTTGGTCTGCATTCAAATTTTAGCCCTTTTAAGCTAATTTTAGGAGTAGGAAAAATGATCATAATTTGATACCAAAATCATAATCTATTATAAAGTATTTAGAGCATCAAATTGGAAGCATAACAGAAGATAGCAAATTCAAAGTGATTGTTCATCAAGTAAATTCCAAATCATACTAATTGAAGATCCAAAAAGGCAATACCCCATATTTTCTGGACAGACCCCAAAGTGTATCTCCTTTCACAATCTCTACCACTCGTTCCGAGTATTCTGGCAGTCTTTGCTCCTTATAACCGCCTGCTTTCTACACAATAACAACTAAAAAGTAAACACTAACCCTCGAATTCACTTGTATCAAAACAAAACCCGAAATCTAAACAAATATAAAAAAAAAACAGCAGAAATGTGGGTTCTGAAAGACCTTGGTGACAGTGGGTTCTGGGAAAGGAGTAGGAGGTGGAGGTGAAGGTGAAGGTGAAGGTGAAGATGGGGAATCTCGGATCGGCTGCATCGGAGAAGACTGGATCGACTCAACCACTGGCTGCGGAGAAAGTGAAGTAGCATTTCTCTCTTTGTTGAAGGGGTTTAGGGTTTTAAGGATGCTCACAGCGATTCCCGAGAAGACTACAAAGCCAGCGGTTTTAGCTACAGCCGCTTCCTTGCTATTAGCGGGGTGCTTATCGCCGTCGTTGGAGGAGGCGGGTGAGCTCGACATCCGATCGGAGTACAATACGTGGCGATTTCTTGGGTTGGAGATGGTAATCGTGTTCGGTGTTAAACGTAAATGGGAGTATGATCTATGACAAGTCCTAAATGAGAGGGATAATACAGTTTGATTTCGTTAATTGTTAATGGGACGTATTGATTAAGGGTTGATTTTAGAGATAAACTACACTTATGACTATTAAACTATTGTTTTTAAATTATAAATGTTGCCAATTATGCCACTTAACTATTTAAATGATAATAATTATTCTATTGAATTTAACTTTTAATATTTAAAAATTATTTTAAGTTGATTTTAATTTTAATTAGAAATAATTTAATATTTGTTAAAAATATAATGGACATATTAAGTAAATTTGTATAATTTTATATTTCGTCCTTTATATTTATACGATTAATCAATTTAATTTTAATTCAAAAAAAATAATAAATTTAAACTTCAATATTTATAAATTATTTTAATTTGATTTTAATTTTAATTATAAATAATTTAATATTTATTTTATTAATCATGTAATAACACATGTCATCGTTTGAGATGAAAAAGCTAAAAAATAAAAAATGCCTCCATGACTAACCCAACAACTAAAGTGAGCAACACGCCTAGGCCACTGAATAATGTTTATTTAAAGTTAAAAGTTAACATATTTTAAATATAACTTATTTTATTGGCTAAAATTAAAGGTTAGAAAAATGGAAATGAAAAGATTTGAACTTGAATGAGTTATAAGGTAATGAAACGCCTAATGATTAACAAAACATTTTTATATAACTTAAACCCTAGTTTATGAAAGATATTAAACTATATAATATAAATTTAATATAATGTCAAAAAATGTTCTTAATAATTAATTAAATAGTTATTTTGATTTTTATATATTAGACACTTTATAATTAACAAATTTTTTTTATATAACTTAAACCCTAGTTTATGAAAGATATTAAATCATATAATATAAATTTGACATAATGTTAAAAATACTCGTAATGATTGATTAAATAGTTATTTTGACCTTTATATTTTTAGATACTTTAATCGTCAACGATTCATTTTGAGTCAAAATATTCCCTCCGTGAATAAAAAATGTCAGTCAACTACTGATAAACAGTTTGAATGACTTTACATAATGACATGTCAACAGAAAAAATAATTTTATAAAATTATTTTTAACTAATATACTATTTTGATAAGTCAACACTTTTGTTTATATGACAATACTATATTAGCGTGAATTTTCATGTAAATTTGCCATGCCATTTTAAGTCATGTACTGTTAGTTGACTAATAATTTTTATTCACGAAGGGATTGTTTTGGCCTAAAATCAAACGTTGAAGGTTAAAATGCTTTAAAAATATGGGCCAAAGTGACTATTCAATCAAATATTAGGAGAATTTTGACATTATGCCAAAAAATAATTAAAACCAAATGACTATATAATCAAACATTATGAACATTTTTTTGATAATACACACCTTATTGACTCGGGTCTTCTAAAACAAACATCATTCTCTTTTCTACTAAGACCATTTATTACATTCCAAATGTTTCTATGCATTATTAATATATTTTTATAATATATTAAAATATGGGTTTAAATATGTCAAACTTTGCCTTTTGTTTGAAGTTTTCTCCGATGAGGGATAATCTTAGATTACATCATTAAATAAAATAAACTCAATTAAATAAGATCGATCGAGATTTCCAAGAGATTGATTCTAAATTTCACTTAAATAGTAGCAATAATTTAGATAAATACCAATGATGCTAATGTACTAAAATAAAATTAGTTAATTTAATATGTATAAGAGATTAAGTAAAAAATATTGTTAATAAAAAATTAAGTAATTTTCAATTGTTACTAGAAATAAAACAATTTATTATTAAACAAAATTCTACATTTATATAAACTTGAACTAAAATTAGGATTTAGTATTTAAAGGAAGTTGAAAAACACATATTCTTGCTTTTATGATTTGAATAAATTTCATTAATTAAATTTAAAGAAAAAAAATATCATTTCCAACTTTTCAAAACGTGAAAAACATGTGACAAAAGTACACAAATTATATGAACTTACCTTAAATCACCAGCAGAAAACGACAATAAAAGTGGCCTCCGTTTCATTTATTCGAATTCTTTGCCTTCTTCTTTGCATGAACCTGGTGCTGCTCCTTTTTTCCACCCATGCCTGATGCACTTTTCTTCGACACCTTGCGGTCAGAGGGCACTTGAACTTGTTTTAAGTTCATCTTAACTGATCTCACCATCGAAGACAAGTTATGCTTCTCCTTTGATGGTAAAATATCATAGTTCTTGCACTCAACTTCGTTCATCTCAGGATCATCGGTGGGAATCTTCGTGTCCTCTGCAGCCAATTCTTCCCGTTCACCCTTCTGCAGCTTTTTGGCTACTTGTCGAGCATAAGTTGCACTCCTACAACAAACAACACTTGTGCTTTTTAGCCAGGCAACGAATCAAATAAAAGACCCAGAAACTCGGAATGAAAGTAAATCAACATACTAGTTCAAACTAGAGAAACAATTTTCATCCATATTTGAGACTTGTGTGACCTTATTTATCTTACATCTTTTTAATATATAAATATATTTGATTTTTCATAATTAAATTTACTGTTACCTTTTGAACTGTGGGTCGGTGGGATCCAAAGCATAGAGAGGTGAGGTAAAGAAAGCAGAAAATCGGGGATCATCATCGACAACTGGTATCTTTTCCGCATCTAAAACTTCTCTTTTCTTTTTCCCCTTGGCCTTTTTAGCCTTCAGATTGTATCCCTTAAGATCAGTATCAGCTCCATTGTCATCAGTGAGTAGTAACTCAAGTTCCGCTCTACTTGCTTCAGCTTCCTTCTCCATATCTTCATTTTGCTTCCTTCCTTTCTTACTCTTCTTAAGAGAAGGCTCTTCAATGAAAAAGTCATCAGCTTCTTCTGCAGCTTCCATATCAGACTCATCACTCTCATCATCCGATGAATGTTTCGATTTATTTTTCTTGGCCTTCTTTTTCTCCCGTCTTTTCCTGAGATAGGCCTCCCAAACGGTTTCTGCTTCCTTATCTTTCTTCTCCAGGATACGCTTACTTATATCCTCCAGGCCAGTATTGAAAGTGACTTCCATATCTTGGCCATCCTCCTCACCATCTCCATCGGAACCATCACCAGACTGAAGTAAGGCACGGTATAAATCTCTTTTCTTATTTTTCTTATCAGATTGATCCTTAATGGTCTCTTCGTTCTCATCATCATCACTTTCACTCTCGTCAGAAGCTAGAAACTCCTTTAACTCCAAGTCAACGAGCTTCACGAAAACAAAATCAGTATTAACTTATACAAAGCACATTCTAGAAGGAAAACCAAAGCGCGCGCACACACACACACACACACACACACACACATATATATATATATGTATAACTCAGCATTTAAATAAATAACTTGAAGGTAATTTTTTTAATTGTTATTGATTGGAATAATATATCAACTTATGGCATGTCATTGGCAATCACCATTTAGAGAACAGTTTAAATGATAATGGATGGAAAAACATCCATCAGTTGATCTCATACACACAATTTAAGCCATTGCACTATGATTGGCTCCGAACAAACTCCAAAGACATACCTTAACATGCCTCCAATCCATATTCACAACAGCAAGCCTCCAGGTTTCCTTTTCAATCATTGGGATATTTTCTTCCTGGCAAGTAAATGATATAAAATAATAGAACGATTTTAGTAAAATAAAATGAATAGCAAACACTAGCAGCTTATGCAAAGCTATTAGAAGAGTTCAACATTGCAGATTACATGTCGCATCTTAATTCTAGTCCTTTAACTAGAAAAAAACCAGGTGTTAAGGTTAGCAGTGAAATCAAACTGAAACAAAGATAATAGAAATTAAAAAAAAAATCAATACCCTAACTCAATTGCTCATTCAATTTCACAGCAATCAATTAACAAATTAAGTGACATCACTTAATTGAAACCAAAGATTAGATAAGGGCACCTGTATTTCAGGCTCTCCATCCTCAAAATCTATATCAACGTCTTCCTCTTCGGTAGTGGAACCGGATTCCGAACTTTCCTCCTCCAGTTCCGGCTCTCCGTCGCTGTCCTTCTCTAACATTCCACTGCTATCACTCTCCTCGGTATCATCCGCTTCACTCGCAACATCTTTCTTTCTCTTCTCCTCCTCTTCTTCATTTTCATCGAGGTGATAATAATGGCGAAGAGAGTTCTGGGAGTTTCCCTCCTTACGTTTCCCTCGCTTATCCAAAGGTGCGGAAGATGAAGCAAATCTCTTGTCAGTGAACATCCGACCGAAACGAGAATCAATGACAACTTTGGACTTGTGTTTCGGAACCGTCTGAAACCGAGGGTCCGTGTGAAGGAACGCGAATCGAGCATCCTTTATGATCTCGCCACCGTCACTGGCAGTTTCGCTTCTGTTCTTGTTCTTAGTTTTGTGCTTGTGGCCTTTGTTTTTGGATCCCATGCTTGTTGATGCTGGCTAACCACTTCCTGGAGTTGCAAGGCTAGGCGGCGAAGAAGATCAGCGGAGGTGTTGTAAAGGCGGAGAAACGAAAAAACTCTGCATCCCCTCCAAACCCCAAATATTCTAGGTTTTATTACATAAATAGCCCCATAAAATAATTATATTAAAAATTGGGATAAATTACCCGGCTATATGATATAACATTTTTTAAGTTCTTTGAGTATAAAAAATAATAGAATAATCACTCAATTTTTAAAAATAACAAATTGATCCGTCAACGACATCCGACATATTAAGTAATCAAATTTGTATAATAAAATTTAATTTTTAACTGTTTAACTTTATTAAATTTAGCCACCATCTTTATCACTCACTATCGTTACAATATCTATTATTTTTATTCTTTTTTCACCGTTACAGTTTTAAAAATCTAAAAATAGAAAAATTTATTTTTTATGTTGCACCACTAAAATTTATTGTAGTCGAAATATAACTAATCACCACTCAAATTTGTAAATAGGATTTCTTCGTTTCGAGAAATGAAGAGCTCAAATTTACAAACTACGTTCCTTTTATTTAAATAGACGATAGTTTTTTCTTAAAAAATATTAAAGGCGGCTTGAACAATATTATTTTTTTTAACTGTAACAGTTTTCTTTGAACATTTAGAGAAAATGAAACTTTACCACTTGTCACTTCTGCTTTATTAGGTTTATTGCACACTTAAGTAAAAATAACAATTTTTTTTTTGTTTTCAGGGCGTTCCTGGGTTAGAACAATAGGGTGTCCGCCTAAGGACCCCAATCTATCAAGGATTCACGCCCCCAAAAAATTAAATGTAGTTTTTAGTTCTTGGATGGAAAAAAACTAATGATGAATATATATATATATAGCTAGATAAATTTTGAGGATCAATAATAAATATTAAAAAAAATAAATCGTAAGAGCCTGCTCTTATTAATAAATATTTCGGAAAAATCGAGCCTTATAATAAGTATTAAAAATAATTTAATTTTTAAGAGTATGCTCGTAATAATAAATATTAAAATTAGATTTTTTAATATTTATTATTAGGTGACCTATTTTTTTTCTACTATTTATTATTATAAACATATTATTAAAATTTATTTTTTAAATACTTGTTATTATAGACGTACTCTTAATTTTTTTTTAATACTTGATATTATAGATATGTATTTAAATAGGGGTATGTAACCGCAACAGTAATCATTATATAACGGTAGAAACACCATCCAAAATCACAATACATGCAACCGTTATGTCCACAATAGCATATATTATTAAAAATTTTCACAACTGCGATACCAGCAGTGATAGAAATAACATTCGTTATGTTTGCAACCATGATAAACGCAATATGACTGAATATACGATCACAACCGTAATTTAAATCTCTAATTTAAAGCACAATTTTTAAATTCGTCCTAAGGCCACTTAAATCTCAGCGTTGCTTGTTTTGCTTTCAAATTCATCTTGTTAGAACCCAAGATTTCCCTTTGAGTACAAGTTTCTATCTGAAATGAATTTTTTTTGTTAATTCTCAAGAAAAAATTGATTTTTTTATAAAAAAAAATTCATTACACATCAAAACGAATTAAAAAATATCGAATTTCAGATGAAAAAATCCATCCAGTTCACAGAACACAAGCCCTTTCTA
This sequence comes from Hibiscus mutabilis, assembly GCA_019671005.1. Lineage (NCBI taxonomy): Eukaryota > Viridiplantae > Streptophyta > Magnoliopsida > Malvales > Malvaceae > Hibiscus > Hibiscus mutabilis. Next base: position 17,076,730 of record CM033734.1, read on the forward strand.
ATTTTTTAGCAATTCAGTCCGCAACAATATTGCAAGATCTGAGAACATAGAAAAAAATAAAATGAAACAAAAACATTATCAAGTTCAAGAAACAAACTCTTTCTAGTTATGACATGATATACGATATCAAAACAATATCGTTTTAAAAAGTCAAATTAACTTTAAAATAATGTCATTTTAAATATTTAATAAAATTTATTTATTTTTTCATTGTTATCTTTTCATCTTTCTTCGTCCTCTCATTTTTTTTCATTGTTTAAATTTTGACCACCGTGTCGGTCACTATTAGTCACCGTCAATGATAATTAGAGAGTCTTAAAATTTATTATCAAATTTACTTCACATTTTTAAACGCGAATTTGATGTTCGTTTAACTGAAAAACATTTAAAACTCTACAAATCTAACGTCAAAAATTTCAATTTTGTGTTTTTCGTTATGCATCATATATCGTTGGATGAAACCCAATCGTAAATATGTTGTTTTTCATCCCAAGAAGAACCTTTTGTACCGTTGGGATCTTCAAAGGAAAGCTTCGATCACCCAAGATCCACTGAAACTAAAAATGAGTTTTTTTTTAACACAAATCTCCAAACCCTATTTTTCTTTTTTTATTGGTTTGAATTTGCTTAATCATTTCCAATTGATTTAATGAAATTCTAACACTAGCTTGATTGGGTCTATTTCCAGTAGATGAATAAAGTTTTCTAATTTGTTTCATACTTTACTGTTTTGAGTAATCTTTCTGGATTTTTTTACAGGGAAAAGCCTTGTTCTTTAGAAATGATATTTTGTTTTTTGCTACAAGAGAAAGCTTTGGATTAAAATATGGACTGAATTCTCATTTTGTAATAGGGAATTGAGATGACAAGAGGCAGAGTGGGTGGTCAGTGAATTTAATTTAATGAAAAATATTAAAAAACAATATTAATTAACATCTATGTGGTAACTAAAAAATTAATAAAAGAAAATTCATGTCGTCACAGAGTTTAAGAGATGTTAATAAATTATAAAAATTAACTTTCAAAGTTGACAACCTTAGTAATTAAAATAAGAGTAAAAAGAAAGTTGAGTGATAATATGATCATAACATATATACATAAAATATGGTCATAACATATATATAAGGAAAAAAATACGAATATTGACGTTTGAATCTTAATCTTATTGAATTTCACTTCTTAAATGTGATTGCATAAAAGAACGAGGGACTAAACCATGATTCAAACCAACATCTCACTATAGCAAATTGTACCACGAATTTCTCAAGAATAATGTCAACTGACAGACATAAAACCGGGTATGGTGAATCCTGTAATTTTTTAAGGCTAATGAAAACTAAAACTAGGCAATAGCATTAGGAAGGCTTACTAGGTTCACCTTTATGGACATCATGCCATCTTTAAAGCTCTCCTGCTATGATCGTCTTAATCCTCCTCCATCTCCTCGAGGATGGCGTACTTGGCCGCATGTGCCATTGCTATTTCATCTTCTTCTACTTGGCCCTTCTGCAGCTTTAGGTATCTTTAAAAGAGGATGAGAAAAAACAACATTGGTCAGCTTAGCCACAGTAGAAACCAGAGAGCAGAAAAATAGATGAAAAAGTAGATTGGGAAAATATATCCATATGAAAAGGTAATGACAAGCTGGAAATAGAATGAAATGATTACATCAAATAGTAGTAAATAGTTCAATTTCAATATAATTTCATACCCTCGGTTGCGTAGAGGAAAAAACTTGACATGACACATCAAGTGGTTGTAAATCCAAGCATGTGCCTCTTCTTCTCAGAAATACTACTTTGATGTTGTGACTCATTGAGTTGAGAGAACACTGTGGGCCACAGGAGTAATCCCTCGGCCATCCACACTTCTAAATGTAAGAATAACACAAATTTTCCCAGGGATTATTGAGGGAAATTGGGAATAGATGCAATTCGGGTTAAAAATTTGGTCATTTGGATCTGGTTGTGGTCGAGTATAAATTCGAAGTAGTAATCTAATTCTTCCTACAAATGACATAAAAATTTCCTAAACTCTAGGTAAAGCTCAATGCCTAGGGGTGGGTGCTCAAAAGTGAAAAGCCATCTAATTCTATGCCTTCACTTTATAAAGAAATGACTCCCTTCTGACTAAAACCTCCAAAACTTTGATTTCAGATATGAACAAAGGCTGAATTTCAATAAATAATAAAACAATGAATTAGAAACATATAAATGTTCTTCTAATCAACAACACCAGACAAAGCTTAGGCTTTTATAGAACTATAAATAAATGTTGAAATTCAGAAAATTTGAAGGAAAATCACTAACTGCAAATTTTTGGAGAGAAGGGGGCTGCCTAAAGCTAAAAGAATGACAAGTTCAGAAAGTAAATTTAATGACCACTTACTTGTACCAGTTGAATAAACTGACTCCAACCATGATTGTGAAGAGTCCAGCTCCTTTTAACCATGTAAACTCATCGTGTAAGTAAAATACTGCAACCTGAACAAGTATTAGAAAAGAATTAGTAAACAACTACAAATATATGGTAGGGAAATAAACTACTCTAATCAGTGTGAACAGGAAAATCAACAAGAAAATGATGATATGCATGTGAAGGCTGCCGCTCGATGACTCCAGAAGATTTTGCTGGTGCTGGATATATAAAGGGAGGCAGGATTCCACTTTCGGTCCAAATACAAGCCAAAGTATCAGTGAAAATCAAGTGAGACCCAGAACCAAGCTGTTAAACAACTCATTCCGACCAATTCAAACCGAGGTTGTTAAAAAAGAAACCTGATAAACAATTTCTCCTCCTCTATGAACGGCCTCTGACTCTCAGAGTCGATCTCTTATATGAAAAAAGTTACTCCGTGTAAAAAAAAGTTTTCCATCAACCATTTTTTACACGTGAATATGGAGTCACTAAATAAAGACATAAGTTTTCACGAAGGTCAACTAATAACAAGTAAACTTTAAACAGGCTAACTTGAATAGGTTATAAGGTCTACCAAAAGCTGATGCAGTTTAGACTCCATAAACTCAAAACTCTTCCATATCCAAAGTTTGGGCAAAACCTGAGCTGTAAGTGCCAAGATTCTCGTCAGCTCAATTTGACTAATATTACCAAGCACAAGAGTTATCGATTGAAATCAGCTAGGGCTAGGCTAAGCCATTGTTGAACAATGTGAACCGTGTAGTTCATTTTTGCAATTTTGGCATACCTTCTAAAGTTACATATCGACATGCATAATACAACAAATAACAAATACATAAAGAAGACTCTCAAATGATATGTGACTGTTATTTCCAAGAGACCTATCTGCAGCATGCACAAATAGTTAATAATTTTTTGAACAAGTAGTGGCTCCTAATTGTATCTTAAATTGATGACTACCATGGATTACTTTATGAGAACCAGAATAAAAAGGAAAATGAGACTACTGATGAGATAACACTTTTTTTTTTCAAAGATAAGAATAGCAGCTTTGTTCTAGTTTGTCAGAATCCCAAGTGAGTCTTTTTAGTAGAAAGTCAAGATTTTGCAAAACCATTAAAAACTAATATACATGTGCCTGTGCGTAATGAAAACTATATACCAATATGGTGACAGCCTCCTTCACAACCCCGGCTATTGTCACTGTAACTGCACTTGTTATAGAAACAAGGATGTACTCTGTTAAAACCTGCAATAAAAAGAAATCTTAGCTTCTTCAAACCATTATGACTTCTATTTTAGCCACAAGAACACAAACATTTATATTCAATATGATACCTATTTATTAAATAAAAACAATATTCTAATATAAATGTAATGATATTTATGGGTTCATCATCCATGTTGAACGCATGTGTGGCATAGATTAGTATATTTTAAAAAGAAAATTAAAGGGAAAAATGGCTTATCCAGCATAAGTTCCTACCATAAAGAATGCCGGTGTTCCACCAAAAAGCGTCAGAAAGCAGCTTCGAGCAATATGCCATGAACTATTAAAATAATTGTTCTTTCTGAATTCATCCCACGGGTCCAACAAGAGAGAAAGGAGAGCCGTCGCAACAGCCATTACTGGAGTCACGTAGCTCATGAAGGTAAGTGGATTTCTTAAACCTAGATTCAATTAAATAGTTAGAGAGATGCTGTAGAAAAGTCAGAAGAATCAAGAAGAAGAAAAAACCAGCTCATTTGGAGCAATTAGGTAATTTTTAGTGACATCACTTGCAATTTATATATAAATTAAAACCCTCCATTTAATAGATTAGAAAAAGAAAATCTAGAATATGGTTATCAAAATGCGACCTAGAACTTCAAGACTCCCAACTCAGCATCCACACTGAATACTATCCCCCTTATAAACTATGTCTGCTCAAGACGGATCACTAAAAGAAAGAGAGTGTTATTACTAAATAACACAGAACTACTAAGCGGAGCCATATAATGCAACCTAAGATATAATGTAGTATGCCCAGAGAACTAAATTTTTCAGTAGACAAATTCCTCTCTACGGTACTGCTGATAAAAAGATTTCTCATGTTTAAGCAAACCGAAGGGAATATTACTCCTTAGACCAAGTACAATACAAACTCAGCCATCACTCCAGAAAAATCAAATCGAGTACAATCCTTTTAGCAAAAAAAGTGAGAACGTTGTCAAAATCAAGAATGGATGATGATAATATCATGCACATGTTCTGGTCAGAAAACATAGAAAAGAGTATTTAAATAACATGGTGATAAACAAATTAACACGGGGTGATGAACTTATATAGGGTTGTAAACGAACCAAACGTTGGCGGGAAGTTCGCTTATGTTCGTTTATTTATTAAACGAACGAACATGAACAAGAGTTTCTGTTTGTTTAATTAAATGAACAAACACGAACAAGAGGCTTGCTCGTTCATTTATGTTTGTGAACATTCGGTAATCCGTTCGTTTATGTTCGTTTAAATTTATTCACATATGTCCATTTATATTTATTATTTTTCATAGCAAAAAGTATTATATTTAAAAAAAATTAAAACATATATTAAAAACATGAAATAAAAAGAAAAACATTAAATAAATACTCAATGTACGACACTTCAAATTTCTTAAGAAAAAAATAAACAATACTCAATATTCATTCGCGTTCGTTTATTATTTTAACAAACGAACACGAACAAGAAATTATGTTCGTTTAATTGTTCGTGTTCATTCATTTGTTTGGTTAAAATTAAACAAACGAACATGAACATACATTTGTTCGTGTTGGTCCAGTTCGTTTATAAGCCAAACTTATAAAGAAATGACCAAGAGAGAGAGGGAGATAGAGACTACCTACCATAGGCTTCTTTCTTTAGATAGTAGTCATTCCAGACATCATTACCATTTGAAAAGTCAATTTGGAGGCAAAAAAAAATCAATGTGATTAGTAATAGAAAAGAAAAATAATTTGAAAATTGGATCAAATAATTGAACTCTAATGTATCATGTAGAAATGAAATGGATCAAAGGCTTACCTGCAAAAGTATTTGAGTCATGCACCAGCGAAATCCAGACATAACAGCAGCAAGCATGACAATAACAAAACCCCAAAACTGAAAATCTGCCTCCTTTGAAACTGGAATAAAAAAGATAAAGTTTGACAGGTTCCATACATATTAGACACTGTAAAAGTGAGAGAGAGAGAGAGAGAGAGAGAGAGAGAGAGAGAGAGAGAGAGAGAGAGCAACAACATCAACAAAAACTGTCACAACCTGCTCATATATTTGATAAACTCAATAAAGAAAATTATTTAATCTGTCCGAAAGATTTGGGAAATTAAGGAACAATTTAGCCTTGGAAAGATATTGCAACAATGTAGTTAACAGAGCAATTGTTAAAATTGATCATTCTTAAAAGAATGACAGAAAATGGATAAGATAGAAAATGGCCATTACAGATATAATGACAGAGATGTTAATAGATTATACATGCATATCATATTTTATTGAACATTTGAAATTATCATAAATAATAATTAATTATATAAATAAATAATTTTCTCAAAATATATTTATTAAATCATATAAGTGTAATAATATTTCCAAAGCAAAAGTAAAACTACATACTTAACAAAACATTATTTAAAAAAAAATGAGTTTTAAACCTGATTTCAGCATTTGTATCATTAATTTATATTGACTACTACCGAAACCATTCATCACTTTCATTTCATTGAACTTGGAACACAAGTTTGTGAGTATTTTGAGCAGTTATTATTGTTCTATGGATTCCATGAAGTAACCCTAACACATCTGTGAAACCTGAGAAAATGTAGTTGTGAATCCAAAGCTTGCTATCATTTTCTTCTTTCCTCGTCCCTCCATCACAACAAATTGAAGGCCATCTTTCTTATACGAATGTCACAAAAATTGTACTAGCTTTTATAAAACTAAATGGTAAAAGTTGTGAAAGAACGTAATACTTCACTCTTCAAACTTTGTGCTGTTCGGAAAGTGGACATCCAATTTCAGACACTGGAAATATTTTTATTTTCACTTCTGTTACAGATTCAAAACCAATCCTATACCAAACTATTTAAGCTTAGAACATTCCCCACTCACAAGATAAACATTAAACTTCAACCCTAGTCCTAAACTGCTTTCCACAATTCATAGTACAAAGACAGTGCCTAGGTAGCTTTCTAAATCTTCAATTTCTCTGTTCAATAATAACCCAGTATTAATAGATTGATAGCCCCTACTCTGGTCCTAATTCCAGTCAACAAAGCCTCCATTCAGATCTTACATCATTCGTACAACCACAAGAACTCTAGTGAGTTTTATATTCATGTCAATCATGAAATGACAAGAATCATAGTAAGACAAATAACATGCCCATAATGTATGCCTGCATAAAATAGAATATAGTTTCCAAACGCTTGAAAACTTTAAGAAAGGTGAAAGGGGTGTTTAAAAATATCTGATCCGAAAATTTTGATATTCGATCCGATTTTTATTTCTGGATCGGATATCCGATCCGATTTTAAATTTTCCGGATCGGATACAGATCGTAATATTTCAAGTTTCGGATTATCCGAAAATTCAAATTTTTATGAATATTAATTTTGTTATTTTTAATAATTTGGTGCTTGTTATATCCGAAAATTAAAAAAAAATCGAAATGTTCATAGATGTGAATCTTTTTTATATTTAGTAATTTGTTGTTTGTTATATTCGAAATTCTGAAATTTTCATAAATGCGAATTTCAAATTCGAAAAAATAATTAAATCAAAATATATTTTCGGATAATCGGATATCCGAACATTCGATCCTATTATCCGATATCTGAATATCCGGATATTTGATTTTTTCCGGATCGGATACAGATTACTACGTCGCCGATTCGAAAAATCGGATATCCGAAAAAACCGGATCGGATCCGATATTCGACAATGAACACCCCTAGTGAAAAGAAGGGGGTGCTTCATAAAGAGAAAAGTCAAAAGATTGCAACATCTTTCCCCTTAAGTGAAGCATTACGGTAAATGAAATCCTTACTACAAATGTAATTGCCTTGAAAATGATTAGGCAGGTGCACGTTACTCACAGTTAGGAAACAGTACAGATATCGACTCACCATTGCCTTTCTCCTACATCATCCTTCCTAATTTGGATAAACAAAAATATATGCAACCAAGAAAGTGCTAACTATATACATAGAAATTGAATTGGTTGTAAGAAACATACAGAATTGGTAAGAATCCAAACCTGTTAATAGAATCCCAACAGATATTACAAGGATAATTCCCAAAAGTTTAAGGCTTGGAGACTCCAACGTTAAAAAAATAAACATTCAACAACGATATCAGAACAAGGGGCATGGAAAGAATATATTTTATTCTCAGAAGAAAACAGAAAGGAGCAGCAAGACTAAGATATATCTGTACATGTTACATTGACTCTTCTCTGCATAAACGGATCTGGCACTTTGATCCTCAAAATTAATGTAAAGATTGTCAAAAACGTAATGTACCAGTGTATGATACCTATCTCAAGTCCATGTAAGATACTCAATCGACAGGCTCAAAGTGAGTTAATCTTATAATATAACAGCACAGGCAGATTAAGTTACCAAACAGACATGTCACTTTTTCATCCCTAATAATTGTAAAAACAAACAACAGCTCCAAAATTGATACAAAAAAAGTAAAATATAAGATCAAAGTTTTAAGAGTGGTCTAGTACAAAAAGTGAGAGTACAACAAAGTCAAGAAAATGAATTGAAATAACTTTCTGACAGTTATGCAACAAAAGTCTCAGTAAAACCAACAAGACAACAGCCCTTTCAATCAGTAAATTTGAACCAAGTCTATCTTAGTCCCATCAACCAACTTGGTCAGCACTTGAGCAAATAATAAAGGCTCAACAAAGCCTTAATTCAACAACTTTAGGCAGATGCATAAGTCGAACTACGTTCTGGAATATTAGTTCAATAACTTCACATTTTAGATGCAATCATCAGTACTTGATGTAGACCATATAAAACATAACTTCAAAGTTTCATCATCTTTTTTTGTTGCTTTAGATCTTTCAGATGATAAAGCCTTTCAGACAAAACTGATCACATGGATTCAACTTTCAAGTAGAACACCCCAACTCGTTTGGAATTAAGACAAAAACCAATAGAGATTAGATCATATTGGTGATAATTCCAACGCAAATTTAGCTAAAATTGATTTATTATTTTGTTCTCATAGAGTTAGTTCCTAAGGGCCCAAACCAGTCACAAACTAAGCTTCTTTTTTATTTCTTTTTTTTTCTAACACTGCTTTCATTTAATTTTCTATGAAAACAATCCTGGAAATACAATATTCGCCTTCTTTTACTACCCAAGGTTCCGATACATTTCAAAATGAAATTTATACTAAAGCAGGTTCCATTCAAGAATACTTAGCTGATCTATATTTGCGGATTCTTATTGATTATATTTAGGAAGAATGGAAAGAGTTAGGAGAAGAAGTCCCCATGGGTAATGAATGGGAAGACTGAATGGAAGAAGAAAGGATTTTTTGGGTTAGACACATGGAATTGGCTAAGCATTTTAACAAATATAGATACATTTTGATAGAAGAATTTATAATGTGTAGGTATTCTTGCTCTCCAATGTCCAATCTAACAATCCTAGAGTGATTCATTCAACCCTCACTGGTGGGCAATGTTAATATAGCCAGTACAGGGAAAAAATAAAAAAAGAAGCAATTGGAAAACAGATGAAGTAACTAAATAGATCATCATCTAATAGATACTCTCAAAATGCATGATTTCAAGATTCTCGAAAGTATAAACTAAATTTTTTTTTAGTTATAAATTTAAAGAAGAGGGCATCATCCCTAAATTTTATACTTACAATAAACTGTTCATCACCATCCAAGCTACAATTGACATGAAATCAAATTGAAAACTCACCTGAATGCAAAAGCGAATAGGAGAAGAAAAATAGGAGTGGCAGATTTACACTGTAGGGTACAAAAGGAGCAATATTTTAGTCAACAACACAACCCAGAAACGCAAAATGAAAAGGCATAGTCGCAGATTTGGAGGAAGTAACTTAATCAGGAAGAGATTAAATATTCATCACAATATAGAGTATAGAAAAGTTAACAAACCATTGTGGCAAAAGTGACAGATATGAAAACCAGTGATGCGTTGCTCAGGTTAACATCCAGTGCTGTTGAAAGAGCGGTTGGTACAACTGTGAAAGGCAAAGTCCATCTGTACATTAGTTGATAGAAAAGTTAATAAGTTACAGAGAAACGCACAGATTTGAAAGAAAAAAAAGTAGAAGAATGTAAGACCAGTATTTTAAAACACTAAATCTAACCGCAACTATCCATTTAGGTATCAGATAGTGATGTAATATTGAACATAATATTTACAAGTTAATTCCATCGACCACATGCAAGAGCCAATTCACATTATAAAGAGGCAGAAAAGAACATATGCTTGATGAATTACCTTTGTAGAAGGAATCCCTCCGTGTAATTGGATCAGTATGGAGAAATCCATGAGACCAATACCATGTGATTAGATTTGATAAAACAGCTTGCATGGTGAAGTGGACATTATTCATCAACAAGGGAGCAGGAAACTTCCCCAGGTCATCACCCAACAAGGTTTTGTTGTACCTACTCAAGGAAAAAATACAAGGAAAAATGAAAATGGTTCTAAACATATGATCTTAAATTTAGCTACAATGCTGCTCTGATTACATCAAGATGGACTTACAAAGTCAAAAATGTGCTGAAAGTGTACCATACAAGAATCAAGAACAAAGTCTTCAATACATCCACAACAGAAATAGAGCTGTTAGAATTCAGTGGTAATGCTCTTGGACTGACGGTATGACCGGCTCCATCAGCACACACATTTGATGATCTTCTATGCACAGGAGACTCATTTTCGATATCGAAAGGTGCATATTTCCCAGCGCTATCTTCTTGTATATCTTCCACGGTACTACCACCATTCAAGTGCATACTTTTCTCTGGAAATATAGTGTATCTAACCCCTTCTACAAACCTGTTTTGTGACTCACTCTGATGAAGCATAGGCAACTCAAAATCAGAGTCTTCCACAGTTGAATCAGTATTCACTGAAAGGTGTTCCAAATGAATTGTCCCATCTTCATCATCCCAGAGAGAGAAGGAAGGTCCCTCTGAAGACCTGGACCTTGATTGCCACTCCAAGAATCAATTATCCCCGTGCATTCAACTGTGTTTTTATCAGAACTACTCTCAACCATCTCCTTTCTTATTCTAAGTTAGAGCCATCTATGCACTGCATTAGAACACAACTCACAAATGTCCAATCAGTTCCCTTTTTTTAAAATAATTATGCAAGTATAGTGGTAACGATATTGTGGGGATCAAATAAACTAAGAATCAACCAAATACAGTAAAAGGCTTCTGCTACTCTGCTTATTTTAGATCAACCAAAGACCCCAGATGACACCTATTGGAATGAATTATAACAGCAAAACTTGAGTACCACACAACTTCATTTACCAGAAGAAAAGGTGAAGAAAATAACCAATAGAGAAAATTCTTAGTTCCATCATCAACGGCCTCCTATTATTTGTCAGAATGAAAATTCAATATCATTCACAGCATTAAATCAACGCATTATAACAAACAAACAACCCTCCCCCCCCGACCAAAATCAAAAACAAAAGCATCCCCATCTCCTAGATTATCCAATACAATCAATTTAAGATTTTTCAATTGAATGAACGAAAAAGAAAAGCTCAACAAAAAACTACCAATTGGAATCGGAGAAAACAATGTACTTTATATAAACTTAAGAACAGAAAACGCAGAATCAAATCCATTAGAAGCTCAATGAAATTCAACAATGGCATAATCAAATACAAAAAGAAAGAAATGACAATGGAGAGACCTGACCAAGTGTTGATGAGATCCAGAAGAAGTGGAGGAGAAACAATGTAAAAAAACATAAGAGAGAATGAAGGATCAAATAAAGTTTAGGCCTACGTTTCAGCGTTGTTGTCTGTCGTTGGTTTTCTGGTTTGACTCGTAACGTAGATTCAAAGGCACAAATATCTTTCTGCCTTTCTTTAATTGATTAACTCCATCATACATCCCTAGTTTATGGTCTAATTTTAAATTGGATCTTTAAGATTTAAAACTTCTAATTGAGTCTTTAAAGTATCATATCTTATCAATCAAGCCTCTCCATCAATTTAGACATTAAAAATTAGGGATGTCAATTGGACGTGACGAATACTCTCTTTGCACCCATTCCCATCAAAATTTTTTATATTTATCCCCATCTCGCAATTCATTGCTAGTACAAAACTCAAAAACATTCATGCCTCGTGACCCCAAGACTAAAATTATCAATGCTCCACCACTCACGTGGGTCCTGCGACGCACGTAATCTCCACTATACCCACCTCATATAATATATTTACAATTATTAGTTAAATAAATATAAACTAATTCTTTAAGAAAAAAATATGAAATACTTATCCTCTGGACTCCCACTACATATGTAACATTATTTTAACTGTTACTTAATTGAACAATATAAAATAACTACAAAACAAGATTGTAATTGGATAAACCAGAACAAAAAAAACTCAACAACTAACATTCGATTAATATAAAAAAACGTATCATAAAGAGAGAATTGAAAAAGAATATGATCGTAGAGGATGAATCAAGAGCTTGCGAGTTGTAATGTGGCTAATGATGAGTAATTTTAAGGTTTCATGTAAAAGAGATAAAGTGGAAATCTGAAAGAGTTGGGTTTCATAATCTATTAAGAATTGAGTGGACTGAAGAGTAATTTTTTTAAAAATGTTTATTTTTTAAATATACTTATTATATATTGTGTTGGGTTGTGATGATGTTGAGCAGGAGAGAATGAGGCTAGGCGGGTGGTGATGAGACCGGTACAAGGTCATACCCACGCCTGTCCCACCACTCCCAACATGCCTAATGTTTGTCTCTATCCCTACCTCACCACCCATTAAACTATTACCCATCTTTTCCCAATTAGATACGAAATGGAACGAATTCTCATAAAACTCATCTCACTGATATCCCTATTAAAAAATAGTTCGGATCATATGTGAAGTATATTTGACATTATGTGTTAAGAAAAATAAACAGTCATGTTAAAATTTAGTGACTATTTTTTAACCATGAGATCCAAGATGTACATATAATACAACACATTTATATATGACCTACATCAAATCTGAGCTGGTAGTTAATGTTTGAGTTGACGAGCTGAGTTGATAAAAGAATTCATTTGATGAGATATTGATCATTTAGGACTTGATGAAAATATTTTAAAGTTTAAAGAGTAATTTGAAATTTAAACTATGATATAAAATGTTTGGAAAAATTAACCATTCTTTATCCTTATCCTCTGCTCATTTTCCATTTTTATAAACTAAACAAAAATAGAAAGTTCTTTCTATGAGATTGAACTCTCTAAATAGAACATAAAATTTTCATATACTTAGATATTATTTTTGGGGCACTTACTCCCAATGCAAATTAATAAGTGAAAAATTAAACAAAGTTTTCAACATAAAGGATAAAGGAAAATATGAGGGAAAAAAAGTAAAGTTATAAGCAAATAAAATTAATTCTAGCACTTGTGATAACAATCACGATTGAATGAATCATAAATATTAAGTTAAAATGATTTAACTGAAAAATAATATTTCAAAACTATAATAAGCCAAAAAAACTCATTATTTTAATTTTTTGACAAATCATAATTCTAATCATAATTCTACCTAAAGGGAGGGAAAGGAAGTAGTACTCTTAGAGGATCCAGAACCCATAAACATATACTACCATTTAACATTCTGAATTAAGAATGTTAAAGAAAACTATCAATTTGAAATTTAGTATATCAATTATGAACTATTTGGAATCTAATGAGTATTTTTTTTATTAAATAGAGATATATTACATTCTACTGTCGAAATTCGAACTCATACAAAATGGGGATCCTTAGCCATTTAGGCAAATTAGAGGATCGTAGTATCTGTTCATACATATTTTTAACCCTTTTGACAATGCACACACCTTGTTGACAAAGTGATTTGAACTCGGGTCTTCTAGGATGAACGTTATCCTCTTTTCCACTGGAACCACTTTTTGGGTTGAAACTTCTAATTTAATTGTTGATTCAATCTATTCATTATAATTTAATATTTTTTGGTTGCCCTCCCGGTTTCTCAGGGCTTTGTCCTGACTAATCTAGATCGACCTACGTTGCATACCTAGCTTTTGTTGGTGAGTCTCCCGACAAGAATTTTCTACATACACAATACCTTAAACTTGAGACCTACTTAAACGATACCAAGCTACTTACTAAGGTCGTCCCTGAGGGTGGACCATAAGGGCGACGACCTAGGGCCAACTGCTCATAACTATAAGTGTTTAATTTTAAAAATAGTTTAATTTTTCTCTAATATTTATTGTAAGCACCCAAATCCGTTCGGCGCTTCTTTTTCATTCGGTCGGGTTTTAAAAATTATTTTTTTCTTGTTTGAAAAACCCCGCCCGATTTTCAAATTTAAAATGTAGAGTCGCCACCGATCATTTTAAAAAGGTAGACCGGACACCAAAATAAAACCAAAGATTAAAAATTCGGGTCCGAGAGTCGGTTACGGATGGGGAAGGATTAGCACCCCCACACCGCCCAAAATTAGTACCTAGTCGATTATTTAATGTCTTGGGATTGGAAATTGCAAATTCGATTAAAATTTAAAGTATGATTCTTAAATACTGAAAATATCGAGAGAACCGTATCCCTTTATGCCCCGGACACGGCTTCTCGCTTTCTTGGAAAATTTTTAAAAATATCACATCCCTATACGCCCGGGATATGATTTATCGATGTTTTAAAAAATATTAATTTATAATTCAAAATTTATTTCTTTAATAACATTTTTTGATGATTAAAAAATAACGTATGATGCAAAATTAAAATATGACATGAAAAAAATATATATACTTAAAACATATAATATTTATGTAAAACATATTTAATACTTACATTAAAAAAAATCTATATATAAAGTTAATAGTTTTTATATATATTTACAAGGATAAGTATTTATTATATATATATATTGTAATAAAACAAAATGTTTTGTATCATTTTAAAATATATAAAACCTTATATATATACATATATGTAAGATATAAAATATAAATAAATATATATATTATACATAAAATTATAAAAAGTAAATATATATGTACATATGTCTTATATAATATTAATATATATATAAATAAACCACTTGATATAATAATATATATTATATACACATAATAATAATAATGATGATGATGATAATAATAATAATAATAATAATAATAATAATAATAATGCTAAATATATGTGAACCAAATAAAAAAGCATGAACTGGTGATTAAAATGCATGATGTGATAATTTACATGGCATAAATGACAAATATTAGGGACTAAAATAAAACAAATCTAAAACATAAAGAAATAAACTCAAAATAACAGAAAAAACATGCTAGAAATTAAAGGCTAAAGTATAGTGACTAAATTGATTGAAAGCAAAATAAAGATACGAAACTGAAATAAAAAAGATGAAAAAGGAGGTGGGAAAAGGTATTAAGGACTGAAATAGTAATTAACCCAGGGATAAAAACGAAAGCGGAAAAGAACTTGGGGACCTTAAGCGTAATTATACCATAAAAACGCAGATCCCTTTTGGGTATTCGGGTCAAAACGCGGGTTGAGGAGCCTAAACGGCCTCGTTTCAAACGCGGGTTAAGGAGCCTAAACGGCGTCGTTTCAATACTATCCATCCAATTAAAAACCCCTACTTCATTTTAATTAGATCTAACCTAATATCCTAACCTCTTCTTTCTCTCTACCATCACCGACGGCGCCGATCTCCTCCCTCTCAATTTTGATTCAGGTTTTTTTTATAAACCCATTACAATAACTACTCCTATAATTTAATCTTGCAGGTCTGTCAAGATTTGGAATTTCGGGATTGTGGATCAAGCATGGTGTGGGCAATGTTAGATCTGATTGATAGAGTGTCATTGGTTTAGGGATTATAGGTTTTATTTAATTTTAGGGTTTTGGGTTGGATTTATTTTTAGGGTTCATTTTAGGGTTAAACTGGGTTTGGTTTTGGGTAACTGGTGACAAGAACGGCGGTAGACGATGTGGCGACGACGGTTGCTGGTTTAGGGATGTTTAGGGTTTTTTGGTTTCTGGGTCGGATCCGGGTCATGTATTAGGTACGGGTTTGGGTCAGTTTAACTAG
The DNA here is from genome assembly GCA_019671005.1 of Hibiscus mutabilis. Taxonomy (NCBI): domain Eukaryota; kingdom Viridiplantae; phylum Streptophyta; class Magnoliopsida; order Malvales; family Malvaceae; genus Hibiscus; species Hibiscus mutabilis. The sequence goes on from CM033734.1 coordinate 17,092,534, forward strand.
GGTAACTGGGTTTGGGTCTGGGTTTATTTGGTTTGGGTAGCCCAGATGAAATAGGTTATTACAACTGCCCCTCTTTGCTCGTTGTTGTGTAATGGCAACGAAGCAAAGACTAAAAATGACCCATTTCATCCGATCTGGCTGGTCATCCCCTCTTAACGTATGTCTTCGTTCTTCGTTAGATCTTCTTTCTCTTTGACGCAGATCTTCTTTCTTGACTTGGTTGATCCACCTTGTCACTATCGGGGAAGCAAAATCTTCAAAATAGGGGTTGTCTGTTGGGGAAGGAAAATGAGCACGGCTTACTACGTTATTGACGACGATAATACCTAAAGAAAATTTGACCCAACTGCAACACCAACGAAGAGGCAAGGTCTGCAAAATTTGATCCAGCTGCAACACTGACGAAGAGGCAGGACCGATGGATGAAAATTCCAATGTCTGATCTAGCTACAACTCTGACGAAGAGGCAAGATCATAAAATTGAAATCTTCTTCTTCTTCTTTTTTCTTTTTTTCTCTTTTTTCTTTTTCTTTTTTATTTTTTCTCTATTTTTTGTTTTGTTCTCTTTTTTCTTCTTTTTTTCTTTCTTTTTTGAATTTTTTATATTTTTTTATATTTTCTAGCTACAACATTAATAAAGGGAACTCGAAAGTTAGTAAATTTGGATTTAACCACACCATCAACGGAATGGTAAGATCTAAAAATAACATTTTGGACCCTACTACACCATCAACGGAGGAGTAAGGTGGGATGATAGTAACTTGGACCCATCCACACCATCAACGGAAGGAAGATAACGGATAACGATTTGTATTCCACTACACCATCAACGAAGAAGCAAAACACTAACTGGAACCCTACTACACCATCAACGAAGAAGCATGATTGAATAGCAGCAACTTGGTCCCAGTCACACCATCAATGGAGGGACAAGATCAGACGATAATTTGGATTCTACCTCGCCATCAACAGAGAAGCAGAACATTAACTAGAACCTTACTTCACTATCAACGGAGAAGCAGGATTGGATTTCAGCAACTTGGACCCCAGCTACACCATCAACGGAGGGACAAGATCGGATGGTAATTTGGATTCTACGACACCATCAACGGAGAAGCAGAACACCAACTTGAATCCTACTACACCATCAACGGAGGAGTATGATTGGATTCCAGCAACTTGGACCCCAGCCACAGCGTCAATGAAGGGACATGATTGAATGATTTGGCAACGTGAGACTAGCCTCACCATCAACGGAAGGGCTAGATTAAATAACAACAGCTTGGATCTTACTACACCATCAACGGAGGAACAAGATCGGCGAATGATAACAACTTGATTTTTCTTTTTGATTTGATTTTTTTTTGTTTTTTATCAATTTTTTGACCTACAATTGTAAGGAGGATACAAGATTCAAAAAAAAAATTGGTCTAGTTGTACCATCAACGGAGAAACGAGACCTTGACAAAAATTGGATCTGCTGCACCATCAATGGAGAAGCGAGATTTGGAAAATACAGAATCTGCTACATCACTAGCGAAGAAACGAGATCCGAAGGAAACATTTGATCTATTGCACCATCAACGGAGAAACGAGATTTTCAAAATGTTGATTTGCTACACCATCAATGGCAAAACGAGATCTAAAAGAAGGTTTGGATCTGTTGCACCATCAACAGAGAAACGAGATCTTCAAAATGTCTAAACTTCTACACCATCAACGGTAAAGCAAAATCTGGAAATGTTGGTCTATCACCAATGACGAAGGCAAGATCCAAAAAAAGTTACTTCTGCTGCTCTATTGGCGGAGAGGTATGACCTGAAAATGAAAAAAAACATTAATCAGTAAATGTTCAAAAGTTTTGTTGATGGTACCTTTTATTTAGATGTTTCAACATCTTTTTTTTGTGCGTGTGCTTGGCCTCCTCCAAGACTAAGGTTGGCCATCGTGATTGCCCCCATGTTGAGGATGTTCGGTCTCTTCTTCGAACCTGTTTGTATGTACGAGCAAAAATGAATGCATGAATTTTATGCCTAAATGCATGTGACTATCCTAAATGCATTGTGACTTTGGCGTATGCACTTAATCTAAATGTATGACGTATGCAAAAATGATTTAATGCAAGATGAATGCAACTAAATGCATGAATATGATATGATTTCTCTGGTCCTCAAAGGGATGCCCCTGACTCCTCACTGGTCCTGTCAGGATCTTGGTCTTTTGCATGTGGTGGTGCCCCAACCTCGTCTTGGGTTCGATCACCTTTCTTTGAATGTTTAATCTGGGTGCATGCTCTAACATTTTGTTCGTTCTATGCCATTGTCTGAAACTGCTCTTGTAGCGAATGTGAAACTTTGAGTGTGGATTCTGTTGCCTCCTAAGTTGGGTTCATAAATTGTGTGTTGGTTCATGGCAGCTCATCATTTTTTGGATCAGGTGAAGTTTTGCAGATTGTGGTCGATGTAGATATTTTAGGGATGCAAGAGTTCGACTCGGCAACGAAGACTGGACCTTAGCAAAGAATGCCCATAGACTAGGGCATTGTTAGAAGCACAATGTTTGTAAAAGATGTGGAGGGTGCTTTTGGACATGCCCCAAGATCAGACTCTTGTAGAGGTTCTGTAAGGTGCTAGGTCGACCAACTTTGTTGTATCTAATAGGGTAACCCAGGGACCGACTTTAAAATTTTCAAAATGTATGCATGTAAATGCGAGTTCCATGTCTTAGATGCGAAAGTACTGATTCAAAAATGGTTCTCGTGGCTCAACTTCCGAATTCACGGGATTCATTTGCAACTTTGAATATTGCCTTGATATCTAGAGTACTAGATTTTCTCCCGATGATAATTTTTCAAATTGAGAGCCAGTCGTGAATCAGCATTTCATGCGGGTAAAATGCTAAAATAAAAATGTTATGGTATGTCATGTAGTTAATGCAAAATGAGTGAACTTAATGTAGTGCAATCGGAAAAAAATGGTCAGTTCGGAATTAAAATAATCAAATGAATAAATTAAATGGTAATCAAGGTAAAAATAAAACAGATAAAACTGTACATAGAAAATGCAGCAAAGCCTAAAAGGGTAACCACTAAATGGGCAGAGTTTCGCATGGCTCTAAAAGGTTGGCTCCTACGGCTCCCTATATGCGGGTTTTGGTTCTAGGGAAGGGTACCCGAATTGTCCTCGCTGCCTCTTCCTAAAGGTAGCAAGGCCCCTGATCCCCACTCATTATAGGTTTCAAACGGACCAAGTTCAATTCAGGGGGACACATCCCTTATGCCTATACGGAGGTAACCCACACGAAAGCATAAGAAATATATCCCGAAAGTGATTCACCAACCTATACGGTGGTAACCCACACGAAGGCGGTATCATACTTCCACTTAAAAAGGACGAGGCTCGGGTAGAAAGCTCATGAAATGCAGTAAAAATAAATAAGTAATATTTACAGAAAAATAAAGTACGTCTTATTAATAAAAAAATAAAATCATATTTCAAATTAAAATCGAATTTGCCAATTTCCAACAACCAAAACTAAAAGATAATCGACTCGTGGATTCACTATCTTTTTTAAAAAAATCCCTAGTGGAGTCGCCAGCTGTAAGCACCCAAATCCGTCCGACCCTCCTTTTTCATTCGGTCGGGTTTTAAAAATTATTTTTTTCTTGTTTGAAAAACGCCGCCCGATTTTCAAATTAAAAATATGGATTCGCCACCGATCATTTTAAAAAGGTAGACCGGACACCAAAATAAAACCAGAGATTCAAAATTCGGGTCCGGGAGTCGGTTACGGATGGGGAAGGATTAGCACCCCCACACCGCCCAAAATTGGTACCTAGTCGATTATTTAATGTCTTGGGATTGGAAATTGCAAATTCGATTAAAATTTAAAGTATGATACTTAAATACAAAAAATATCGAGAGAACCACATCCCTTTACGCCAGGAACACAGCTTCTCGCTTTCTTGGAAAAATTTTAAAACTATCACATCCCTATACGCCCGGGATATGATTTATCGAGGTTTTAAAAAACATTAATTTATAATTCAAAATTTATTTCTTTAAAAACATTTTTTATGATTAAAAAATAACGTATGATGCAAAATTACAATATGGCATGAAAAATATATATACTTAAAACATATAATATTTATGTAAAACGTATTTAATACTTACATTAAAAAAATCTATATATAAAGTTAATAGTTTATATATATATTTACAAGGATAAGTATTTATTATTATTTTTATATATATTGTAATCAAACAAAATATTTTGTAGCATTTTAAAATATATAAAACCTTATATATACATACATGTAATATATAAAATATTTTGTATCATTTTAAAATATATAAAACCTTATATATACATACATGTAATATATAAAATATAAATATATATAAATATTATACATAAAATTATAAAAAAATAAATATATATGTACATATGTCTTATATAATATTAATATATATATATAAAGTAAACCACTTGATATAATAATATATATTATATACGCATAATAATAATAATAAAGATAATGATAATAATAATAATAATAATAATAATAATAATAATAATAATAATAATAATAATAATGCTAAAATATGTGAACCAAATAAAAAAAAACATGAACTAGTGATTAAAATGCATGATATGATAATTTACATGACAAAAATGACAAATATTAGGGACTAAAATAAAACAAATCTAAAACATAAAGAAATAAACTCAAAATAACAAAAAAAAAACTTGCTAGAAATTAAAGGCTAAAGTACAGTGACTAAATTGATCGAAAGCAAAATAAAGATGCGAAACTGAAATAAAAAAATATGAAAAAGGAGGCAGGAAAAGATATTAAGGAATGAAATAGTAATTAACTCAAGGACAAAAACGAAAGCGGGAAAGAACTTGGGGGACCTAAAGCGTAATTAGACCATAAAAAATGCGGATCCCCTTTAGGTATCCAGGTCAAAACGCGGGTTGAGGAGCCTAAACAATGTCGTTTCAATACTATCCATCCGGTTAAAAAACCCTACTTCATTTTAGTTAGATCTAACCTAATAACCTAACCTCTCTTTCTCTCTACCATCACTGACGGCGCTGATCTCATCCCTCTCAATTTTGATTCGGGTTTTTTTTATAAACCCATTACAATAACTACTCCCATATTTTAATCTTGCAGGTCTGTCAAGATCCGGAATTTTGGGATTGTGGATCAAGCAAGGCATGGGCAATGTCATATCTGATTGATATAGGGTTGTTGGTTTAGGGATAAGGGGTTATAGGGTTAAATTTTATTTAATTTTAGAGTTTTGGGTTGGATTTATTTTTAGGGTTCGTTTTAGGATTAAACTGGGTTTGGTTTTGGGTGACCGACGGCAGACAAGGTGGCGACAACTGGTTTAGGGATGTTTAGGGTTTTTTGGTTTTCGGGTCGGATTCGGGTCAAGTATTGAGTATAGGTTTGGGTCAGTTTAACTAGGATAACTGGGTTTGGGTTTATTTGGTTTGGGTAACCCAGATGAAATGGATTATTACATTTATTATTAGAGCTCTTTTTTTTATATTTGTTGTTAGGGATCTACTATTAATTTGTTTTCAATAGTTATTATTAGGAGTCTATTTTTTTAATGCTTGTTATTAGATACATATTTTTTCAATATTTGTTATTAGGCCTACTTTTAAAAAAAAATTCAATATTTTTTATTTTAGGTCCATTTTTTTGCAATACTTGTTATTAGGGGCCTAATTTTTTTTTTCTAATACTTGTTATTAGGGGTCTACTCTTAAAATACAATTTTTTAATATTTGTTATTAGGGCCCAATTTTTTCCAATATCTATTATTAGGTACATACATTAAATGTTTTTCCTTTACTTGTTAATAGATCCCCGATTTTTTTCTAATACTTATTATTAGAGACTTATTCTTAAAATTTAATTTTTTCAATACTTATTATTAGGGCCTAATTTTTAATACTTAGAAAATAGCACTAGAACCAACCTCGTTGGTTGTTTATAATTTAATATTATATCAATATAAAAACAAAATACATATTAATATATTTAATTTAGTCTAGTGAATAGTGATTAAGACATACATTTACTTTCGAAGTGATTTGGTTTGAATCCGATGGAAAATTTATTGGCCGCATAAAAACTGCAAGTTCATTGATATTACTACGCCCGTTTATATACAAATTTACTTCTGCTAATAATTACGGTAATTGGCAAAAAAATATTCCTTTTTTCTGGATCAAAATGATGAAGTATTATTTGATATTCATTAATTGATTGAGTGGTAAATAATGTTTATGTTAGAGTTAATATTTGATACACTGTCAGTGTAAAAAAAAATTTATACAAGTATGTCTATTTTTAATCTTAAATCTAAAATTTAAATTTCTAACCCTAAAACCCTAAAATATAACCCAAACCCTAAACTATAAACCCTAAATTCTAACCGTAATTCTTAAATTCTAAACCCTACAACCTAAACCCCTAACCTCTAAACCCTAAACTAAAACACTAAACCCCTAAATAACCTCTCTTGTAAAAACTTTATTTTTCACCGCCAGTGTATATGATAGTAATCCTTAAATCCATATTATAATTTTGAATGATTCTATTTAGATTTTTTAAAAAAGAATTGGATTCTTATATTAAAGTTTAAAAAACTTTGAAGGATTTAATTTAAATATTTTCATAAAAAATTAGGGGTTAAATTAAAATTTTCAAAAATTTCATGACTTAATGAGAACTTTTCAAATTTTAGGTGAAAAATTAGTTAAATATATTTAAATTTTTTGAAATATAATAAAAATTTTAAATTCTTTTAAAGTGTCAAATTAATTTTTTTTTAAAAAAATTTAAACGATTAAACGTTAATTTATCAAAATTTGGGAGTTAATCCCTCACTGGCTCCCATAAGAGTCTGTATGTCATTTCTATATCATTTAATATTTTTAAATAGTTTACTGTAACAACTCAATTTAGAGAATAATATTTTATCTATGTCATGTTATATCTTAATTCATCTCATTTTTTTGTTATACTTTTACATTAATTCAATTTAAATAAAAAAGTTGTTCATACGCTATTACTGACGTTTTTATGCGTTTAAAGTGTTGTGGATTTCTATTAATTTAAAAAATAAATTAATTTCTATTAAATTTAAATATGTTCACACCTTCATAGATCTGCACAAGAAAATTGGAACAAAATTATTAAGAGAAGGGACACGCTGAATTCAAAGTGACAAAAAAAAGGAAGATACATAAACGTACACCGAAAACTATAGTACTGGAACCTAATATCCTTACATCAGATTATATCACTTCAAATTACCGGAAAAAACTGCCCCATATGGCATGTGCTCTATGAGTTGCTCTAAACTGACTGGATCTCTTGTGCAAACGATGATGTGTCCGGAACTTCGGTCAGAAACCGCTCCCAGAAAACATCGTTTACGGATCCCGGACCGGTTGCCACTGCTTCTACCTGGTTCTGTAAGGCCTGATCGGTCTCCCGTGGACTAGCATGCTCCGAGTTTAGACCGAAACCAAAAGATGGTGGAAGAGGATGATAAGCAGAGGCAGCCAGCTCGGGGGACGAGTTAATGTCTGTTGAATAAGGGGAGCAAAGGTGTGATGAAGGTGAGCAAAGTTCACCATCCATGTCGTAGTCTCCCGAAGATGTCGGTATTTCCGTAATCACAATCGGAGAAGGCAAAGTCCCGAAACCATGCACTTCTTCGCCTATAGTCTCCCCGATTCCTTGGAACAATGTTTCCCAAAAACTTATAGATGATTCCAGCTCCTCAATCTGTTTCAAGTTCAATCCGGAGTCTGCATTCTGAGAAGCGAAAATGTGATGATGTTCTTCACCGTTGAAATCATCATTCAAGTCATTCACATTCGACAGCTTCCTCTTTTTGCTATGAAATTGGGACGGAAATTTGGGGTTGTCTATAATATGAGACAATAAGGCCATCACCCGTCGTTGTCGGTCTTCCATGTTCCGAAACCGCTCGGATAACAGCCTTACTTGAAGCTGAAATTCCGGAGTCTCTCTTTGATGACCCTGCAACTGCAACTGAAGTCGGCTCTTATCGTCATTCAACCTCTTGATCGTTTCTTCAAATTCCTTCTTCTCTTTCTCGGTTAATGGTGCACCAGAGTTCACTTGGCGATTCGAGGAATGGCTATGAACCGGCTTGCGTCGATAAATGTTCTTGAGAAGATACTTCTTCCCTCTTATGAATTCCTCGTTTGCAAACTCCCATTGATCTGGATCAATCTTTCTGAACCCCTAGTCAAAACAAGAACAGCAAGCGTCAATCAAATGCAAGAAAATTCACCATAATACATGGGGACCATTCACTTGGGCAACACTAGAAAACAGAGCTAGTGCAATCCTAATATGTTGTTAGTACGGACCAAGAATTTTATGTCGAGAGTGCGAATTTTTATTCTTAATAAAACTATATGAAAATTTAAAAATTCAAAGCGTGTTATATTAGATTATCAATATAAAATACAAATAAAATTTTTAAAATATATAGCAATTTGAAATATCTATGGGTGCGAATGCCCTCCCTATCACCTCTCAGTCTATCCCTGTATGCAATTACATTTTCAGGGTCAATCCACCAAATCACTCATAAGCTCTCAAAAGAAGCCATTTCTGTCACAAAACTAGACATGTTGAGCATGAAAAAGCTATTCAGATTTCAGACAAGAACATATCAAAGCATTCAGTTGTAAGGAACGCAGTCTGAAGAACAGAAACGTGCAATAATTCTTGCAAAGCAAGTGAGAACAACGAGGGAAGCAGAAATTGGGACAGAAAATAGAAATCCAAGTGAAGACACATTACATAAGTGTTGAGCTGTCGGACAAAACTGGAGAAGTTATTGTGCTTGAAATACGTGGGGAGCAAATCTCTGGCAAAATCCGGCGGGTTCCAGACGATGAAACTGTAACCACTTGCACTCCAAGACACCAAAGAGTTGGTCACCGGATCATCCACCATCTCGTACGTCTTTGTCAGAAAAGGTGGCGGCCCGTTACAACTCCCCTGCGATCCTTCCATTTCATCCAATCTCAACCGAAACCTGCCGTTTCTTATTTCTTGAAACGTAAAAAACCTTTAAACCCAGAAAAAAAAAACACACACACACACTTCGGGAAGAATCCAAAGAAAACTAGAGGGATTTCGTTATCCAATGCGAGATTTGTCAACAGGGGTTGGAATTGGATCATGAGAAGAAACAGAGGAAAAAACACGAAATTTATTTTCCCTGGAAAGGGAATTGAAAAACGAAACGAGATGTAATAAAAACTATAAAATCTATAGAAGTTTCTAAACCAATCCGAAATCAGAACTTGGGGATAAAGCAAGGGCGAAAGATAAGGGATGGATAGAGAGAGAGAGAGCAGAGGCAAAGAAAATAGAACAAAACAGTTGGATTTTTAATGTAATTTTGACTTGGTAATGAAAGAGCGAGCTACATGCCTTTATGCTGTTCAAAGATCAAAGATTCAAAGCTTAAGGTTTTGTCATGGGAGTCGTCGATTGTTCTGTTCTCATTTGGTTTGGTCGTTTTGAAAATTCTTCAAGGGAGGGGGAAAGGAGCAGAGTGGGTTTCTTTTGACTGCAGCCCTTGCTTCATCCCCTTGGAACTTTGACTTTGACCAACTGAGAACAAATAATGTCCCATGATCATCCTCCACGTTTACATTGTTACAGCTTATAACTTGGATTAACAAACCATTCATTTATTTTTCATTGCTAAAGCATTGATATTCAAATAGGATTCAATTAATTCGATTGTGTTCAGATGGCAACAGTATATAAAAAAATGTGATATGGAGTACGTTTAAATGTTAATATTTTTTTATTTTAATTGTAAAGAGTATAGAGAGATCTGGATAATTTAGACATTGTATAAAAAATAGAATTCGAGTAACTATTTAGAGCTTGGCTTATCAATAAGGTTAAAATTTTAGAGTTTTGTTTTTGAGATTTCATATTATAGTCTAACTATTTAAATTATGTGTAATGAGACATTTTCCCAAAATTATTATTATTTAGGTTTAAATGTATTGCAACTATTAGTTCAGTCGTACTTTATAATATTTGATTCTGATTATAATTTTATTTATTAGTCTACCTGTATTTTCTAACCGCTAATTCTAGTTATAATTATTTAACTGTTTTATTATTTGTACTTATAATTATATTTATACCTCTAATATTTTTAATATTTTGGTGTGATTATATGGTAGTATTTATTCTTTATTTATAGTCCTTAAAAAACAAAAACACACGGTGTTGACAAACTGGTCAAACATAAATCTCTGGGATAACAACTCTTTATTTTCCACCGAGATCACTCAATAAATTCATATTTATAACATTAAAAATCAATTTCAATTAGATTTTTTCGATATGAAACAATTGGGTATTTCAACTGAATTTGAATCTACTTCATTTAATTTAATTTAAAATATATCAATAATTCTAGAGTTGAGTGAAAAAAATTATCGATTAGATCTTGGCACATTGGTAAAGGTGGAGATCTCATAAACTATGCGTGAGTCTTTAGTTTTAATTTAGGGTAAATTACTTAGGTGTCCATCGAATTTTGGGGCGATCATATTGTGACCACCCAAGTAATTTATTAATCAGATCATTAAACTTTTAAATTGGTCATATTTTGACAATCGTCGTTAAAAATAAACGGATGGGTGACGTAACAGTTAACAAAAAATTGTATAATTATAGATTTGATTCCTGTTAATTACCTATTATATTAATTTAGTCTTAATTTTTTAATATTTTTATTGTTGTTCGTAGTAATATCTGATATTTTCTAAAATTATAAAACACGCACATCGTATAAACGAATCTGCTCATACTCGTTTTTCATAAAAACAGTAACATTCATTTTTCTATTATGATCATTAGGCCCCATATTACGTAATTGTTGAACAATTATATAATTCACTATTCATAGTATTTGATTCTAACACGTGAGAAAAAGAATGAAATTTTTTAAGGGGGGCCATGAAATCTGCAAGCCCGCCTCCCTGAAAATAACCTAGAACTTGTTATTTCATGCAAGACTATCCTTTTTGTTTTGCTGTGGCATTTTGTCCGTTACCCATTGCACGAGGAAGACTGAAGACTGAGATTCATAATTGTGAATGTACTGAAATGTAATAAAGTCATTAAGAATACATAAAATAATCATTCCTTTGAAGTTTGAAGCATCGTCCTCGGTGACGTCAATAATTCTTTATCCTTCCTCTTTCCATCACCAGTGACGTTGTTAAATTTACCAGAAAATAAATAAATAATTATTCTTCAAAGGGGTCTCATTCTAACTGGCCTAACTTGCATTATAAAAAAATTAAATTACATGAAATACCATTAGACATTAATATGTGTATCGAAAATACTATTAAAGCATAAATCGATACTATTATAATACTAAATTTAGAGTTTATTTTCAATCCAAATATTCCTTCGTTAACCTTGTAACAGAGCGCTGACGTGGATCACCATTCCCGTTACAAAGGTGACATTGCGTCGTTTTGGTATAGTTGCATTGATGCATAGGATAACCCAAAACTACGTCATTTTAATTAAGGAAAAATAAAGAAAACATTGCCCTCAAAACAACGTCGTTTTAGTATAGTTACTTTGGTATAGTTGGCACTTAACCACCATGCCAACTTAAAACCTTATTATGATTCCAAAGCTAATAATATATATATATATAACTGTAGTTAAACTTAGTTTTATTTATGTCATGATATAATTTTATAATATTTATAATTTATATATAATTTTTATAAATATTATTTTTAATATATATAACATAACCTAAACCCTAAACTATAAAATCTAAACTCTAAACCTCAAACCTTTAAGATGAAGGGTTTAAGTTTGGGGTTTACTTATATAGTATAAATAATATTTTAGTTTAGAGTTTAGAGTTCGGGGTTAAGGTTTAGTTATATATATAATAAAATATATTTTAATTTTGTAACATAAATTATAAATAATATTTATTTATAAAGTTAATACATTTATAAAGTTATATTATAAAAATTATAAAATTATATTCTAAGATAAAAAAAATCAACTGTTATATATATTATTTTCGTTGGAATTATAGTAAGAATTTAAGTTACCCGGTGGTTAAGCGCTGACCTTTTTATTCATGTTGTCCATGGTTTGGGCCTCTTTTGGTGCAAAGTTTTTTTTTTAAATTTCCTCTTACAAAACAACGTCGTTTTGGCATATCTTAGGCATCAAAGCAATTATACCAAAACAACGCCGTTTTGATTCAACATCCACATGTTCACCTGTCTTCTACAGCATCACACCATTAACTCGATAACGGTCGAGTGGTATAATTGAATCTTTTATTAAAGTTCAGTGGTACAATAATATCATTTTTAGTTCAGTGGTATAATACCTAAAAGTTTAGTGGTACAATAGTATGTCAAATCGAAATATCACCTTAATTAATTTAATTACCAAAGTACTTGATAACATGATTAAATATTTTTAGTATGTCAAAACATTTTTTATCCCAACAACTTCTATTTTTAAAAATATTAATTTTCCCGAAACTCATTTTACCGGTTAATCCGGTTCGACCGAGTCAAACCCGACCCGACCAAACCCCTAAACTTCCAACCATATTTTTGGGGTTACATCCCCTCTACCCATAAAAAAATAATTTTATAACTTTAAAAAATTTTGAGTTTCCCTGTACTTTTAAAATTTTAATGTTTTTTTTAATTTTTATTGAAATTTTTGCTCAGATTTATTAAAAAACGTCAAAATGAAAATTTAATTACAATTAAGAGGTCAAATGAGATATTTTACATTAATTTTAACACAACACGTTGTTTGTTAACGACAACCAATGACACAATATCCATTTTGTAATAAAATTTAAAGTTTAACTAAAAAAAACTACAAGTTCATTGATATTAGGTTTAACTCAGAAAAGGTGTCCAAGTTATACCCAGCTTATAATTAGGTAGTGGTGGACATTCGATCGAGTAGAGCCAACTTTTTTGAGTTAGTCGAGTTGAAGAGTCATATTTTATAATTTAAATTTTATTTAAAATTTTCTCGAGTCAAGTTTATGAAATTTGAGTCAAGTCCAGTTGTTTGAGTTTTTGTTCAAATTTTGAGTTCTTTTGTTCAAATTTGATTGTAAACATTTGAACAAGTAGAGTCAACTTTTTTGAGTTAGTCGAGTTGAAAAGTCTTATTTTATAATTCAAATTTTATTTGAAATTTTTTCGAGTCAAGTTTATGAAATTTGAGTCGAGTCAAGTTGTTTGAGTTTTTTGTTCAAATTTAATTGTAAACATTTATAATGTTATGGAACTACACGCCCACACATAGGCTTGTAAACGAACCGAACGAACACAAACGAAGTTATGTTCATGTTCATTCATTTAATTTTAACCGAACAAATGAACGAACAAGAACAACTAAACGAACATAGTTTCTTGCTCGTGTTCTTTGTTAAGGAATGTAGCTTGTTCGTGTCCGTTCAATGTTCGTTCGTTAAAATGATAAGCGAACGTAAGCACAAACAAACGAACATAAGTATATATGTGTAACGACCCAATTTCGGGTTGATGAATCGGGCCTCGAACCTGAGTATTGGGTTATTATGTGGGGAGTCTATATTAAAAATAATTAATTTGGGCCTAGTGGAAAAAAGGAAGAATGTGATGTTGGGCTTTTATTAAAATGGTTATCATTTTTTATTTGAAGAGATGGGAGTTAGGGGTGTAAATGAAATGTGCTTGAACAAACAAGACTATATTCATCTTCGTTTGTTTATTTTTAAAGGTGTTCATGTTCGGTTTGTGTTCGTTTAAATTTTTAATATTGTGTTCGTGTTCATTTATTTATTTTTTAAGGTGTTCGTGTTCGTTTGTTTAGTGTTCACGAATGTGTTCATTTAAGTGTTCGCGAACGTGTTCATTTAAGTGTTCGCTAACATGTTCATTTATATATTAAGAAATGATAACTAAATTAACAATAAATAAATAAAACAAAAGCAACAAAATAAAACTTACATTTCAACGTGAACTTATATAACATCCTTAGCAACAACAAAAAGTAGTATTTAGATACATCCACAAGCATTTTCATTATATAAACGAGCCTATAAATAAGCTTATAAACGAGCCAATAAACGAGTTTGTTCGTGAACATAAACAAACCGAACACTCATCTATTCGTGTTCGTTCGTTTATTAAACGAACAAAATTTTTTTGTTCATACTAGTTTATTTAGCTTAATAAACGAACATTATAAGAACGGTTCGTCGAACGCTCTGTTCATTTACACCTCTAGTAAGAGTTTGAAATTTAAAAGATTAGAGGAAATAGATAAAGGGGGTGGTAGGTGGAAAAGGGAAGATGATAAGATTGAGAGAGAGATAGAGAGAGAAAAGAAAAGTAGGAGATAAAGGGGAAGATGAGAGAGAAAAGTATAGAGGGAGTTTTAAATTTCAATCTACCGAGATTCGGCCGTTCGTTGTTGACACCTCCATCGCCATTGTGTTCATTTTGTCGAGATGAGTTTGCCGGTACCAGCAGCGTCGCCATCGGAGTTGCCTTTAGAAGGGGTGAGAGAAGAGAAGTTTTAAGTTTTCCAGTTGAAGTGGTTAGAGTGCTCAGAACGCAAAATCGAGGCTATCATCACGTTCACCAGCGTTGAGAGAGTTAGGAAGGAACTTCATTATCACCGTCTGGCTTAGCTGTTGTATTACAGCTCAGCTACGGATCAAGTCGTTAGGCCTAGTATTAGGCTGAGTTGATTCGACCTACTAAGTCGTAGGCTGATCCGGTCTACCAATTTGGCCCTTCGAGCCGAGTTGAGTCGTGCTACCATTGACTGTCGCTGCTACTGTTGACTGGCGTTGATCGTTGACTTTTTTTGAGGGACCATACCTGCGGGTTTCTCGATATTTTAAGTTCGTCGGTGTAGTCTGTTTTGCCAAATTTAAACTCGGTAAGCTATTTTTTCGCGTTTGACCTTGTGGATTAGTTAGTGTTGAGGTTAATTAGTAATTATGGTATTCGTATATTTATGAGGATTTTTCAGGCTAGAATACCGGATCAAGAGGAGCTTTTGAGGATCTTGAGTAAGAATTTATCAACAATCGCTTAAGGTTAGTACACCTCGAACTCCTAATACTTTATGAGCATCATAAGTGTAATTACCTTGCTTGTTAGTGCTCGCAAAATAGGTAGACGGTGAATATGCATGTTTGGAAACTGATAGTATGAGACTTGATATCTATGAGATGCATGATGATGTTGTGAATATGATGAAACTCGTGGAGGCTTTTAGAGACCGTGTAAGATCGCTTGAGATGCTTGTATATTTTATATGATGATTGGTTGATTGATTGATAATCGTTATGCCTTGTATGCTTGTTCGAATAGGTTGATGTAATTTAATGGGAACTATGCTTAAGGGATAAATACTCAATTAAATGATTATAAAGCTGATAATTAATAATTAATTAATTGAATATGTTAGTAAACAAACCTTAATGACTTTTATATGCTTTAAGGATCGAATAAGCATGGTAATATCGTGATTCAAGGAAATTGTGTGAACCCGTAAATAGGGTATCGATACGAGCTTTGGCCGTATCGATACGCGATTGGAGGTCGTATCGCTACATGTTGACCTGTACCGGTACTTGTGGAAATTAAGGATTTCCAATAAGCTATATTAGTACCGGTATGCGTATGAGTGTTCGTACCCAAGGGTAACATATCGATACTCGTGTTCGAGTACCGATACCTGTTGAATGGAATAATTTATAAAGCTAATAAAAAGATGGAAATTGACGGGGGATGATAATGAGATAATATGGGTTAATAAAGATAATTAATGAGGGTGACTAATATACACTTTTATAATGTATTAACAAGTTGGTAAACTTAAATGATGGCTTGATAATTGATAAAAACCATAGAGATTGGTAATCATATTAATGTTGTGTGTTATGTGGTAATCGTGTCCATGTTGTTTGATGTTTTAACACTTGGTTGGTTGAGTTACCTTGTTTGTTGGGATCTGGATTCCAGAGAAAGAGTGTTTCAACACCATGGTTAGAGATGTTGAATGTACGTTCTTGAAGTTGTGCGGCACTGATTTTTATTCGAAGATGCTCGACGAGATATTCTGAGCATGAGTGTACGTTCCCGAAGTTGTGTGGCACCGGGCCTCGACCAGAAAGAAAGAGTGTACGTTCTCGAAGCTGTTTGGCACCGGTGTACGTTTTTGAAGCTATGTGGCACCGAGTCTCACTCCAGGTTTGTGGTTATGACTTTGTGTATTTTTGCTTGGATGATCTAGTGAGATCCTGAGTATAGTTGGGCCTTGTGTGCCATGTATGATGATTTCTATAATGTGAGCATGTGTTTAGGCGACTATTGGTAGCGCCACGTGTTTATTTATCTCTACATATTGCTCGTACCAGCTTGCATGCTTATGTTTATGATTAACATGAAGTATAGTAGAGTAGATGTGTACCACTGAGCTTTATAAGCTCAGCGCTCGAAATCGTTGTTTTTGTGCGTAGGTTGATCGTGGGATCGAGGATTACTATCAATATGATATTCTAGCATGTGGCGATCTTAAGAGTATGGTACTTGTGTTTAGTAGGGTATGTATTCATAGGACCTTACGTGGTGGATTCTTTAATCTGTATTTTTGAAATTATATTAATTAAATCTGTAACACCTATAAAAAATATAAAAGGGGAGAAGGCTGGGGGTTGTGGGATTCGAACCCACAACTTGCAACTTAGATGGTTGGTAACACAAACAATTGAGCTAGACAACTCTTGGGTTTAAGTCTCCTAAAATCTTGTTTTATTTTTTTGTTGATCGGATATTAAAAGGAAATAAATAATCTATATCCCTTCAGCTTCCAGAGATTCGACTCAAAATTTTTCAAAACCCCAAACATTTTTTCTCTTTTCAACCCAGCCGGCCATCTTCTGTTCATCGTCCACCGCTCGTCCTTGCCATGCACCGTCGGCGTCAAAAATTTCCCCTCAACCCTCCGACCAAAACCCCCAACCCCACTCGCCCGGCCACCGTCCCGTTCACCAAGAAATAATCGTTAAAGCATCCGATTCTAGAGTTTTAAAACCCAATCGGAAATTCTTCATTTCTGGTCATCACAGTTGTCAGAGTGTGACATCGCCGATGGAAACGAGCACTTCACCTCAAGCCGATCAAAACCCAACCTCCTATTTGTAGTTTCGAGGTCAAGAGGCTCTTCGCTAAAACTACGACAGATCCATCACCGAGGTTCATTTTGGTAAGTTTTGGGTAAGAATTCTTTGTTTTCCAGCCGTATAATTGTTTTTTGGTTGAGAAATCTAGAAACTGGCATTTTGGGCTTTTTTTTCGGCAACTTTGGCCACGCGTGGAGTACTCGTGCCGTCCAGGGCGATCTTTAGCCACCCTAGACGGTAGCCCTTGAACCGGACCAGTTCAATAGTGAACTGACCTGGCCAGACCCAGTTTGGTCTATGAACCAAACCAGTAAACTGACCTGTCTGACCCGACCCATTCGACCTGACCCGACCCGTCCGGGTTAACTCAGTGAGTCAACTCAACTGAGTCAACCTAATGAGTCAACTCATCTGAGTCAAACTGTTGACCACTGACCTCAACATTGACTTTGACTACTGATCAGCGTTGACTTTGACCCAAAAAGTCAAATTTTCAAAAACCCCTATTTTACGTTTTTCGACATCTTAAGTCCGTTTTTTGAAGCCCGTTTTGTGATATTCTAACTTGGAAGCATCCAAATCTGACCTTGAACCCGAGTGTCTTTATGTATTTAATTTTCAGTTAAAGAGAATTACAAATAAGATTGATTTTAGAAATTATGTAGATAAAGATATGGGCATGTTTTTGAATTCGAGAGGTTGAATGACGTCTAATTTGAGCTCGAGTTTGATCTAATGGAGTATCTGGCCAGTCGATGTAGCTTGGAGCTGAGGTAATACATTTCTACCTTTGACATGCTTTATGAAACATGTTGGTAATTGATTAAGGTATGCATGATTGTGAATAAGTGTACTTTCAATTCTATTTGAGTTAATTCGATTACGAAATAAAAGGATAATAATATGGATAAGATTAAACTATTCGAAAGAGAAGTTTAATAGAACGAAAAGACCTTGAGTTCAGTAAATGAGTAATGAGGCAAATAATCTCCCGATCCGATTAATAGAGTTGAAAGATTTGATATTTGAGATATTTCGTTAAGAAATAACGATAAAACCCTTGAGAAGTAAGAATGACTTAAATACCCCGAACAAAGGAAATGACCTGGAATTTTACACTTGATCTGATAAAATGATTACTTTATCTGAAATCCATAGAAAGACTTCGATATCAAAATGAAAATATGTGTGATAACAAAACACTTGGATTACCCAAACTCTAGACAAACACCTGAAGATAACTTTATTGGAAGATTCTACGTATTTCTGAACTAATCTAAATGAAAGTAGAGAATGAATTAATTGGAATGATAAAAATGACTAAATTAATCTCAAGCACTGAAATTACCAAATAAACTAAAATGAAAGATAAACACTCGAGAATCGAGATGAATGAATTGTTTGGAAATACCGGAAGTACCTAAAGGACTGAAATGCCCTTGGGCATCGAAGTGTCTGAAATACCTTTAAATATTAAAATAACTGAAAATACCTCTAAGAATTGGAATAAGAAATATCAATAAAGCCAAACGAGTATGATGGCTCTAAAAGTTGTATTACACGACCCGTAATTGTTAGTCATTTCTAATGTTAAGGTAATATTGGAAGAATACTGTATGAAGGTATGTTCGATTTATTTGAAGAAAGTACATTGTAATTATAAAAATAACCTGTTGTTCTAAAAGGTATATTCAGTGCTAAGGATTGAGCTCGTGTGATACGTATATGTCTGAATACTTGGTAAGTACCACGATAAGGAGAACTGTTCAGTTTTAGTGGACTTGGAGGATGGATAAGCTGTTAGAAGTCTTGGATGCAAATGTCTGAAAATAACCTTACTTGATATAAAGCCTGACTCATGTACGACAATCACTCATGATATTGTTATAGTACATGGAAAATATTGTATGAATACATGTTCGATTTCTCGTAACATGTCCAGTGATTAATTGGTGAAGGTGATCTATTTTGCCACACACTATAGTCAGTTCTGTGAATCAAATTCTAAGGTATACCTATCTGGCTGAATGGTAAGCACTATAATGATAGGTTCCGATTAGTACAAAGGAACTTGGAAACCTGACGAGCAACTAGAATTTTAGAGTCAAGCAAATCATCATTTATACCTTGTTGGTTTAAATTACCAATTTATTCATGACTGTCAAAATGACCATAATGCTCTTGTAGGCTTAAACGACCGAACTACTCATGATATATCTGAATTCTCAACGATCCTGATGTATCAACTTCTGAATATCTAGTTTGAGTTGTTAGTACCGAAACCCTTTTTTTCATAGGGATACATTTTGAAATCCGTCCAAAATTGTTAGACGTTCAATATTCTCTTTCTGATAATTATCAATCACGAGAAATAAATTGGACATATAGGGTGTTCCATGTGTCTATGAATATTCTCTCTGTTTTAACCAAGGCTATCTGCTCTGAATTAAAAGTATGACTCTGTTATCCATAATGAAAGCTCAATTCTTGATTTTTGTCTTCTAATATATATATATGATACATGCCTTCTGACATTACTGTTTACTGGAATAAAGAAAAAAAAGATTTTTATCTAGGGGTATATTATTTGGGATATGATTGAGGATCGGTAGGCTCAGCGCTGGTAAGTCATTCTGTACCTAAGGCATTCTCTTAGATAAGCTCCTAGGCTTAATAAGCCTAGGGTAAGTCTTTCTGGATACAGTTATGGACCTAAGGCATCCCCTTAGGTAAGCTCATAGGCCTAATGGGCCTAGGGTAAGTCTTTCTGTAAGCTCCCAAGCCATTGGGCCTAGGGTAAGTCTTTTTGGATACAGTTATGGGCTACTGTATATCGATGTACGGTTAGAGGGTAGTTAGATAATTTAAAATAAAAATTTATGATCGCTTCTGAAAACTACCCTAAGGAACTAGTAAATCAATGTCAGAAACGCTCAGTATGTCTATAATATTCGCTTAATGCAATACACTAAACTTCCTCTCTGAATCAACTTCTGTAAACTATATATCTTCTGAATCTCTAGGCTATAGGCTTATTGTCTAATACTCGTGTGATCGAATAAAGAACTACTCTATTACATTCTTATATAACACTTCACTAGAATATTGTATCGTAATTGGAGTTATGTTTCTGAAACGCCATGAAAGTGTTATGCTTTTCATATATATGCATGTTGCCTAAAGCCTTACCTGGCAGTTTTGTATTACTGAGCTTTTCCAAGCTCACGTTGTTTTTACCATCGCAGGTTAAAAAGGTTTTGATTATGTTTTGGTGATCGATGATAAGTGTTAAAAAGTACTATTTTTCTTACCCTTTTTACTCATATTACTGTTAGACTTAGGCTCATATTAGTTGCATAATTAGCCATTCATGCATTAATCCATGTCTCCTTCCATCGTTGAGCTTGATTACATAACTTGGTAGTTTTTGTGGGAAAAAATACTGCTTTGGTGTGTTTTGTGTGTATGTGCAGGATCACTTGCCAAAGCAAGGCTAGAGCTAGTTGTCAGGGCAATGCATGAAGGAGACGCCGAGCTAGTTGCCAGGGCAATTGTCGACAAAGAATAAGGTGATATGGTAGTCGAAATTGATGACTAGACAAGCCCAAGATGATGTGGAGCAAAGCTAAATCCCAAAGGAGTTTGATTTCTATGAAGAGATTAAAGAAGAATTAAACTCCAAGAAGATAGGAGAAGTTCTAGAAGGAATATAATTATAATAAAGAATTATATTCTTTAAAGATAATTTAATTCCAACTTAACTTCCTTTTCAAAGAAGGACTTTGACCTAGCCTTATAAATTAGAGGCCATGCCGTCAACTCCAAAGGGTGGGAGATGAGAGAATTTTCGACAAGCATCAAGGGCAAGGAGGATTTCGACAAGCTTTATCCTTCATCTTTTTCTTTCTTGTTCAATTAGGTTCATGCTAGGGATTCTTTATCTTGTGTTTCTTTGGAACCTAGCCATGAACTAAATCTATTTGGCTAAGGTTATTGTGTCTTGTGGTTGTGAGAAACTATTGGATTTTGTTTAGGTAATAAGAGTTTGCACTTTTCTATTCAAGGTTTATTCATTCATGGTTCTTATTCTTGTTTGCGAGTGAATTGGGAGATGATCTCGTAACTTCATCTATTTATCTAATATCGGGAGAGTTAGATTCAAGAAACGAATGAATATGATCTTTATTCAATCTATTGATGGTGAAGATTAATCCGGCTTAGGAATAAGTTAAGGATTTCAACGGCTAAGAGGGGCGCAAAATTGGTTGTTGTTCACCCTTGATTCATGCAGGGATGTATTATCAAGGCATGCACAAGTAGCTAGAGTTTCGACTTAGGGATAAGAAGAAACCATTGGAGAACGCTCTGCCGAGTAGTTACCCAACTAGTCGCCCAGGCAACCATCGATTAGTTGCCAAGGCAAACCCGTTGTGCAAGTTGCCACGGCGACTGAGTTGCCCTTGCACTCTTTTACCAAGACGATCCAATCGGCTATCACACCTCAACTCACGATAACCTGGCCTATCTCTCTTATTTGATCTCATCTATTCTTTTACTTTATTGCTTTCTAGTTTAGTTATTAGTTTAAACTCCTATAATCTTCTATTTGTGTTTTTACTTTTTATAGTGCAAGAGATTAGATTCTTGAAGTGGCATCAATCCATGTGGAGACGATATCTTTTATACTATAACTTGCAACGTGTATACTTGCACAATTGCGTAGCACTTATTACGCGCAACAAGTTTTTAGCGCCGTTGCCGGA
The DNA here is from genome assembly GCA_019671005.1 of Hibiscus mutabilis. Classification (NCBI taxonomy): domain Eukaryota; kingdom Viridiplantae; phylum Streptophyta; class Magnoliopsida; order Malvales; family Malvaceae; genus Hibiscus; species Hibiscus mutabilis. The sequence continues at coordinate 17,114,612 of CM033734.1, forward strand.
GAACTCACAATGAGGGTGAATGACCAGCAAGTTAAACTAAATGTGTTCCAAACACTAAGGCATGCCGATGATCCAGAAGAATACCAACTTCTTCATGCCACGACAGAGTTTAACTTCGACGAGGAAATTAGTTGCCTCGGCAACTACATTGCCGATCAAGAGGAGCTTGAAGAGTATGAAGAACTGGTCAAAGAGGAATAACAAGAAGAGGCAAATTGGCTAGTCAATCAACTAGGTACATACTTTGAACCACTAGATTACTCAAGTAAGGAAGGTAAGCTCAAAAATCCCTCTATTGAACAACCACCGATTCTTGAGTTGAAACAGTTGCCAGAGCAACTAAAATATGCATATTTAGGAACCAATAATACATTGCCTATAATTATTTCTTCTAAGTTACAGCCTGAGCAGGAAAAGAAGTTGATCAAAATGTTGAAGCTACACAAAAAGGCAATAGGGTGGACAATTGCCGACTTGAAGGGAATTAGCCCGACAGTGTGCATGCACAAGATTTTGTTAGAAGATGATCACAAACCTTCAATTGAGGCCCATAAGAGACTGAATCATGCCATTAAAGAGGTTGTAATGAAAGAAATCATCAAGTGGATTGACGCCGACACTATATACCCTATCTCTGATAGTACATGGGTAAGTCCGGTACAATGTGTACCGAAAAAGGGAGGTATAACGGTGGTAAGTAATGAAAACAATGAACTCATTCCAACCAGGACTGTGACTGGTTGGAGGGTTTGTATGGATTATCGAAAGCTAAACAAAGCCACTAGGAAATATCACTTCCCATTACCCTTTATTGATCAAATGTTTGACCGTCTTGCAGGTAAACCCTTTTATTGTTTTCTTGATGGTTATTCAGGTTACAATCAAATTTCCATAGCACCAGAAGATCAAGAAAAGACAACCTTCACATGCTCATACGGTACTTATGCTTTCTGAAGGATGCAGTTCGGATTGTGTAACGCCCCGGCAGCCTTCCAAAGATGCATGATGGCACTCTTTTTAGACATGGTCGAAGACTTCCTTGAGATCTTCATGGATAATTTTTCTATTTTTGGTAATGACTTCGACAGTTGTCTCGGCAATTTAGAGAAGGTGTTGGCAAGATGTGAAGAAACTGATTTAGTCCTCAATTGAGAGTAGTGCCATTTTATGGTAGATGAAGGAATAGTGCTCGGCCACAAGATTTCATCCAAGGGAATTGAAGTAGACAAAGCCAAGGTGGAAGTGATTGAGAGATTACCCCCACCAAGTCCGGTTAAAGGAATTCGAAGCTTTCTTGGACATGCAGGTTTTTACAGGAGGTTCATTCATAATTTTTCTAAAATCACTAAACCCTTTTGCAATTTGCTTGAATAGGATAAAGTCTTCGATTTTGATGATTCTTCCACCCAAGCATTCGAAACCCTAAAGAAAAAGCTTGCCTCGGCACTCATTGTCGTTCCATCAGATTGGACGCTACCTTTTGAGCTCATGTGTGATGCAAGTGATTTCATGGTAGGAGCAGTCCTAGGCCAACGCACAGGTAAGACCTTCCATGTGATATACTATGCTGGTAAAACTCTTAATAGTGCTCAACTGAATTACACAACAACGGAGAAAGAGTTACTAGCTGTAGTTTTCGCATTTGACAAGTTCTGATCCTATTTGATTGGTACAAAGGTAATTGTTCATACGGACCATTCGGTAATCAAATATCTATTTGCTAAAAAGGATGCCAAACCTCGTTTGATTTGTTGGATATTACTTTTACAAGAATTTGATATTGAAATTAAGGACAGAAAAGGAACAGAAAATCAAGTGGCCGATCACTTATCACGTTTAGAACGCAATAGGGAGGAGGACGCAGATCTAGAGATATGCGATGCATTCCCGGATGAACAACTTTTAGTTACCTCGGCAACCATGGACGCGCACGCCTCGGCAACTCTCGACGCCGCAGCAGCCCTTGACGCGCAAGCCTCGACAATTTTGGGAGCAGTCGCCACGGCAGCACATGCCTCGGTAATACCCTGGTACGCGGATTTAGTTAATTTCCTTGTTTGTGGTATTTTACCTTATGGTCTTACTCACCAAGGGAAGAAGCGGTTCCGCCATGATGCTAAGCATTACTTTTGGAACGAGCCTCTTTTGTTTAAACAATGTGCAGATCAGGTTATACGTCGATGTGTCCCTGAAGAGGAGCATCAGAATGTACTCCAGGAATGCCATTCTTCACCCTATGGAGGACATTTTGGAGGAACTCGTACCGCGGCCAAAGTTTTGCAATCCGGTTTGTATTGGACAACATTGTACAAAGATATCCAAGACTTTTACAAGCAATGTGATCGTTGCCAGAGGACAGGCAATATCTCTAGACGATATGAGATGCCGCTCTAAAACATCATCAAGGTGGAATTGTTCGATGTATGGGGGATCGATTTTATGGGACCTTTCTCATCTTCATTCGGCAACCTCTACATTCTACTTGTCGTCGATTACGTGTCTAAATGGGTTGAGGCAGCTGCAGTTCCCAACAATGATTCCAAGACCGTGCAACGATTCCTGCATAAAAACATATTTACACGGTTTGGGATGCCGAGAGCAATTATCAAGTGATGAAGGCAAGCATTTTGACAACAGACTTATTGCCAAGATGTTGCAACGCTTCGGCGTATCACACAAGATTGCCACGGCATATCACCCACAAACCAAAGGGCAAGCAGAAATTTCCAACCGAGAATTGAAGTGTATACTCGAGAAAGTTGTAAATCCCTCTAGGAAGGATTGGTCAGTAAGACTAGATGACGCACTTTGGGCATATCGCACTGCATTCAAAACACCCTTAGGTATATCCCCCCTTCTGACTTGTCTATGGCAAAACATGCCATCTACCGGTGGAAATCAAACACAAGGCATATTGGGCAATCAAGACCGTGAATATGGATTGGGAAAGTGCCGGACAAAAGCGTTTGTTGGACCTCAACGAGATGGAAGAATTCCGTGCACTCGCCTATAACAATGCACGAATCTACAAGGAGAAAACAAAGCAATGGCATGACAATAAACTATTTCCGCGACAATTCACGCCAGGGCAACTAGTTCTCTTATTCAATTCTCGGCTAAAACTTTTCCCGAGAAAGCTGAAATCAAGATGGTCGGGACCATTCGAAGTTGTCAAACCATTCTCCCATGGTGTCGTGATAATCAAGTCCATCACTGACAAACATGAATTCAAAGTTAATGGACAAAGATTGAAACACTACAATGGTGCCCATGTGGAACGTAACAAAGAAGTGGTCACCTTAGGAGATGCATGAGCATGCTCTCCTTTCGATATTTTATTTTTATTTTTAATTTTGTCGAACTATTTAATTTTTATTTTTTTATTTTATTTTGTATTACTTTCGATTATTTGCTTTTTTAGGATAGATTTATTTTCTTTTGTTTTATCTTTCTTTAAGTTTAAGAATCCCTTTACACATCTTTATTTATTTTCTTTTATTAGTTTATCTTTAATTTTAATCCTTATTTGAGTTGTCTTTGAATTGTAGGAAAAGAGTTCAAGATAAAGAGGAATTTTAATCCAAGAAGGAAAACATCTTCAACAGGGAAATTAATGGGCTGAATCTAAGGCTTATATAAAGCCTCCAACTTACCCTAATTAAACCCCCATTGTCGTCACCCTTCCCCTAAACCTAAACCCTCTTTTTCATTTTTCCAAAAATTAATCCCACCCACCATATTTACTACCTATCTTTTCTATAAAACTCATCACCCTTAACCTATTCCTACCCTTCATCTTGCAACTCTTTAGCTTCTTTTATGTTCTTTTATTTGTTTTTACAAAATTCACAACCAAGATCATCTATGGCATCCAAAATTAAATTTTTAGTTCATCCAAGTTCCTCCAAAGAACCAAGATACAAGAAGTTTGCTACACCGGTGGTTCAAGAAAGATTTCACTCCAAGTTCGAAAGTCGGAAGATTTACGAAGAACAAGGCTTTGAATACTCCAACTCTCATCAAGATTTCGGCCTTGAACATTCATCTTCGAGAGGATTGCACATCAAAAGTGGCAAATCTTTTGCCATCAATCGGAACCGGGTAACATCTCATGGGTAAGAGAATTCTATGCTCACTCACCTAACCCAGATAATCCTTATGTTTTTGTTCGTGACAAGGCCATACTCATAAGCCCCGAAAACGTCAACACCTTTTACGGGCTCTGCATTGAGAAGAACGAGCATCAAGCCTTTGTTGATCAAATCACGCCCAAGCAACTCGACAAGGTGCTTCAAGAACTCACTCAACCGGGAACTCATTGGAACGACGGTAAATACAAGGGCACGGTAAATCGCCTTCAGCTTAAACCCGAGGCAAAACTATGGAATAAGTTTGTTAAAACTTCTTTAATGCCCACCACACACAATACTACCGTTGATATACCACGTCTTTTGCTCATGCATTCTATTTTACATAATCGCATCATTAACATCGGGAAAATTATTTGTGATGAGATTTTTGTATGTAGCTCAAAAGATAAGGGTTCTCTTTTCTTCCCTTGCTTAATTTCTAATCTTTGCAAGGAGATGCATGTTCCAAGTGAGTCAACCGATGAAAAGGCCCTACCAAAGTCCGGTTGGAATCAAGCATAAATCTGAAAGTTAATCGGAGAGGCACCGGAAAAATCCTCAAGACCTCCAATTACCGCAGCAACTCCTGTCGCCCCGGCAATCCCTAATGCCCAAGCACCTAACGCCCGGGCAACTCGGCCATCAACCCCGGGATAATTTGAAGCACTCTTGCAACCATTGGCGAGCCACCTAAGGCAAATTGAAGACCGGAAACTAATGTTCATGCGGTACATGAAGGAGCACAATAATGCCATCACCTAAGCCATCCTAGAAAAGTACCCGGACAGCCGCGTGTTATTGCTAATCTTTCCTGGCGAGATCCTTACCCCGGCAACCAATGAAGCAGTCGCCACGGCAACCGCAACAGATGATACCACGACAACCAACCCTGAAGATGCCACGGTAACCAAAGCTAAAGACATGCCGACAACCACTACAAAAGCCAAAGGTAAAGCACCTATGCTCGAATCAACTCATACGGAATCATTGTCTGATTTTTCAGATTCGGACGAGTCCTCCATTGCACCAACAAAGACCGCACCAATTGAATCCTCCAAGCAAAAAGCCAATGACATTGATGAAGAGGACGATGAGAACAACCCCGTATGAGGATCGATTCCACCACCGGCAACAAGGAAACAACCATCGTGTTCAAGCAAGAGAATCAAGACACCGACCAAAAGAAAACTAATCATCCACGACGATGAACTCTCGGAGTAAGTCCTCGTTTGTATTTTATTTTTCGTTATTTTTATTTAATACATGCATTGAGGATAATGCCTCACTCGAGTTTGGGGGGATTGTTATTAGTAGTTACCATGTTTAGTTACATTCATCTTAAGTATTACATTTAGGATACATAAATTGCTTGTCATGCCTTTAGTTGGAACAAGAATTGCCTAGATTTGATGAATATCCGATGATGACTTTGCTAATGCACTTAATTGATAGAATTTTTATTCTAGGATAACCATGGAAAAAACATAGAATTTTACTGTGATGCTAAATTTGATGAAACACTGTTGGGGTTTGATTGATTTAAGGAATTCTAGTGAACTTAGGTTGATAATTAAACAAATTGGAGTATTAGAATAAAAATTGGATGAATGCTAGAGGTGCCCGAAATTGGCTCTAGCATGTGCTAAAAAATTGATCGCTAGAGGTGCCCGAAACCGGCTCTAGTCGAATAAATTAATTAACTTAAGAAAACTAAAAACAAAACACTAGAGGTGCCCAAAACTGGCTCTAGTTAAAACATGTTAAAAAGAACCCAATGGAGTGATCTGAAAACCTCTGTTTGCATAGAATCCGAAAAATCAACTTCCACACAACTCCGCACACACTCACAAGCATTATAGTTTGATTCTGAGTAACTCCTGAGTTTTTTGAAAAATGAAAAGCCAATCATACTTTGTGCCCCAGTTCTGAGAATTGAAATCAAGTTCAAAGCTAAGTTTGTGAAAATTGAAGTCTTGGCAGGTAATTATTAGTTTGCATTGCTTGAGGACAAGCAATAGTTCGAGTTTGGGGGTGTGATAAGTGTTCAAAAGTACTATTTTTCTTACCCTTTTTACTCATATTATTGTTAGACTTAGGCTCATATTAGTTGCATAATTAGCCATTCATACATTAATCCATGTTTACTTCCATCGTTGAGCTTGATTACATAACTTGGTAGTTTTTGTGGGAAAAGATGCTGCTTTGGTGTGTTTTGTGTGTATGTGCAGAATCACTTGCCAAAGCAAGGCTAGAGCTAGTTGCCAGGGCAATGCATGAAGGAGACGCCGAGCTAGTTGCCAGGGCAATTGTCGACAAAGAATAAGGTGATATGGTAGTCGAAATTGATGATTAGACAAGCCCAAGATGACGTGGAGCAAAGCTAAATCCCAAAGGAGTTTGATTTCTATGAAGAGATTAAAGAATAATTAAATTCCAAGAAGATAGGAGAAGTTCTAGAAGGAATATAATTATAATAAAGAATTATATTCTTTAAAGATAATTTAATTCCAACTTAACTTCCTCCTCAAAGAAGGACTTTGCCCTAGCCCTATAAATTAGAGGTCATGCCGTCAACTCCAAAGGGAGGGAGATGAGAGAATTTTCGACAAGCATCAAGGGCAATGAGGATTTCGACAAGCTTCATCCTTCATCTTTTTCTTTCTTGTTCAATTAGGTTCATGCTAGGGATTCTTTATCTTGTGTTTCTTTGGAACCAAGCCATGAACTAAATCTATTTGGCTAAGGTTATTGTGTCTTGCGGTTGTGAGAAACTATTGGATTTTGTTTAGGTAATAAGAGTTTGCACTTTTCTATTCAAGGTTTATTCATTCTTGGTTCTTATTCTTGTTTGCGGGTGAATTGGGAGAGGATCTCGTAACTTCATCTATTTATCTAATATCGGGAGAGTTAGATTCAAGAAACGAATGAATATGATCTTTATTCAATCTATTGATGGTGAAGATTAATCCGTCTTAGGAATAAGTTAAGGATTTCAACGGCTAAGAGGAGCGCAAAATTGGTTGTTGTTCACCCTTGATTCACGCAGGGATGTATTATCAAGGCATGCACAAGTAGCTAGAGTTTCGACTTAGGGATAAGAAGAAACCATTGAAGAACGCTCTGCCGAACCTTGAAGGTTGCTGCCCAAATGCCCAAGTAGTTGCCCAACTAGTCGCCCAAGCAACCATCGATTAGTTGCCAAGGCAACTCCGTTGTGCAAGTTGCCACGGCAACTGAGTTTCCCTTGCACTCTTTTACCAAGACGATCCAATCGGCTATCACACCTCAACTCACGATAACCTGGCCTATCTCTCTCATTTGATCTCATCTATTCTTTTACTTTATTGCTTTCTAGTTTAGTTATTAGTTTAAACTCCTATAATCTTCTATTTGTGTTTTTACTTTTTATAGTGCAAGAGATTAGATTCTTGAAGTGGCACCAATCCCTGTGGAGACGATATCTTTTATACTATAACTTGCGACGTGTATATTTGCACAATTGCGTAGCACTTGTTACGCGCAACAATCGACATCATTGATAGAGTTCCCTTGGCTTTGCTTGCGGAGTACGGTACATGTGTATTAGTGGATATGTATGTTGCGTCATATTTTATGATCGAGTCTGTAAAATATTTCTGAATATCGGTTTTATGGTTAAGCGAAAGTTTTAAAAATGACATTTTGAACAGATTTTGTTTTACAGTTTTAAATGTATTTGTAAAAGTTTTCTTATGTATTTGGGATTGGGTCGCTCCGGTAACCTGAATGCGACCTCCTAAATTAGGCATTCCACATAGGCAGGTTTAGAGGGTTACAAAATTGAATGTTCAAATGTTTTAAATTTAAATTGGAGCTCTTTTGTACCATTTTGATTATTTAACTATATTTTTTAACTGTTAGCTTTAAATGTTTTTGAGAAATGTCTTGTTGGGCTAAACCCAAATTGAGAAATTTTATTATTTTGGTTTGGGCTTGAGGCCCAAATGTAGCATCCGGGTCGAGGGTGTTACATTTAGTGATCTCAGAGCTTAGGTTTAGTCGGTTCTAGGAAATGCTGATGTGGTATAGGTGTTTTAGTAAGCTGTCTAGTGAATACAAGCCCTTAAATTAAGTGCATACTCCTTTAGATTGGAATTGTAACACCCTAAAAACAGGCTTGGTAGATTTATAATTTTCGATGATCGAAATTTATTTTACTCGACAAGTTAAATCTGATTTCTTGAAGTATTCGATCCGATTAATTTTAAATTCATTAAGTTTAATTTTAAAAGATTTAAAAAGTTAATGGCCATATTGTAAGGGTATAAAGTATTAAGTCATAAGTACGAATGATAGAAAAGTGAAATGATTAAATGTGTAATTTAGATAAAAGTATTTAGTGACTAAATTGAAAGAAAATGAAATTTGCTAATCATAGTGCATGAGGTGGAGAATTCGGTAACCAAATGTGTATTTTGACCTTTTTTACATGAGTCACCACTACAAGTAGAAGTGTTCAAAAATACCCGACCCGACTGACCCGACCTGACTACCCGAACATAAATAACTGGGTAATTACCTGGATTTTTTTACCCGGTTCGAGTACCCGACCCGCTAAAATATATTTTTTTCTCGATCGGGTCTGAGCTGCAATATTATCTATTATCGGGTACTCGATAACCTGGTTCCCTTTTTTATTTTTATATTTTAAATATAATTATTATTTAAACAAAATACTGTTATATTCACTATATTCCCAAATCAAACAACCTAATTATGCATGTAATTTCTAAGAATTATGGAATTTATATTCTAAAGTTGTTTAGGTTTGATACTTTAGATCTTAAACTCTATGATGAGATCATATAATCCGAACTTTTATTAGTTATGAGTTTTTTTAAAAAATAAAATTAAATAAACGACAAAAATACGGGTACCCGTTACCCGAATTTTCGGGTACCCGAGTTTCGCGAGTACTCGGATAATGGGTACCCAGTTAGAGTGGGCTGGGACACGGGCCGAAGAATCTAGTACCCAATACTTCGGGTACCTGAAAACCCGGGCACCCGATAGTCAACACCCCTAACTACAAGTGTTATTTGTTCTTAATTTCCTCTGATAATCAATTAAAGAAATTGATAAAATAGCCATAGTTGGCTAGATTTTCTTACGACAAGAACATAGAGTAGGGAAGAAAAACCCCAACTTCATCTTCAACCTCAATTCTCCACACCATTGTTGAATCCTTGCGAGGACTCAAAGCTTGGAATTTCAAATTACTTACAACTTGGTCACCTTCTTGCCAAATTGATTACACATTTGGTAAGCTTACATCCCTAGCCACAATTTGATATTAATTTTATTAAGCTTTGAACCTAGATGTCTATAGGTATAATTTCTATAGTTCAATCTTTTGTTAAATTAAGGACCCATAAAAGAAATTGGGTTAATTCTAAGCGCATTGGTATTTTTCCTATAATTTTGAAGCTCAGGAATCTTAAAAACTAATCTCTTTAAAGTTTAGGAATCCATGTCAATTTAAAATAATGTATTCATGTGTTATCAAGCTTCTACTAATGATTTTTTTATTTATAAAAGATTAATTATGTTTAGATTTTGTTTAAATGATTAATGAAGATCAATTTTTAGCTTAATAAAATTCTGCTCAAAATGTGTACACTGGCAATGAGTTCGATAATTCACAGAAAGTACCATAAGTAAAATTAGAGAATAATTTTTATATGTGCAGAATTGTGTGTGAATCTAGTTTCATTTGCAACAAGATGTGACCAATTTTGATCTATAGATTAAAAGATATGAATTCTCGAATAGGGAAGGTCAGAAAACTTAATAGCAGCCTGTTATGAAAGTCATTGAAAATTCTCTGTAAATTGTACAAGAAGAATTAAAAGCTATAATTTATATTATTAGAAAGGTCATTCAGTCTATTTTTGTTTAAAACAAACAGAATCAAATTCTGAGCTATATAACATTTTATAAAAATATTTACTTAAGGACAGTGCAAAATGCTTAGATGTTTAAATGGTGTATTTCTTTGATACTTGGTTAGAGTAAATGGGAAGGAATGAAACTACAACTCGGGAAGAGAAGGCAATGTCCTCTAAGCTCGAGTTGGGATGAGTGTAGTTACAAGTTTCGAAAATGGTTCAGTATTAATCTGATTGTATTTAATCTTTTTTATTATGTATGACATGTTGTGTGATTGTTTGAAAGCTCAATTAGAGCATTATGGATGACTTGGTGTGGCAAGATGATAACCTTGGTAAGCTTAACTTTAAAATTTTGCTTTGTAAATATGAATGCTTTGATTTTTGATGTGATTTATGTTAATTGAACTATGATAATAAATGGATATAAATTATGTTACAATGGTAAGTAATTAAACAATGATATGGGAAGCTAAGAAATATGAAATTATGAAATTATGTTATGACACTTTGGAGCTTCTAGCTCACTATGAAACTATGATATGTACTTTGGAGCTTTATGCTCACTTGAAACTATGTTATGGTACCTTGGAGCTTCTAGCTCACTATGAAACAATGTTATGAACTATGTTATGGCATTATGGAATTATAAGCTCGATTATAAAATAATAAATTATTAAAGGCAACTATGTAGGGTGAGTTACAACCCAATAAATTACAATCCTTATTGGCGACAGTAGGAGGGATGTGGTATTTGGTCATTGGCGGCAATTGGAGGGTTGACCATTCTTCGTTAAAAGATTACGATCCTATTCTTAGTTTCTCAGTTATTTGGCGACAATTGGTTGGGAATTCGCGTACCCTTATGTGTAATTATGATCCAAGGGAAAACAAAAAATATTTCTGATAATGACTATAAACTTATAAGAATGGATTTCGAATAAGGAAAACAATGAAAGCTTATGTAAAATTTTATAAAACTAGGTATAAACATGGATATGAACTTTAAAAAGGATATTGTTGAGATATTATGATTTTGGCTATAAATTTTGATATGAATATAAGTATGCAAATGCATTTGGTTATGATTTGAGAAATTATCATGGTTATGATAATTATACATGCCTTGTTGCCAAACCTTGATTATGTCTCTTTTGTAAATATAAAGCATTGTATAACAAATATATTTATGTTTGAACTGCCTCGCTAAGCTTTATAAGCTTACATGTTTCTTTGTATACATTTTAGGTATAAAATATTCGTTAACGTTTGGGATCGTGTTTAGGGGTTGCAAGTCAATCTTTGATAATTGAGTAAGTTTTCTTGTCAAACTCCTAGTTGGTGGCATATGAACTAAGCATGTTATTTGCATTAGGATGAATATGAATTTGTTTGATATTATAATATGATTAGGTGGTCAATAATGGACTCGATAGATGACAATATATTATGAATTGGATACTTGATTGTGATTATTTGCTAATTCAATTATAAGAATGAGTTTTAAAAATGAATGAAGATTGATGGACCAACATGAACTGGATTAACCATACTTATTGTATGATGCCAAGTTATCTTAAGCTTGTATTGTGTGATATCTTGCAAAGTATGTTATGCTTTATTATGGTCCTTGAAAAGTAAGTTTAATGGTAGTTTATGAAGTAAAATATATACGTTTGACATGTATTTAAATGAAGTATGTACATTGGAATAAATCTTAGACTTTCAAGATATATGTTAATAATGTGGTAATTTGATGTGTGCATTAGTTTTGAAGAGTATAAATCAGTATCGGCATGTTTAAACTTTTTAAGACACCTTTGTATTGAACCTTGAGATGTATTTTAGTGAAACAAGGTAAAGGTTTCGAAACCATACTAGTAGGTATCGAAACCTTCATTCCATAATATCAAAATTTTGAATTTGTGACAAAGATTTCGAAACCTTTTTCAAAAAGTTTCGAAACCATCCCTAAAACTTTGAAATTTTACGTTTTGGTCACTATTTCATAACTGTTTCAGTTGAACTCCGATTCAGTCGCAGGTTTTTTTTAAATTCAAATTTTGAGATGAAAATGAGATTAAGAATAAAACCTATTAATAAAATGAATATTTATTTGGTCCTTGAAACTTTTAAAAATTTACAAATAGGTCCCTAAAGTCTTGAAACTTCATTGTTTGGTCTCTAAATGTAGTTCAAGGCTTTTAAGTTGGTAATCAATTTGATTATGTTATGATAAGGCATTATTTGGTAAAAAAGAGAAGTTAAAAAATAATTTTAGTTAAAATTAATAAATTTTGAGGTATTTATACTTAGTCCCCAAACTTTGATGATCTTGCAAATTGGTCCTTAATCACTAAATCATGATTAAAAATCTTATGATATCTTATAATCATTGATTTGCTTTGGTGTTATGTATGTTTTAAGTTGATTTGTTATGAATTGATTCTCTGACTATTTGATTTTTATTTTGGTGACATCTTCGACTCGATTTTCTTCCAAACCGGGTAGGGGATGTTACAAGAATCCTGATGGTGCATCCAATATTGCAACGCTAAGATAGTTACGATCGTGGTCGAGAGGGTCGGGTAAAGTGTTGAGCCATTCATAGGAGCGATTCTGAGAGGCGAGGTCACACCAGATTGTTGAGATGTGAGTTAGTTGAATGATGTTGGAGTCGAGGATGTGTCATTTTCTCGCCACCTAAATGGTGTTTTCGTTGAGAATTGTAGTCGCTCTGAAGCCTTCAAATACTTTATGAGGGCTTTTGGCAAAAAAAACTTCATCATTATGCTTGAATAACATTTTTGACGTGGGTACAGAATACCCGCTCTTGAAATCGATCACTGGATGCGCGTTGGTTGAAGGACTCTTTGTTCGCTTAAAAAGAGTCTCGTTTATACTTGGGAAGTATCATCGCCCTTTTCAAAGGCATTTCTCAAAGATATTAGATTCAGGATCCATTAGTTCGTTAGAGAGTGACCGAATTTAGACGTTTTACGGGTTGGATAGAGCTATCTTCTTAGGAGTTATTGTATTTTGAGAATTGGTTGGGTTAATCAAGCGCGATGCTAGCCTTTAATGTCGAGAATTGTGCTCGAGGCTTTGAGACCTCGAGGAAATCCAAGCTTTGGTAATGAGAATGTTAAACCATTGCCTTTCTATTGTGATTTTCGTATTGATCATTTGAGAATGACACAACGGGGTTGTGAGACATGTTTGACCATTCGATAAAGGCCAATGTGTACAGTTTGATGCTTTAGATCTTTCAGACTGTCAGAGCGTTGTTTTTTGGAGGAGTCGTTAGGAATCTCTCCCTATCAAGGACGTGAGTAGATGTTGAGGGAAGGCCAAGTGGAATATCGGTGCCCATCGCCCTTATTAAAGGACACCAACCTAGTTGAGAGAGTCGAAGATTCAGTTGTGAAGGCGCAACTCGAATGAGGTTTCTTTTGTTTGAATGTTTCGCCCAAGGGAAAACTAGATTGTTCGCTAGTAAGAAGTTGGTTCGTTAAGGTGATGCTTAAATCGTTGATAGCTTGTTAAGTGATAGTAAGGGATCGTTACGTGTCTCCTAAGGTGGATGACTTGTTTAATCGATTACGAAGTACTTATGTTTTTTTTTGAGATTGGTTTGAGAATAAGATTGTTTTGGTTAAAGTGTTAAAGGCTTGTAGTTTCGAGATAAAATTTGTAATGAGGTTTTCTCTCTTTAGGGTGTGTCGTGGTAATGTTTGATGTTTGCAGTGACATTTGAGGTATTTCAGCGATGATAAAGAGGGGCCAATGTGTTGTCCCTTGAATGTAAGTTAATGCTTTGTATGACACATGTGAATATATAAGGAATATGAAAGTGTAAGCTTTGACAGGATAATTATTTTAATGACCTTATGTGGGGGGGAGGTTAGATACTTCGTAAATACTTTTGATTTGTATCATAGTTTTCTTGGAAAGAGCCGAGGAACACTGGTGGAGATCTAAGTCGTGTGAGACCATTTTCTTGTGACAGTGGTGCCGACTCGATTAAAGTTGAGTAAGATTTCAAAATCTTCAAGGATAATTTATTGTGTCATCAAGATTGTATATTTCTTGCTAGAAGAGAGAATGTTGTGTTTACCCTAATAGTGTGAAATTATGAGAGCTTGTTCACTAAGAAAGTTAAGGGTGGGACAACAACGCGAGTCAAAGTAATTGAGAACTGTTGATCGTGAGGCCACCTAAGTAAAGTGAACGTGTTAAAGTGATGGATTGTATGGAGTTAGTTAGGGTTAGAGTATTATGCTACCTATGAGAGGGTGATCAGAGATCACAAGTGATGGTCAGGTAAGGGAATACCGATACCAGCTCTATGTAGTATCGATACTCGATTCATTTGGTACCAGTACTGGTCAGTCAGTATAGGTACCCATGTGTTTCTATAGTTAAGCTCTGAGTTAAGGATTAATTTACTTTGGAAGCCGCGAGGAGTAGCATCTGATTGTAATTAAGAGAATATTATTGTGGGTGTCTTAGAGAAAGATATATCAAGACAAAAGATTCTTCCTATATAGTACAATAATTACTACATGGTGAATTTTGGTAGCGATGGTTTGTACCAAACTTTTGTCGCATGTTTTGGGAGACATTGTGGAGTCGTGTGTTTGAGATAGTGATAAATGTTTGACTTGCCATCAGTTGGGAGTCAAACATCGAGTTTCTCAGAGTTGTTGTGATGCTTCAATGTTCTTTAGTGGAAACTAAATAGATGATCGTTAATCTTGTAAAGGATTTGTGAGTGCACAATTTTGATGGGATTTCATTGAGTAATGGTACGATTCTATGTAAGTATCGATTGTTATTTTCAGCAAAGGTGAGATCCAGATAGAAAGTCGGCTTGGTTTGGTTGTGGTTTGGGTTGTACAACACTGTGGTGTATACATTCTATCTTTTGACATGAGGTTCCAGGTTTGTGATGGAACCTTATCCCTTGGTAGGATTTTATGCGATGACAGATTTGAATGTTGGTATAGATGACATGTTTTTCCAAACACATGATAGTTTGGAGTGTAAGACTCTTGTTTGAACTGAGTTTGTGAGAGCTACTTTAGTTGTCGTTTTGATGAAAAGAATGTCGATTTTAAGGTAAGCGCTTGATGTGAGTTAAGACGCTGTTTGTTTTCAAAAGTCTTACACCAGGCAAGCAATGATATTGATAAAGGATGCCACTAGAGTTAGAGTCTCCTTCAGAAGTCGCCACGATAAGAATTGTTTCGTTTGGTTGTAATGATTGTTTAACCTCACATTCTTTTAGATTATATGGAGTTGTGGAAAGATTTTGTTGTGCAACAATCTTTTGGGTTCTACAGCATAAGTTAGGTTTCTTTGATGACGTATTTGTACGACACTTTTGACGGGGTACCATTGGGTTTTGCTTGTTGTATGTAATGAACCGAGTGAGTATGAATCCCCTAAGGAAAAATTAGTTGGGAAGGTGTTTTTACATTTGGAAGACAAAGGTTATATGGCTATGTATTGTGAAAGACCACAATAGCGCAGCGGGAATTATTAGAGGTTTTAAAAGGGTTAGTGAAGTTTCAGCATCTTTATTGGTTTTATGGATACAAATTTCAGGGACAAAATTTCTTTTAAGAAGGGTAGAGTAGTAACGACCCAATTTTGGGCTGATGAATCAAGCTGCGAACTTGGGTATTTGGTCTTTATGTCGAGAGTTTATATTAAGAATAATTAATTTGGGCCTAGTGGCAAAAAAAAGAATATGGTGTTGGGCTTTTATTAAAATGGTTATCATCTTTTATTTGAGGAGATGGGATTTTAAAATTTAAAAGATTGGAGGAAAGAGATACAGTGGGAGGTAGGCGAAAAAGGAAAGATGATATGATGGAGAGAGAGAGAAAAAAAGTAGAAGAGAAAAGGGAAAGTGAGAAAGAAAGTATAAAGAGAGTTTTAAACTTTGATCCATCGAGATTCATCTTTCCGTTGTTGATACCTCCATCGTCATTGTGTTCATCTCGAGATGAGTTTGTTGGTACTAACGGTATCACCATTGAAGCTACCGTCGAAGGGGGTGGGAGAAGAGAAGTTTTGTGTTTTCTAGTTGAAAAGGTTAGTGTGCTCAGAATGCAAAACCAAGGCATCATCGTGTTCACCAGAGAGTCAGGAAAGAGCTTTGTTATCGCCGTCACCAAAAGCCACCGTAACTGCTACCACGCTTCACCGCCGTATGTGAGCGACGCCCGACAAAGCTATTATATCACAGCTAGGTTGTCGATCAAGTCGTTGGGCCCAGTATTGGGCCGAGTCAGCCTGTTGAGCCAGTCCGAGCATGTCTACCAAGCCAACCTTTTGAGTCAAGCCGAGCTACGTTGCCAGCTATCGCGCCGCCGTTAACCTACATTGACCATTGACCATCGTTGACTTTTTTTGAGAGGCCCTACTCGAGCGTTTCTTAATGTTTTGAGTCCGTTGGCGCAGTATATTTTGCCAAATTCAAACATGATAAGCTATTTTTACTCGTTTGATCTTGTGGATTAGTTAGTGTTTGAGGTTAATTAGTAATTGTGGTATTCATATATTTATGAGGATTGTTCGGGCTCAAATACCAGATCAAGAAGAGCTTTTGAGAAGCCCGAGTAAGAATTTATCAACAATTCACTTAAGGTTAGTACACCTCAAACTCCTAATGCTTAATGAGCATTATAAGTGTAATCGCCTTGCTTGTTAGTGCTCGCAAAATAGGTAAACGATGAATATGCATGTTTGGAGACCGATAGTATGAGACTTGATATCTATGAGATGCATGATGATGTTGTGAATATGATGAGACTCATGGAGGCTTTTAGAGACCGTATGAGTTCATTTGAGATACTTGTATATTTTACTTGATGATTGGTTGATTAATTAACAATAGTGATGTCTTGTATGCTTGCTCGAATAGGTTGACGTAATTTGATGAGAACTATACTTAAGGGATAAATACTCAATTAAATTATTATAAAGCCGATAATTAATAATTAATTGGTTGAATTCGTTAGTAAACAAACCATAATGACTTTCATAAGCTTTAGGGATCAAATATGCGTGGTAATATTGTAATTCGAGGAAATTGTGCGAACTCATGAATAGGGTATCGGTACGAGCTTTGGCCGTATCGGTACGCGATTGGGGGTCGTATCGGTACGAGTTGACCCGTATCAGTACTTATGGAAATTAAAGATTTCTAGTAAGCTATATCAGTATCGGTACGCGTATGAGTACTAGTACCCATGGATACCATATCGATACTCGTGTTAAAGGATCGGTACCCACTGAATGGAATAATTTATAATGCTAATAAAAATACGAAAATTGACGGAGGATGATAATGAGATAATATGGGTTAATAAAGATAATTAATAAGGATGATTAATATAAACTTTCATAATGTATTAACAAGTTGGTAAACTTAAATGATGGCTAGATAATTGATAGAAACCCTAGAGATTGGTAGTCATGTTAATGTTGTGTGTTATGTGGTAAATTGTGTGATGTTTGGACACTTAGTTGGTTGAGTTACCTTGTTTATTGGGATCCGGATACCCAAAGAAAAAGTGTTTCAATATCATGGTTAAATATGTCGAATGTACATTCCTGAAGTTGTGTGGCATCGGATCTCGTTCGAAGATGCTCGATAAGAGATTCCGAGCATGGGTTTATGTTCTGGAAGTTGTGTGGCACCGGGCCTCACCCAGAGAGAAAGAGTGTACGTTATCGAAGTTGTGTGGCACCATGCCTCACTCAAAGTGTACGTTTTCGATGTTATGTGGCCCTAGGTCTCACTCTAGGTTTATGGTTATGGCTTTGTATGCTTTTTCTCGGATGATCTGGTAAGATCTCGAGTATAGTTGGACTAGTGGTAGCGCCACATGTTTATTTATCTCTCCTTATTTCTTTTACTAGCTTGCATGCTTATGTTTATGATTAGCATGAAGTATAGTAGAGTAGATGTGTACCACTAAGATTTGTAAGCTCGGTGCTCGAAATCGTTGTTTCTGTACGTAGGTTGATCGTTGGATCGTGGGATCGAGGAACACTACCAGTACAGGATTCTAGCATATGGTGATTTCAAGAGTACAATACTTGTGTTTAGTGGGCTATGTATACATTGGACTTTACGTGGCGGAGTCTGTAATCTGTATTTTTGAAATTGTATTAATCAAACTGAATATTCAAATATTTTAAATTTAAATTGGAGCTCCTTTGTACCATTTTGATTAGTTAACTATATTTTTAACTGTTGGCTTTAAATGTTTTTTGAGAAATACCTTGTTAGGCTAAACCCAAATTGAGAAAATTTATGTTTTTAGTTTGGGCTTGAGGCTCAAATATGACATTCGGGTCAAGGGTGTTACAATATGTGAATAAAATTAATTCTTTTAAAATATAATACTTTTGCTAGAAAAAATAATAAATATTAATGGATATATGTGAATAAATTTAAACGAACATAAACAAACAAATATAAATGAACGGATTATCGAACGTTCACAAACATAAATAACGAACGAGGCTTTTGTTCATGTTTGTTCATTTAATTAAACGAATAGAAAATATTGCTCATGTTCGATCATTTAATAAATAAACGAACATAAACAAACTTTTCACCGAACAGTTCACGAACGGTTCGATGAACGTTTGGTTCGTTTACAACCCTACTCCCCACACACGTAAGGCATAATTGAGAGACCCAACTCGAACTTGAACACACACACAATACAGAAATGAGAGACTTAACTCAAACTTTAAAACATGTCTACTAATTACTAAAAATTTTGAGTTATTCAAATTTCTATTTTATGATTCAAATTTTATTTGAAATTTATTCGATTAGATTCGAGTATATGAAATGATGAGTCGAGACAAGACAAGTCAAGTATTTTTTAAATTGAGTTGAAACGAATAATTCGATTTTTTCGAGACAAATTTTTCACACACTGAACATGGGATTAACAACCAACCATTTATTTTTCGTTGCTAAAGCATTGACATTCAACTAGTATTCAACTAACTGGATTGAGTTTAGATAGTAACAATATAACAAGACGTGATATCGAGTATGTTTAAGCATTAATATTTTTTATTTTTAGGGTAGAGGGTAAACATAGATTTGAATAGTTTAGGTATGTAATAAAAATTAGAAGTCAACTAATTATTTAGAGCTTGACTTATCAATAAGATTGAAATTCAGACTCTTTTTTCAAATTTATTATGACTTAGGTTTAGATGTATTGTAATTATTAGTTCGATCATATTTTATAATGTTTGATCATGATTATAATTTTAGTTATTAGTCCTACCGTGTTTTCTAACCGCTAATTCTAGTTATAATTATTCATTTAGCATTTTTAAACCTAAAGAATAATTATTCATTTAGCATTTTTAAACCTAATTTCGAACAGCTTTATCTGTACAGTGTGAGTGTGTTATATAACTTGAAACATTTCATATATTACTATAAGACAATTATTCTTTTAGCATTTTTACTGTGGTCTTATAGTAATATATGAAATGTTTCAAGTTATAAAACACACTCACATTGTACAGATAAAGCTGTTCGAACTTAAATATCTTAAAAATAATAATATTTTCTTTTTTACTATGACTGTTCGACTCCATAAATAAATAATTAATGATTCATTATATAATTATGAGGAAAAAATAAATTTTGAAGGGGGACCATGAAATCTACAATTCCCTGAAAATAAGTATAACAAGGTTAATCTAAAGCTTCTTATTATTTCATGCAAGACTATCATTTTTGTTTTGGTATGGATTTTGCACATGGACGAATGTATGACTTTATAATAGAGCGGTGAATATATAAGATTTTAGGATGAATGAATTTATAAAAAAAATTAAAGGAGTGAAAATATATTTTTAATAAAAAAAATACATAAAATTTTCAAAAAAAATTTAAAATCATATATAAATTTCAAAATTTCAGGAGGTGATCACCCCTACGGTTCCTCGGCCCTCTCTGATTTTGTCCATTTCCCATCGCACGTGCAAGACTGAACAGTGAGATTGATAATTGTGAGTGTGCTGAAATTAATAAAATCATTAAGAATATAAAACAATCATTTAACGGGTAAACTATACCCATACTACTCAACTATAGCCACTAACTCGAAAATGTCACCGAACTTTATAAAAGTACAAATATAATATTGAACTTTAGTTTGTGGCTCGAAAATACCACTCAACCATTAACTCTTAACGTCTCGTTAAGTCAAAACGACGTCGTTTTGGTGTCGGCTATTTTGAAGCCTAATTTAACCCAAAACGACGCCGTTTTGCTGGATGAAAAATATTAAAATCATGCACTTGAAGCTCTTAAACCTAAGACCTTCACATACAAGGGCTAAGCCTTAACCATTGAACCAATATGATATTATATGTTATTTTATCACAAATATTATATATCTCAAACTACCTACGATTAATTCAAATTATTTTATGAAATAAATAATACTATAAATAATATTAATAAATAAAATATAAAATATATTATTTTCATATATATATATATCAATATATAAAAATAAAAGTGTATTGTTTTTATTTTTATATAATATTTATAATATAAATATATAATTTAAAAACACAAAATATTCATAAAAATAATATATTTATATTATAAATAATATATAAAAACTCTAAACCTTAAACTACAAAGCCCAAACCTCAAACACTAAATCTTATGGTTTGAGATTTAGGGTTTGGGTTATTTTATATATTATTTTTATGAATATTTTTAAATAATATATTTATATTATAAATAATATATAAAATATAAAATAATGTATTTTTATTGATATATATGTAAATAATATATTTTATATTATTTATATATTAATATTATTTATAGTATTATTTTTCATTAAATAATTTGGTTGAACCAAATGAATAAGTTTATATATTTTAAATAAAAATATATTTTTTATAATATAAATAAATTATTTTTAAAAACCCCAAAATATTCATAAAATTAATATATAAAAAATCCATAAACCCTAAATCTTAAACTTTAAGGTTTGGGGTTTAAGTTTGAGGGTTGGGGTTGGAGTTTGTGGGTTAATAGTTTAGGGTTTAGGGGCTTTTATATATTATTTTTATGAATATTTTTGATTTTTTTAAAATAATATATTTTTATTATTAATAATATATAAAAATATAAAAATAATGTATTTTTATTTATATATATTGATATATATGCAAATAATATGTTTTATATTTTTATATATTAATATTATTTATAGTATTATTTATTTCATAAAATTATTTGAATTAATATTAGGTAGTTTGAGATATATAACATTTGTGGTAAAACAATATATAATATCATGTTGGTTCAGTGGTTAAGGCTTAGCCTTTGTATGTGAAGGACCTAGGTCTAGAAGTAGAACCTTCCAATCGCATGGTTTTAATATTTTTCCTCTAGCAAAACGACGTCGTTTTTGGCTAAATTAGGCTTCAAAACGACGTCGTTTTGACTTAACGGGCCGTTAAGAATTAATGACTAAGTGGTATTTTTGAGTCACAAACTAAAATTTAATGTTAGATTTATACTTTTTTAAAGTTCGTTAATATTTTTGAGTCAGTAGCCATAGTTATGTGATCTGTGATGTAATTTACCCATCATTTAACATATACGCACAGCTTTGAAGTTTGAAGCATCGTCCTCAATGACATCAATAGTTCTTTATCCTTGCTCTTTCCATCACCACTGACGTTAAATTTACCAGTAAAAATAAATAATTATTCTTCAAAGGGCGTCTCATTCTAACTAGCCTAACTTACGTTAGGGTGGGCAAAATTCGGCTCGATTCGAAAAAAGTAAATTATTTAACTCGACTCAAGGCAAAAAAACTGATTCGATTTGACTTGAGTTGAAATTTCATAAACTTGACTCGACTCGAAAAAAATGCAAATAAAGTTTGAATTATAAAATGAAAATTCGAATAACTCGAATAACTCAAAAAATTTAGTAATTAGTTGATCAGTTTTCATATTCAAGTCGACATTTTAATTCTGCATGATATATCATGTATATCACATGTGAAAATATAAAGATATATATATATATATATGTATATTATATACATATAGAAAGCCATTAAATTTGAATTAATATGTGCACCGCCTAGCCTAAGAATATGCATATAGAAATATATATGTGCA
The DNA here is from genome assembly GCA_019671005.1 of Hibiscus mutabilis. Classification (NCBI taxonomy): domain Eukaryota; kingdom Viridiplantae; phylum Streptophyta; class Magnoliopsida; order Malvales; family Malvaceae; genus Hibiscus; species Hibiscus mutabilis. Next base: position 17,136,885 of record CM033734.1, read on the forward strand.
CCGCGACGTATATGCATATAGAAATATATACGAAAAATATATGTGTACAATTAAATTTGTACAGAAACTCAAAAACTCGACTTGATTCGACTCGACTTGAATTTTATAAACTTTACTCTATTAAAAAAAATTCAAATAAAATTTGAATCATAAAATAGGACTTGCAAACTCGAATAACTCAAAAAAAATTTGACTCGACTCGATCGAATGCCATGCATATAAAAAACACATTTTATTATGCATTGTCTTATTAAAAGTAATTGTATTAAACTTCTTACAATAAGATCGAGATCCGGTTCATTATTATTTTATCAATTATTTTTAATATATTCATTAGCGATAACGTCAGTTTTAGTGCTGGTCATCAGGGTGTACATTTCAGATATTTGATCCGATTCAATCCAAAATTTTGAATATCTAAAACTTTTGGATCGACAATTTAGCGATCTGTATCTGATATTCGATTTTTCGGATATCGAATATTTGGATCGGATATTTGGATGTCCTAATGTTCAAATTTATGCCTTGATTTAAGTATTTTTTAATTTGGCGGTCCAATCTATGAAAATTTTGAGTTTTCAAATATAACAATCAACAAATTATTGAATATAACAAGATTTGTATCCATGAAAATTTTAAATTTTCATATATAACAAGTAAAAATATTAAATATAACAATATTCATATTTATAAAAAAATTTGAATTTTCGAATTTTGAATATTTGGATATTCGATCTGAATGTGAAATAGCTATCTGTATCCGATCCAAAAAAATAAAAGACAGATCGAATATCTAAAATTTTGGATCGGATCAACGGATAAACGGGTCGATCGGATGGTATTTTTTTGCACACCCAGTGGTCACCATCGTCGGTAACCTTTTCCTCTTATTTTTTTATATCAAGTTCTTATTTTCTTTTATATTTTTGGTGTTTTTTTCTAATTTTTATTTGTCTTGTAGCAATTTTTTTCTATGTCTTGTGGCATAATTTTCCTCTATCTTATGGCATGTTATTGTCTACCGTTGTGGTATATCTGTATTCGTGGATACGTTTTTCATGACGTTTAGCTCTGATTTGCGGATTGTTTGTGGTCTTCAGTAGTTTGACCCCCTTTTGTGGTTCATTTGCGATGCAGTCAAACCTGTTTTACGAAACAACCCCCAAGATTATTGATTTTGCTCATCACTCCTAGTTCAAGCCTGAAGCGTGTACGTGAATAGAGACAAAAAAGCCTTGCTCTCTGCTTCTATTTGTCTGGTGTTTTATCTTTGTCACTGTTCTGCAACCTACTGGAAGTGTTTTATTTATTTCTGTTTTCTTGCTACAATATCATTTTTTAGACTATTTTTTATTTTGATTTATAATAAAATTCAGTCGACATATTATTTAAAAATATTTTCATTAAATCATCTTATATTTTGTTCGTTTTAGTCACTCGACTTTTAATTGTTACAAAATGGATATTAAAATTTATATATTCTTACAAAATAGACATCGCGTTGTTAGCTGTCATTAAGGGATGATGTGACATATTAAAATTAATGAAAAATATCTCATTTGGTAAAATTTTATTTTTTGATATATATATATATATTTAAAAATTATAAACAAAAATTCCAAAAGAATAATAAAACTTCAAAAAAAATAAAAATATATACAATTCAAAATTTATTTAAAATTATAATTTTATTAAAAAGTTAAAACAGAATACACGTCAGGGCAGAGGCCTAATGACTGATGTAATTCGTAAAAATGTCTCATTTGGTCTTTCAAATAATCATTTTATTGTATATTTTCAGCTTCGTAAACATGTCCCCTCTCCCCTAAGGCATCAGAGTTGCCGTCGAGAACACCTGCAAACCCTAAACTTGTCGTTAAAAAAACCTAGCCCGCTTAGTCTGGCCCAATAGGATGCCTATAGAGTAGGCCCAATATATGAAAGTCTGGTCTACCAAGGTTGGTCTGAACTCTGAAGCCATAGCCTCCTTAAGGGTCAATTGAAGCCTGTTTCATAGGCCCAAATCACTTCTAGGCCTGTCATTAGAGATCCGAAGCCTCTTTCTCGTTTGGGGTCCAAACACAAGTCACTCGGTTAAACCAATTGGTCCATCAGCCCGACTCGTGATCCGACTTGTTGAGCCCGACCTGTGACCTAGTGTGACTCGTTTGACCGCCTAACCCAAGTTTAATGTGGACTTCCTTTGACCAAAGTTGATTGTTGATTTTATTGTTGTCTTTGACCGTCTGTTTTGACCAGACATGTTGACATTAATCCGTTTATTTTGAATTTTTACTCTATTTTGTTTGATTTTAATTTGTATTCTCTGTTATTGATGCATGAAATAATTTTTGACTTTTTGAAGATACTTGATTTCAGGCACTTAGAGATTGGACCGAATATTGGCAAACCAATCTGATTTGAGCACAATTAAATTGTTATTAGATTGACTCGAATACTAAATCTGATCATTAACTCGAGTAGGTATTCAATATCTTGTATTGTGGTTCATGAATCTCCTAATATAATAACATGCGTAAGGATGATAATGAGCCTGACCGGATCGCAAGCTACTCGGGTTCGGTTCGGTTAAAGTTCGATTTGAGTTCGTGCTCGGCTTGAGACCTTAACAAGTCGAGCAGATCTAAGCTCGACTCGAAAAGCTCGTGAATATGCTCGAAATATACATATACATATACACACTCCATATACACTTGTATGTTTCAGTGTTGTTAACTTGTTAACATGGTTAAATACTTTAAATCCCCTTCTCCTTGTGGACTTGTATAATTTAGAAAATGTACTATAGTTACTTATGGACTTCAAAATTAAATATTATTTTTTTAAATAGGTTTTCGTATGTTATTTTTTAAAACTTCAATAAAAATATTTAAAAGCAATTTGAGGAAAGCAGCAAGCCGAGCTCGAGTCTCGAGCCGAGCACAAATTGTCAAATTCGAGCTCAAGCTCGGCTCGATTCATTATCACCCCTAAACATGTGCGTGTTTTGCTTCTATTAATTATCTAAAATAAAAAAGAAAAGTCATCATGTGATTAGAGGATTAAATCTATTAATTAAAATAAAATTAAAACCAAATTGATAAACTATGTAAGTAACAGGGGTTAAATGTATAATTAAATAAATTTGTGCTAACTATCACGTCACCCCTTCTAGGGGTGAGAAAAAACTGAAAAACCAAAACCAATTTCGAAACCCGAAAAAAATCGAACCCAAAAATTGGTTAACAAGTCGAAAAATTCAGTTTCGGTTTGGGTTTTTATTTTTTATAAAGAAACCGATTTGGTTATGGTTTACGATTTTGGGACAAACCAGGTAACCGAATCGACCGGTTATATAATATATATTATTATATTATATACAATTTTAATATTTTATATTAAAAATCAGATTTTATTTTATTTTCTCATTCCCCAAAAGTAAAACTATATTTCATTTTATGAAGTTTAAGTGTTTAACTTGCTAGTATTAAAAAAGATATTAATATCATGTGTCGTTTTTTTTAAAAGTATATACTTTTTCTAACATATTATTAAAAATTATATTTTTAATAAACAAAATAAAAACCGTTACCCGAACCGAACCGAATTTTTTGGTTAACCAAATATATGGTTAACCGGTTGAATGGTTACAGTTTAGGGTCAAAAATTGGGTGACCCGAACTTACCGGTTAATCGAAATAATTTATTAATGGTTAATCGAACCCGATTTTGTACACCCCTACCTCCTTCGTTAGGTTTTAATGGCTAATGACTTGATTGTTACTATTTAAATAGTTATGCGATTAAAAATGAAAAAATTAAAAGTATGGTGGTCATAATTGAACCACCCATAATTAGGTGATCATTTAAGTAGTTTATCCTTTTTAAAATATATACAAATTAATTAAAATCAAAGTTTAAATTTAATGTTAAAATTCATGTATCTCATTATACATTTAACCAAAATTCTTTTGATATGCAAGGTGGGGTCTATTTGGGGAGTTTCAAAGTTTAAACATATTGGTCATCCAAGCCAAGACCATTTCATACTCTGCAGTTTTGTAAGTTCACATGTTCAGCTCTAATCTTTTCAATATTTTTTTTTGGATAATTAATCTTTTTAATTTTTTAGCCTTTTAAAAGTTGGGTAAACTACATAAATGATCACTCAATTATAGAGTTGGTCTCAACTTGACAACTATACTTTTAATTGTGGCAATATGACTACTCAACTATAAGATTAGTCTCAGTGTGACCACCTGTCGTTAAAACATAACAGAGGAAGTGACGTGGCAGTTAGTAAAAATCTGTATAATTAACATTTAGACCTCGTTACTAATACATTCTATCAATTTGATCATAATTTTAATTTAATAGAATAAATTAAACATTCAATCAAGTGGTAACAGGTGTCACCTCCTTTGGAGAAGGAAAATAAAATGCATTAACAACTTGCCGCTGAGGTTTGAACCTGGGCAAGGGTGGAGTAAGTGCAGTGGTAAACACTAAATTCACTTGATTGATATGAGCTTCAAAATATTATATATGTCTTAATATGTTGTTAATGCCATAAAAAATTAAATAAATATAGATTAAGGGAACTCGAACATTATACATTTGGATACATAAAAATATCTAAACCATTAAAATAAATCTATTAAAGGGGCCATTTTCCACCTGCAGGCTGCAACAGTGCAGTTGGTGATTCCATTGCTTTTTTTTCCACACCTTTGTTGCCGACTCTCATGGAAAGTGAGATTTCAATCCCATAATTAATATTTAATAGAAAAGGGTTGGAAGTTGGAGCCAAATCATCAACAGTTGAGCATATCATCACTCATTTCGCTTAATCTTGCCGACATACCTGACTTTCTCCCATTTTCCAAAACTGTAATGTCTCATCAATCTACTCTTTTGTAATTTATTTTTATAATTTTTTATCTTCAATTCAATTGTACTAATTTATGTATTCTCAAAAAATATGTTTAATAAAATATATAACGCTATCGTTTTTATATCTTAGAATTTTTTTAATATGAGTTTAATGTTTTTATCTTTTTTAGACATGATATTTTTTATCTCGTAATGTCATCGTCACAAGTTATTTGATCTCATATTGGGCCACTATCACGATTGTTCACATTGTCTATCTCGCTCTTGAGGCGTTCGGTATGAAATCGAACAGTTAGATGGTTGCTCTTATATTACTTATCACGAGATTATTATCTTAATCCCAAATGACATATTCGATATAACATGCGACGTTATCGTTTTTATATCTCATAATTTTCCTTTTTTATATATGAGATTAATATCCTGTTGCAGACATGACAATATGCATGTACGAAGCGAAGGATTTTTTTAGCCCCTAATCCGTTTTTATCGCTTAATCATTCTTTCACTTGAGAAATCAAATAAGAATAATATCTCTGCGCGAAGAAAATGTCAATTGATCAACTTGCAAGCCAAGATACTTATGATAAAAGACTACATTAAACCTTTTTTTTAATATGACAGCACTGAAACTGGTTCATGAGAATATTGCATTTTTTTGTTTAACGATCGATATTTAAATTATTGATTAATTAATTTAGATCGAGTATTGTTGAGGTTCAATAAAATACTACACTTCTAATTTAATTTGTTCGTCAGGATTCGAACCAAGAGTGCGCATATTTTTTTCTTCTTTCGTATAAAAACGAAATAATGTGTTAATAAATTGCATCGTTTTGTAAATTTAAAGTCAAATAATTGATTTTATTTGTTTTTCATAAAAACGATTTGGATTGAAAAAAAATAGAGATTAATTTTTTTAATTTGATTCATTTTTATCATTTTTGAAATATTAATATTATTTTTTGAAAACTAGCTCTGTATATTATACAGTATATATAAAGTTAAAGATAAGGTGAAATCCATTAACATAGTATAAAAATTTTATATGCTCTTTTAACCGTTGAATTAATAAAAATAAATAATTACAATTAGGAATGGAGAGATTTTTCTGAAAAAAATAATTTGTCTTTAATCTAAAAGTTTTAATTGAATCGCTAAATTTTGTTAATCAAATGATAAATAAAACATATAATTTTTTTATATTTTTCCTTTTATAAATAGACTAAAAAGGAAATACGTGTAGAATGAGAATTTTGTCACCGACTACAATTTTATATTGCTATTGCCTATTAGCCTATTAGGCCAGGTTGATAGGAACAAAATTTTTTTCTCCCGTATGTCATTTTTTATGCCAAACAATAAAATAAATAAATTATGAATTTTAATTTTTAAATCTTAAATCTTACGCTATAAAAAAATACATTTTATCTCTCATTTTCTATACCTTAAATTTCAAACCTTAAATCTAATATTTAGTGTGAGAATATAAAAATATGCATATTTAGGGGCAGGCGATTCCCATCCTGTCGATACCCTCTCCTTTAGCGAATGTATAATTGTATATATATTTCTCTATTTAACCAACGTAAAATGTTAGCAAAATAAAACACGCATATAAACGTTGGGATTCAAACTCATCCACATTATCTAAATGAATTAAATAATATTCCAATGCTCATATCAAGCCATCTAAATGCTTCATCTTTTTTTCCAAAATAAATCCATCATTTTAAATTATTATTAATTTTTTATAAGACTTTGGACTTTAAAACATCAACACAGAACTTCAATCGTTTGTTCTTTCGAATCGTTAACTATAGATATTAATGTTAAAAAAATGATGATATTTTTTGTTGTCTTCTTAATTTTTTAGGGTTTTACCTTGACAAATACGGACCGACTTGCGTCACACATCTGATTTTAATGGGTGAATCTTATAACGAGGATTTTTTATATATACAAAGCCTCGTACTCAAAACCTGCTTAAATAATACCAAACTACTTGTCACTTAAATTAACTTATTAGTTATATTTTTCCCCTTTTAACAAGGGTAGACATGGTTATGGAGAGCACAAGGGAATTACTTGGTATATAATGTGATAGAGAAAGGTTACATTCCACTTGAATTTATAACTTGTACAAATAAAGAACATTATCACATGATGAAAGGTTCCAATATTTAGGGTGTTCCAATGTGAGAATTGTCCATGAAATGAGGGAATTTAGACACATGTCCCAACATTTTCACAAATCTACCCATAAAGTTTCGGTCTAGAGGAAACAAATCTATTTCACATCAACCACCTTAAATTTAAGTTCCACCTCGTTTAATAATGCCACATATTTTATCGATAAAATAATTAAATATGAATTTTTTACGATAAATATCATTTATTATTATTATTTTACTAAAATCACTTGGTGAGTTCATAAAAATTAAAAGTTTAACTTTAAAATGACCGGAATACGTAATTTGAAGTCAATGAGATATCAAAAGAACCCAAAGCCATATTAACCTGAGTTGAAATCAAAATTAATTAAAACTAAAATTACCTTTAACTTAAAATCCACCCCAACTTTTAAACCAACGCTTTCATCTCTTTCAGTATTCAAATGAATAGTCTTTCACCTGAGTTGTCATGTAAAACAAAATCCAAACACCCATATCTTCAATTTGATTTTATGTTTTGAACTGCTCTGTTCAGGATATTGTAATGGGTAAATTACATCAATAGTTATCAAACTCTAGTTTCTGTATCAATTAGGTCATTAAACTTTAAAACAATTCAATTTTAACACTTAATTTAGTTTGCGTACCAATTTTATCATTGGGTCATTAAATCATTAACAATTAGATGATGTGGCAGTTTGGTGCTGATGTGGAAGCCATTTTTTTAATTTCAACTCATCATCTTATTTATCAAAATTAGGGGTTTTTTAACCATTAGATCGGCCTATGCTTAAAGTCCAATTCTGGGAGGTCACGCTCCTTATTAAAAATGTAACGATAAAAAATTTAAGTTAAAAAAACAAATCAAGTAATAAACGTAATCCTATACATAAATAAGTTAAGATAATCAATAAAATCCTCATCAAAATATGATTACATCATAAAGCCATAACGGGGAACATAGTAAAGTATACTATAACAAAATATAGGCTCATTTCACTCGATAAATGTAACGACCCGAAATTGGGCTTTGCAAATTGGGCCTTGGACCCAATTTATTTAAGCCTTATGTTGAGAAGCCCAAATCAAAGATAGTTGGATTTGGGCTTTGTGGTAAATTAAAAGAGACGATGTGCGTGGATAATTTTAAAAGGAAAAAGAAAAGTAAGGGTTTTAAAATAAAAAAAAAGGGCTGGTGATTTGATGGGAAGAGAGGGAGAGAAAAGAAGAAAGATATTTTTGAGAGAGAAAAAAAGGGGGAAAAAGGAAAAAGTAGGGAGGGAGAGTTTTAAACCTCGACCTGTCGCCCCTTGGACTGTCGTTTGTCTCACCGTCGCTGCTATCGTCTTCAGCTCGTCGAGAAGAGTCTGACAGTGGTTCTCGTATCACTGGAGCCTTCGTCGTCTGCCGGGGTAGAGGAAAGAGAGGTTCGGCCTAGTGGAGATCACCAAGTCTCGACCGTCACCGCCGTAAACCGGTGCCACCGACGGACTCATCGGCCAAAATAGTATGGATCTAGAGCTTGCTGCCGCCGTCTGACCACCGAAAGGTCGTCCACGAGCCACCCGTATGGGTGGGCGTATGCATGTCCAGACGGGTACACACTGCCCGTGTGCGCCGCGCCGCACGGGATTTTTATCCTTCAGGTGCACGTGTACCCTGCCGCACGGGATAACACCCCGCAGGTGCACCGAGCCTCTCGTGCTCTCGTGCACACTGGATTCCGCACCTAGAGTGCACTAGGCTTACCGTGTACCTACCCGCACATGATTCTGATCTAGGGTGTACAGTAGCTACTGTGCACCGCGCTGCACCAGATTATCTAGGCAATTGACCAGTCTTTGACCAGAGTTGACCATTGACCAAGAGTTGACTTTTTTCGAAGGACCTTACCCCGGGAGTTTCTCGACGTTCTGGATCTATTGGCGTAGTCTATTTTGCCAAATTTGAACCCGGTAAGCTATTTTTAAGCATTTGACCTTGTAAACAGTATAGAAGATGCATAGAAATAATATATGTTCGTATTTGTTGATATATGAGGGTTGCCCGGGTTTGGATATCGAATCGAGTGGAATATTCGGGAAGCTAGGATGAGGATTTTAGCAATGTCATCATAAGGTTAGTACACCTCGAACTCTGAAATGTTTCATGAGCATTATAAGTGTAATTGCCTTGTATGTTAGTGGTTGCAAAATAGGAGATGAGAAATAAGCATGCGTCCGTACTGGTATTGCAAGGCTTGATATTTATTGATTGAGATACTTGATGAGTTTGAGAATGTTCGAAGATGTTACGAGCTTTAGAGACCGTGTAGGATTGTTTGAATATCCGTATGATTATCTGATTGTATGATTGGTTGTTTGACTGATTTACGATGATGCCCCGTGCGTTAGCTGAATATATAAATATGTTCGATCTAGTCTTGGTAAGAGACAATACTGATAAATGTTTGATTAAGTGATTTAAATGCGCTAGCAACAAACTATAATGACTCTCATAAGCTTTATGGGTAGAATAGGGCCTCGTAATTAATATTGATGTCGTCAGGCTTAATGACCTATAATTCTAGTTAAAGACGGGGTTGTAATAATGGACTAATATCGACAAATACTTGATAAATTGCTTACGAAACCAGTAATCAACACTAATTGGCTTAAAGGCTAGTTAATGATGGAAATTGACGAATATGATTAACAAAGCGGTTATTACCATAATCAATGTGATAGTGTGGATTGATGGAAATAATTGATGAGAATGAATTATATTACTCCTCCATAAAACGTAACAACTCAATAATGCTTGATTGGTTGTAATAGTAACAATAGGGACTCGTGGTGGGTCGTATGATGATTGTGTGCCAGGTAGGGCACTTGTTTGGGTTCGTGGTGGATCATGTGTTGTTGTGTGCTAGGTAGGGCACTTGTTTGGTTATGAGTCTTTGTTTGGTGGGATCCGGATACCCAGTGAATGAGTGTTGCAACACATGAAGGCCACTCGATGTGAGATTCCGAGTGATGAAATGAAGGTCATCCGATGTGAGATTCTGGGTGATAATACTTGCTCGATGTGAAATTCTGAGCCCCATTTGATGTGAGATTTCGAGCGAAGACTTGATGTGAAATTTTGAGTATACCGCTCGATGTGAGATTTTGAGTAGCTCGATGTAAGATTCCTAGCATGGACGAGTCTTCCATTGTCGGGTGACATTAGGCATCGCTCCCAGTTTACTTTATTGATGGGCTTGTAGTAATTGCAATGTTGTTTATATGCTTGACATGTGTTTAGGCGATTATGGTAGCGCCACATGTTTATTTATATTTCCTTATTGCTCGTACTAGCTTGCATGCTTAAGTTTATGATTAGCATAAAGTATATTAGAGTAGATGTGTACCACTGAGCTTTGTAAGCTCAGCGCTCGAAATCGTTGCTTTCGTGTGTAGGTTGACCGTTGGATCGTGGGACACTATCAGATCGAGATTACAGCACATGGGGATCTTCAGAATACAATATTTGAGTCTAGTGGGCTATGTGTTCATATGACCTTACATGTGGGAGTCTGTATTTATTATTTGAAATTGTATTATTTAAATTGTACTTTTAAACGTTTTAAATTTAAATTTGAGATCATTTGTAACATTTTATTTACTATATATTTATTTTAACCGTTGGTTTTAAATGCTTTGGCGGCTTAGGTGATGGGTTGATCATGTTTGAACAGAAAATTTTATGGTCTTTGGTTTGGGCTTGAGGCCCAAATGTGACATCCGGGTCGAGAGTGTTACAATAAAGACAATCTAGAAGATAAAAATATTATATCAAAATATATATATGAACTGAATGTGTAGATCCTCTAAGTGCCAAGTCCGAAAAGCCTATCCAAAAGTATCTAAAAGGGAAAGATTTGGGGTATGAGCTAGGGAGCTTAGTGTGTTCCAACAATGCATGTAAAAAAATTTATATAAGTTAGATAAACAAAAATATTTAGGAAAACATGTTATAAGAGCATCCAAAGTTTTTATGTAAAACTATCTACCCTCCAACCGAACTCTAGGATATAGTTCCCCAAAACGGTATCATATACATGCATTAACCCGAGTCCATAGGGCGTGAGTACCATCCTAAGAGAATACCTTAGGTCCAGGCATAATTACCCTAGTCGAAGCATAGGAACCGAATACGGGCGAAATTACCCTAGCCGAAGCATAGGAACCTTATACGGGTAGAATTACCAGTCGGATCTGAGCTAAACCTTCAGAGACTTCATATTATAACCCAAGTACCCAAGTGAATCAGTATAGGAAGTATTATAGTATGCAATAATAATTCTAACCCCCTCGACTCGGCCTAGACGCCCGGCTGAGCCGAGATAACTACATTAGGTTTGCCAAAGCAAACCAGAGAAAGGTTACGAAAAGTCAATCCATTTTTTTCTTTTATCTTGTCTAGATGCATAATTATTATCCTATATGTACATACTTGCAGCGGGTGAAATAATAGAGGAAATGGATCATGGAAAGGCATTCAATTGCATAACACACATTTCAGGGACTCAATTGCAAAACTCGACAATTTTAGGGAACAATGCTGAAATTTAAGTTGCCAATCCTCAATTAGTCAGGTTCCATGCCAACATGTCAAATTTCAGGTCAAAACAATCATCCAAGCTCACACAATTGCATTAAAAAACTTGGGTACCAAAACGAAAAGAAATAGAACTTCAGAATATGCCAATCTAACTGATTTAACTACCACCGTACTGGTACAATCAATGGTGTTTTGATACGCCTTTGTTGACTTAAATCCTCAAAATTTTAGTAACCAATTCTTGTTCCGATACACCCATGCGTATCGAAACGCCCCAAGCAAAATTTTTAGTCCGTATCAAAACACCTCCCACCGTACCGAAATGTTAGCCAATTTTGCCTTGGCCCGTATCGAAACACTTTCCCATATACTGATACGCTAAGCCTGAAATGGCTTACCCGTACCAAAACAGGGGCACCCATACCGGTACGCCTAGACCTATAATGTCTATTTCACTAGTTTAACAAGCTTTTGAGCATAACAAAACACCCTAGCATGCTTCTAACACACATCCAACATATTCAAGGATCAAACCACACCAAAACAACTCAGGTTTAACAACAATTTATGGCATTTCGCAACAAATGGTAAACTAGAGGCATGCTTCCTAGAAAACCAACCAAACAAAGCATGAAACTTCAAACCATCACCAAAACCAAACCAAACTGGCCATTTACAATCCAAGAGCAGCAAAACAAACTTGCTCAACAGGGAGTTTAACAAATATCTCCCAAAACATCAACAGAACCCTATTTCCCTTATTACTTATAGTCTTGTTCCAAAAATATACTTTGGTTACCAAGTCTTGTTGAGATCCCTTGCTTCCCGCTGCCTCCCAAACCTTTAGTTCTCTACATTGATGGACAAAGAGAGTGTAAACATACTAGGCTTAGTGAGGAGTGCTCAAAAACAACACACCATCAATGCATTTAAAACTATTTTCCATCAACACATTGAAAATCCCATTCCAAACCATGTTTATCAACATATAAAACATCATGCCTTTAAAACCATGCACTTTAACACTTTCAAAACCAACATATTAAACCATATGCAACATGTATCATTAAACAACATCAAATCACATTACTAAACCTCAATTTAAGCCTTCACATGCATAACAACCATATGCAATGCTTAAAGAGTAAACATGTATAAATCACATTATACAACATAAACCTTTCAATGATACATTAACAATTATATTGGCTCGCAAGTGATCATTAACCAAGTTCATTTACCAAAATAGTTCATCGGATACACGGATTCAAACAAGTATCCTCGCAACACTTCAAGCCATCTCAACTAGAATAGCGATACAATCATAATCGCGGTACATTAACAACCAGGTACACTTTTAACCCATGGGGACACCAACCCCTTTCATTAGTTAGACGCTTAATCCACTAACGGGATTTTACGGTACCATGTAACCCCTCAACCGTTAGGGTACTTGGATGGAGTTTACGGTACACGGATCAAAACCCCTCAACATCTAAGGTGACTTATTATAGTGCACTATCAATCCTATGGCTGGCCAACTATATCTGATAACAATTTTAAAACCACATCATTTTCCAATATAATTAACCATTTACCGTTTACCTCACTATTTTTAACAAGCATTAAACCAAACCATTTTCCAAAGCAACAACCATGCTTTAAACCACAAGTATAAACCATATACTTACATGGATCACTTACCTCGTGCATCCATCATCATTTCATGATCTAAAATAGTATCTCAAATACTTTAAGTTATGCTTAAACAGTATGTAACATGTAAATCAAAACAAGTGCATAAAACCATTTCAATATAGCACAACCGAGAGAGAAACCCACTTTATAGTTACTTCCGAGCTTAAACCAACGTTTCAAGCTAAGTTTAAACTCCCATAAACCACCTTAAAACATTCCAAAGCTGGAATCCACGTTCTCACTCACCGATACGCGAAACCTTGATTTGCCGACGCGAAATCAAACGTCCAAAACCTCCAACGCTTCACCGATCACCTCCGGATCAACCTTCCCTGTTTTAACCACATTGCAATAGAGGATTAATGCATCTCAATGCATTCTAAACACTGCAACAATAAATCCTCATGAACTTCCACAATCCTATCATAATTACCCAATCACCACAACCGAAAACATTAAATAATCTTTTCCAAACACAACCCAACCACAAACTAACAATCTAACACTTCCATAATCATTAATTAACACTTAAAAATAAGATTAATTCATCCAAACACTTCCAGCCACTACACAGCCACCACAACTCCACAAAAACACCAAACTAACAACCTAATAAATTAGAGATTCAAGAGTTTCGGGATTCCTTTGTTAAAAACAACTCAACAACATTATAAAACATCCATTATATGTTTAAAACCAATCATCATCTCTGGAAAAAAGACCCAATCCGGATCTTTCACTATTTCATCAATTAATCTCAATTAAATCTATTAAATCAATATAAAAACACAAAATCAGATGATAAACCATAAATCAAGGATCAAATACTTGAGAATATCAATAAATAACCATTCAATAGAGGAGATCATGGACCTTACCCTGATTGTGTGATTTCTCCCTCAATTGGCTTGTTTAAAGCTAGAAAACACAAGATTTTAATAAGATTTTGGTAAATCAATGATAAAGAAACAATTACAAATCAAGAAATTAAGAATATAACTCTATCACCTCTGGAATTTGATGAAAACAATAATGTTTGGCAGAAAAGAAGTGGAGAGAAAAGTTACGTGAATTTGGTTTAAAAGAAATAACTAACTTTAATATCCAAAAATCCTTTTTAATTAACTTTTAAAACACATGTTAAAATGACTTAATTGAAGGGAGAAATCATCAGAAAAATATTGGTAAAATAGATCCTTAAGGATTCTAAGAATTTGACCCTTTTCATTTTAGTCACCTTTAAAAACAGATTTCAAAAATTACATTTTGGTCACCAACCAAAATGTCATACTTCCAAATCTCATTTTCCAAAATTGATTTTACCAACATTAATTATATATTTTAAAATGATTTTTAACCATTTTGCCTTATTTTTATCTTACCGAAAAATATATGACCCCGAATCTAATTCGAATCTCTAACCCGATCCACTGAACCGTCTAGTAAACCTCAAAACTACTAGGCCTAAAACCGGGGCATTACAAATCCCCCCATTTAAGAAATTTCGTCCTCAAAATTTACTTGGTGGAAACAGATGCAGAAACTGCTCTAGCATCTCTGACTTGCGTTTCCACGTGGCTTCCTCAACATCGCGGTGCCTCGACAACACCTTAACAAGCTCAACCGTCTTGCCACGCAGAACCTTACTGTTGGTATCAAGGATCTCTACATGTTTCTTGTCATAAGATAAATTTGACCTCAACACAACATCTTCCACCTGCATAACATGCGATGGATCTGATCGATACCTCCGCAACATCGAAACATGAAACACATCATGAATTTTCTCAAGCTCGGGAGGCAACCTCAACTGATAAGCCACATGACCTATACACTCCACAACCTCGTATGGTCCAATAAATCTCAAACTAAGCTTACCCTTACATCCGAACCGCATCACCTTTTTTTCATGGTGACACTTTCAAAAATAAATGATCACCAACCGCATACTCAATTTCCCTATGCTTCAAATATGTATAGGATTTCTGTCGATCTGAAGCCGCTTTCAAGCGCTCACATACAAGTTTAACCTTTTCATCTGTGTTTTTCAACACGTGTGGTAAGAAAACATGCTTTTCCCTTACCTCGGCCCAACACAACGGTGTACGACACCTCTGGCCATACAACGCCTCATATGGAGCCATCTAGATACTCGCTTGATAACTGTTATTATAAGCAAATTAAACTAACAGTAGATGCTTCTCCCAGGTTCCTTGGAACTCGATAATACAACATCTCAGCATATCCTCCAAGACCTAGATAACACGCTCAAACTATCTATCCGTCTGAGGATGATACGTGGTACTGAAATTCAACCTTGATCCCAAAGCTGGTATAAACATCCCCAAAACCTTGTCGTAAACCTCAAATCTCTATTTGAAACAATAGACTTAGGTACCTCATGCAACCGCACAATCTCAGCGATGTGCAAATCCACCAACTTATCCAAGGTGTACGTCGTATGCACCGACAGAAAATATGCACACTTCATAAACCGATCAACAATTACCCAAATGAAATCATTTTTAGCCGGTGTCAACGGCAATCCTGTCACGAAATCTATGGTGATTCTCTCCCATTTCCACTCCAGAATTCTCAACAGTTGCAACAACCCAGATAGAAATTGACGTTCAGTCTTTACACGCTGACATACCATACACTTGGATACAAACTCTACCACATTCTTTTTCAAACCAACCCAATAATACCTTTCCTTCAAATCACGATACATTTTGGTACTACTGGGATGCATAGCAAAATGACTAGAATGTGCATTCGCCAAAATAGTATGCCTAAGCTTCGCAACTTTCGGCACTACTATTTGGCCTTTAAAGTACATAATACCATCATCATCAAAATAAAACTCCGATGGCTTACCTTCCGATATGTCATTGACATGAAAAACCAAAGAATCATCGAACGATTGCTTAGCTTTGATCATTTGTGACAATGTAGGCTTAACTTGCAACTCAGTCAACAAACCACCTTCTCGCGTCACACTCAACCTTGCAAACATCACCCTAAGCTCAATCGCTACCTTACGACTTAACGCATCCATAACAACAATGGCTTTCCTCGGATGATATTCGATTGTCAAGTCGTAATCCTTAAGCAACTCCAACCATCTACGTTGCCTAAGGTTCAAATCCTTTTGGGACATTAAATATCTCAAACTCTTGTGGTTCGTAAAAACTACACACTTTTTACCATAAAAGGTAATGTCGCCAAAATTTTAAGGCAAACACCACGACCGCAAGTTCCAAGTCATGAGTTGAATAGTTTCGCTCATGAACTTTCAGCTGCCTCAATGCATAAGCCACCACTTTGCCATCTTGCATCAATACACAACCCAAACCAACGTACGGTGTATTACTATAAACCACAAACTTCTTTCCCGACTCAGGTTGAATCAACACAAGAGCATGTGTCAAAACTTCCTTCAAGTTCTCAAAATTTTGCTGCTTCCTTTCCGACCACACATAAGGAACATTATTCTGCAACAACTTCGTCAACGGGGCTGCAATACTAGAAAACCCTTCCACAAAATGACGATAATAACCAGCCAACCTAAGAAAACTACGCACTTCCGAAACTGTCTTAGGTTGTTTCCAATTGAGAATGGCCTCAATTTTCTATGGATCAACATGAATACCCTTCGTAGATACCACATGACCAAGGAACATCACCTCCTTGAGCCAAAACTCGCATTTGCTCAATTTGGCATACAACTGATTATTCTTCAAAACTTGTAACACAATTCGCAAATGTTGTTCGTGATCTTCCTCGGTACGATAGTACATGAGTATATCATCAATAAACACCACCGCAAACTGATCAAGGTATTCATGGAACACTCTGTTCATTATATCCATAAAAGCCTTCGGGGCATTCGTCAAATCGAACGGCATCACTAAAAACTCGTAATGCCCGTACCTCATACAAAAAATAGTCTTATGAACATCCACATCCTTAACCTTCATCTGGTAATACCCTGACCTCAAATCAATCTTTAAAAACACCGCCACCCCGCGAAACTGGTCGAACAAATTATCGATCCGCAATAAGGGGATTTGTTCTTCACCGTTAACTTATTCAAATATCGGTAATCTATACACATGCGCAACGTACCATCATTTTTTCACAAAAAAACCAGAGTAACCCAAGGCAAAACACTCGATCGAATGGATCCATGATCCAACAACTCCTGGAGCTGCGACTTCAACTCCTTCGGTGCCATTTGGTAGGGAGCAATGGACATTAGAGTTGTACCCTCGTATGTCTCAATATGAAATTTCACTTCCTATTCAGAGGTAAACATGGTAACTCCTCAGGAAAAACTTTTGGATAATTGCAGACAGCCCGAATGTCCTACACCCGAACTCCCTTGACTTTAGGATTCATAACAATATCCAAATAAGCTTGGCAGCCATCAAACATCATCTTCTCTGCTCGAGTAGCCGAAACAACAATGGGCAAGAATTTCACATTCTCTCCAACCACCACAACTTCATAATCATCGGCTAATCTCAAGAAAACCCTTTTGGATTCATAATCCACCACCGCCTTGTGCTCACTCAACCAATCCATACCCATATACAAAAGCTTAAAGAGTAAACATGTATAAGTCACATTATACAACATAAACTTTTCATTGATACATCAACAATTATATTGGCTCACAAGTGATCATTAACCAAGTTCATTTACCAAAAGAGTTCATCGGATACATGGATTCAACAAGTGTTTACCCAACACTTCAAGTCATCTCAACCGAAAAATAGCGATACATTCACAATCGCGGTACCTAACAACCGGGTACACTTTCAACCTACGGGAATACCAACCCCTTACCTCGGTTAGATGCTTAATCCACTAACGAGAGTATAAGGTACTGTAAAACCCCTCTACCGTTAGGGTACTTGGATGGAGTTTTTGGTACACGAATCTAAACCCTTCAACATCTAATGCGACTTATTATAGTGCACTATCGATCTTAAGGCCGGCCAACTATTTCTGATAATAATTTAAAACCAAATCACTTGCCAATATAATTAACCATTTACCATTTACCTCATTGTTTATAACAAGCATTAACCAAACCATTTTTCCAAAGCAACATCACATGCTTTAAACACAAGTATAAACCATATACTTACATGGATCACTTACCACGCGCATCCATCAACATTTCATGATTAAAAATAGTATTTCACATACTTTAAACCATGTTTAAACAGTAGGTACAATGTAAACCAAAATAAGTGCATAAAACTATTTCGTAAAAGCACGATCGAGAGAGAAAAACTATATTTACTTACTTCCGAGTTTAAACCAGCGTATCAAGCTAAGTTTAAACTCACATAAACCACTTTTAAAACATATCAAAGCTAGAATCCATATTCTCACTCACCAATACGCAAAACCTCGATTTGCTGACGCGAAATCAAGAATCCGAAGCCTCCAAAGCTTCACCGATCACTTCTGGATCAACCTCTCCTTACCCATATTGTGTGATTTCTCCCTCATTTGGCATGTTTAAAGCTCTGGTTTTTGATGAAAACTTGAGTGTTTGGCAGGTAAAAACATTTATATAAGTTAGATAAACAAATTTTTTTAGGAAAACATGTTACAAGAGCATCCAAAGTTTTTATGCAAACCTATCTACCTTCCAACCGAACTCCAGGATATAGTTCCCCAAAACGATATCATATACATGAATTAACCTGAGCTCATAGGGCGTGAGTATCATCCTAAGAAAATACATTAGGTTCGGGCAGAATTACCCTAGCTGAAGTGTAGGAACCGAATATGGGCAAAATTACCCTAGCCGAATCATAGGAACCTTATAGAGGCAGAATTACCAACCGGATCAGGGCTAAACCTTCAGAGACTTCATATTATAACCCAAGTACCCAAGTGAATCAGTCTAGAAAATATTATAGTATGCAGTAATAACAGTGAATAATAAACAAGCATTTATGTTCAGATAAATAGTAACCAGAGAGCATGCTTGTCATATCGGGTACTAGGGCATATATCAGCCATACAGTAAAATCATGCTTAAATTCAAAAAACATGTTATGTTTATGCGGAATCAAGCATGTCATTCATGTGCACATGATCAATTTAATAAAACATGTAAAACAGTATGCAAAATAGTCGTGTAGCACATAAGGGACACACCTTAAAATGTTAGGTAGGTATGATAATCTACTGAGCACCGAAACCATGTTAAGCTACGGTACTAGAACCTATATCGACCAAGATTAGGGTTACAACAAGAATTATGTTTTTATCAAGACAATTTACTAAGTATTAAAACCATACGAGTCACTATGGGTTCACGCGACTAAGCAAATCGGGATGAGCCAAGATGGGTGAAAACGCGATCGGAGAGCCGTGAGTACCTAATAATCAAATAATTGTCCATATCAGTCCTTTGTTCGACAGTAATATGCTACATAAATTAACTTAATAAAATGCATGCTCAGGTTTAAGGTTAGATTCGAAGGCTTTCGGGTTAGAATTTTGCAAAACAGACTTTAAAAATAGACTCAAGATGTCAAAAACATAAAATAAGGGTTTTAGAAAAAAATTAACTTTTTTGATGCCAACAGTCAATGTTGATGTTATCGGTCAACGGGTTAGTCAATGCATATGTCACTAGTCAACAAATCAGAGTCAACTGAGTTGAATCAAACGAGTTAAACCAGATGAGTTGGCTTAGTCAACGAGTTAACTCGGTAAATAGGTCAGGTCGGGTTAGACTTAGATCGAGTCAGATCGGGCAAATTTGGTCGGGTCAGATCAGGCAAATTTGGGCCTGGACTGAGTCAAAAATGGGCTTGGTTTATCATTGGGCTCAGGCCAATTTGGTTTGGTCGAGGCCAGTTTGGATGGTTTAATCGGTCTATAGGTCAGGTCGGGTCTGGCTAAACTGGTTCAACGGCCACCATCTCAGGCGATCGAAAATATCCCAAAACGGCCTATGGTCACCACGCGCGACCAAAATGGTTGGAAAGAACACCAAAAAACGCCCAAAACCACCACAAACACATATTTTTTAATTATAAACTGGTATCAAGTTAAAAATCTTACCCAAATTGGAGAAAATAGATTAAAACCAACACTGCTCCAATAATGTTTCAAACGACGATGGACGGACGTTCAACGACCAAGGTTTGCTCACCTCGACTGGGGGATAACGTTGGCAGCCTCTGATTCACAAATGGACGTTTGTGGTGGGTAAAAAACTCGAATATCTAAAATATTTCAATCGTAGGTTCGATGAACCTTTAACCCTCAATTTTTGACGATCGGGACGCGATTGTTCGAGTGGATTGATGAGTTTTAATCAGGGTGTTGCAGCGGTTCGGAGGATCGAGGTGATGGCGTTCACCGACGGATGGTAAAGGTAGATCGGAGAAAGTTAAACAAGGTTGGTGAAAGGGTTTTTAGAGAATTTTGGGAAATTTTTGGGTTATTTGCTTCAGATTTGAATTGACATTGAATAATGGTAGGTGAAAGGTCACAATCTGTTTTAAATATTTTCAGAATACTGACACGCTATGGTTTAAAATAAGCCTAGTGCAGCTAATGACCAAGAGCTTCTATAGCTCAATTGGTTGGACATATGGCGTATAAGTCACAGTTTGTGGGTTTAAACCCCATAACCAGCAATCTGGCTTTTCCTTTTTTGGGGGTTATTACAAGTTTTCCACTCATTTTTAGTTGACACAAAAAAACTTACATTTCCTAGTGTCTTTTGTGATCACACTAGACATCGATAAACGCATCTCATCTACCACTTTATCGGTTAAACTTTTCTCAAAATCTTTTAAAAACTGACAAAATCAAACACAAAAAATCAATAATTATTGGAAATTTAGGGGATTTCTCGGATTTAAGGGTTTTTAGGTGATTTTTCGAAATTTGAATGGTGAGAAGTATTTTTTTCAAGAAGACGAAGAACATACCTCGAAACTAGCCTCATTATACGATTGTTGAAGGAGAGCAAAGCCTTAAAACATCAAACCTTTATATGGTTTTTCATTGTTTTTGACTGAGTTTCGTAGAAAATAAATTCGACGAGAAGAAAAATAAGTGGAATAAGAATATTTTGGTGCCAATCTTTGTGAGAGACGGTGATTAGTTGATAATGATGATCAAAGAAGTTGACGATTTTTTGAATAAATGGGAAAAATACCAAGTCATTACACAAACTAAAGTGACCAAATAGATACACAAACTAAAGTTTGGTGACTATTGAAATAGTTTACCCTATTCAAATAAATTGTAAAAAGCTCCGTGCTAAAATTGAAGCATTTTTAAGTTTAGTGACCAAATAGATACACAAACTAAAGTTTGGTGACTATTGAAATAGTTTACCCTATTCAAATAAACAGTAAAAAGCGATGGTTTTAGCTTTCTCATTGGTTTGTTTGCATGACCCCAAAGAAGCTACAAAGATAATTATTAAGAGTAGAGGGTATTACAGTCATTACACTAAAAATATCAGCTAATTTCTAATCAGCATAGTAATAAATATGCGCTTTCTGGTAGATTCTTAAACTTTACTCTCTCTGCAGTTGCACACTTTTGTTGTTAGTACCGAGTAGTTTACCCTTCTGGACAATCCCCTCTGACGAGCAAATGAAACACCATTGCAGGAGTCCACAAGACAGAGAAATGGATGCCCCAAGAGCGAGAACCAGTGGATCCCCATTGCTGGTCAGTGCAATGGTGACGGCAGTGGTGTTTTCAAGTCTGGTTTTTATGGCGGAATCTGCAATAGGGGTGAACTGGGGGACGGTTTCATTCCACAAGCTGAAGCCATCCACGGTGGTGGATCTGTTGAAGGACAACAACATTCAAAAAGTGAAGCTTTTCGAAGCCGACCCATTGGTGCTAAGAGCTTTGATGGGGAGTGGGATTCAGGTGATGGTTGGGATACCCAATGAGATGTTGGCGGCTCTCAGCTCTTCCTCTGCCGCCGCTGATTTGTGGGTTCGCCAGAATGTATCTACTTATATTGGCAAAGGCGGTGCTGATATCAGGTAGATTTATTTCCTTTTTCTTTTTCCTTTTTTTTTTTGTTTCTGGTAGATTCACCTTAACTTGAGCTACATCCAAGAACATATGAATGAGGATCTCTTAGGTGAATTCATATATGTTATGGTTTTTTTCTATTCCAGGTGATGTGTCTGAAGCTTTAATAGTGTGCTTGGTTATATTGCTGGAAACCAATTGTTTGAAGGGTAAACTACATCACATACCATTGAAGTTTATGTTTAGTATTGATTATACCACTGAACTAAAAATCTACACTACTGAACATTAGTTTAGGCTTCAATTATACTAGCCAATAAAATCGATGACGTTGATAGATCTTAACGGTCCGTGTGCGATGACGTGGACGGATCTTAAAGGTCTAATGGTATAATTGAAGCCTAAACTAAAGTTTAGTGCTAAAATTGTATCGATTTTTATTTGGGTGGTATAATGAATACTAAACTTAAAATTCTTAAAATTCAGTGATATCTGGTAAAGTTTACTCTTGTTTAAACACAGGTCATATATGCTTCAAAAGGTTTCTAGTATCCGTTCATTGATCTTGGCAACATTTAAATATATTACCATCCTTTAGCCGCTGCATTTTTTTCGAATTCATGTTTAACCAAACGGCATCCCCAGTATGGATTTCGTGGCTTATGCTGCTGCATACTACCCTTCAACGTTGACGGTTAGTTTAGTTTATCTGTGAAAGCTGTGAAATGGTATGCCGGAGTTCATTTACTATTCCCCATAGATAGCTGCTTGAACTATTTCCTCATACTATATTACCTACACAATATTAATCAATGTGATGGTATACAGAATCTTTTCCTCCCTTGACGGGTTATTTCATTAATGCCATTCTGATATTTGGATTAAAATGTCTTCTTCGTCACTGTGCTGCTCATCATCTAAGTGGTTGTTGATTTAGACTCAAAACAACATGTTGAGGGAAAGCTGGTGCTCATAGGCTAAATTTTTCCTCTGCTTAGATAGTGGAGATGGTCTAGAAGTTCAAATTTCTTATCTGCATAGTATAAAATGAAAGAAGAATAGGATCCCAATGCATCTGTTGCTATGAAACTAACCTAATGTTTATCAAAGCACGGTAGGAAATTGAAGTCATTCCATTTCTGTAACTTTTTTCCATCCTAGTTTAAGTCATATCTTCTAAAGTTATTTGATTCTGGCTGTGATGACAGGTATGTTGCCGTCGGAAATGAACCTTTCCTTACAAGTTATGCTGATCAGTTTCAGTCCTACGTTGTCCCTGCTATGGTCAATTTGCAGCAGTCTTTGGTTCGAGCAAATCTTGCCGGATACATAAAGTTAGTGGCTCCTTGTAATGCTGATGCCTATGAAGCTAATGTTCCTTCGGAAGGAACATTTCGACCGGAACTGACTCAAATCATTACTCAACTTGTTTCCTTCCTAAATCAGAATGGTTCTCCATTTGTTGTTAACATATACCCATTTCTAAGCCTATACGGGAATTCGGATTTTCCACAAGACTATGCATTCTTTGAGGGCACCACACATCCTGTTATGGATGGAGCTAACACTTACTCCAATGCATTTGATGGGAATTTTGACACGTTGGTTGCAGCCCTCAGTAAACTTGGGTATGGGAATATGCCCATAGTTATAGGGGAAATAGGTTGGCCTACAGATGGAGTGGTCGGTGCTAATCTCACTGCCGCTAGGGTTTTCAATCAAGGCCTCATCAAGCATGTATTAAGCAACAAAGGAACCCCTCTTAGGCCGAATGTTCCACCCATGGATGTCTATCTTTTCAGTCTACTTGATGAAGGGGCAAAGAGCACTCTGCCAGGAAACTTCGAACGACACTGGGGGATTTTCTCCTTTGATGGCCAGGCTAAATACGCACTAGACCTTGGTTTGGGACACAAGAAACTAAAGAATGCCAAGAATGTTCAGTATCTCCCAGCTAGATGGTGCGTTGCAAATCCATCTGGGGATCTCTCTGATGTGGCAAATCACATGAAGCTCGCTTGTAATGCTGCTGATTGCACGACACTCAACTACGGGGGATCCTGCAATGCCATTGGAGAGAAAGGAAACGTCTCATATGCATTCAACAGTTATTATCAGCTGCAAATGCAGAATGAACGAAGTTGTAACTTCGATGGACTTGGTATGGTCACTTTTCTAGACCCGTCGGTTGGTGATTGCAGATTTCTTGTTGGTGTCACCGATACCAGTTCAGGTTTTAGACCATATCAAAGGTTGGTAATCGGCTGTATTTTAATTTTATGGCAACTTTGGGCCTTTAGAATCTGAGAGAAAAGCAGTTTCTAGGTGGGGTTTTCACGGTCCCCTAGCATGAAGCTGATAGCTTCAACATAGAGATATTTATATAGATATATTCAAATGAGTGCAGATTAATGGAGTATACTATTTTTATGTATAAAAAGATGACTAATGAGTTTAGTTTATATAAGCACTCATAATTTGTATGTAGGATAGAACTAGCATATGGATGCCATGCTTAATTGCTTTTCCATATTCCATAGGTCATTGTCTATACTCCCAACCAAAATAAACCCAGTTTTTTGTAATTTGATTGTCCCTTGCATTGCATTTTTAATTAGTAGTGTTACATATCGATATAAATTCTAATTCGTCATTAAGTGTTAAGCTTTATAATTATAAAAGAGAATTATTTTGGAGAGATGTAATATCTTTTAATATCTTTATAAATATATATTGGGTTACGAGATACATGAGCAGAGTTGTCCCTGGGCATGGACGAGAGGGGCGCTTGTACAGGGCACATTTTTTATAATATTAATATTATGATCTAAATTTATAAGGAATATTTTTTGATTTTTTAGGTTTAGGGGTTTAGGTCGTAGGGTATAGAATTTAAGATTTATAATTAGAATTTAGAGTTTAGGGTTTAGGATTTAGGATGCTAGGGTTAAGAATTTAAGTTTTAGATTTTTTAGTTTAAATATGAAGGGTTGTGTAATTTTTTTACACAACTTGTGTATCAAAATATAATTTTTTTAATATTTTTTATTAGGGTTTACTCTTAAATTTTAATTTTTCAATATTTATTATTAGGGTCCAATTTTTTTCAATAATTGTTATTAGAGACTAATTTTTTAACACTTGTTATTAGGGGCTTAATTTTTTCCAATATTTGTTATCAGGGTTTTACTCTTAAAATTCAATTTTTCTAATATTTGTTACTAAGTGTTTAATTTTTTCTCAATACTTATTATTAGGGGTCTAGTATTTTTAACATTTGTTATTATGGGCTCAGTTTTTATCAATAATTGTTATAAGGGGCTACTCTTAAAATTAATTTTTGCAAATAGTTGTTATTAGGGTCTAATTTTCTCCCAATACTTATATTAGAGCTCTAATTTTTTTAAATAATTATTATTAGGGCCCTAATTTTTTCAATATTGTTATTAGAGGCTCGATTTTTCTCCAATATTTGTTATTAAGGGTCTATTCTTAAAATTCATTTTCTTAATATTTGTTATTAGTGGTTCTATTCCCCCAATACTTGTTATTAGGGGCCTTCTTTTTTTTCCAATATTTGTTATTAGGAATATTCTCTTAAAATTTATTTTTTTTTCCAATACTTGTTATTAGAGAGCTAATTTTTTTAATACTTGTTATTAGAGGCCCAATTTTTTCTCGATATTTGTTAGTAGAAATCTGCTTTTAAAATTTAATTTTTCTGATATTTGTTATTAGGAGTTCAGTTTATTCTCGATACTTGTTATTAGGGGCATATTTTTTTAAAAAATATTTGTTATTAAAGACCCATTTTTCTAATACTTGATATTATGGGTTCACTTTTAAAATTCAATTTTTTTTAATATTTATTATTAGGGGCCTAATTTTTAAGTTCGCCCTAGGACTAATAAAATCTCAAGAATGGCTCTGTACATGAGATATGTATCTGTGCTCTTCATGATTTCTACGTTTATAGCGGATTGTTTGTCTCTTATTTGTGGAGGTAAACAAGGTCTCTCATCCGTAAAAATAGTCAATATCGAACCACATTAAATTTTGTTTCTTTTGCATGATTTTTTCGTTTATAGTGGATTATATGTATATACATATATATTAAATATGGTTGTTCTTTTGATGGTGTTACTTTGAAGTACTTGGTTGTAGTCATATGTGTCTCAAAGATAAATATTTATTTGTTGAATCTAAAGAAGGTAGGTTAAGGTGTACATTCTTATTGAGGAAAACAGATGAACATTGATGAATATTACATCACTTATTATCATAACATTCCAATTTCAGTATGTTGTGGAGTACATGCAGTCGGAAGTATGGAGGAGCTTATGGCTCATTTCTAGAAACAACAATCATCACCGCAGCATACTTTGCCGCATCGAAGCATGAACTGTTTCCCAATGAAAAAGCAGCAGCGACAGCCTGCAAATATCATGAATACCATCATCATCATATTTAAAACTTGTACAAGCACTGCATGGTAAAACTGCAACTGCCCATGCGTTTTTGATCGCGTTGGTAGCAGTTCATGAACGTAACGAATGCTATCACGATCGATTCGGGTAAGTACACCGTACACGTGATAAAAGAGTCGAAACCGCATTATAAGTAAGAAAAATGATGGTATATACATACCTTTGGGATAAACCACTTGTGGGGATGTTCCCAGACGAGCAGCGGCAGTTGCATTTGCACACAATGCGATCAATAAAACAAGTAAAAGCCAAATGAGACAGGTCACAATGGTATGCCCTCCGGCCATGGTGTCTTCTTTTCTATAGCTCAAAACGTGATGGTATGGTCCAAGTACTCATCTCTCTTTCACCTATATTTATACTAAAAGTTGGGTCACTTGGGAAACAAAGCATGGTCAGAAAGAGTGGAACTTTTTGTTTTAAAATGGAATCTAAGTATATTTAACCAAATAAATTCACAGGCTTGTCTTGGTATGCAAGTTGGGCTACCATTTTTGACCAGGATTTCAGCTCATTTTGTTTATAATCCCTTTATCTATTCAGTTATATGTATGGACATATGAACCGAGCTTATCAAATGGAGACCATCATTGCAGCACTGCAAATGGAAGAAATTGGGCAGACACTACCAATAAAATATCAAAGGGATTGTACCCACGAGTTATTTAAGTGATAAACAGCTTGATATCGCTTAAGCAAGTTTTGAGTTCGAGATATTGTGTATGTAAAAAATTTTCGCCGAAAGATTCACACACAAAACTAGGTGTGCGACGCAGGTCAGTCCAAATTTATTATGGGAAAGCCTCAAGAACCAGAAGGGAAAAAATCAAAGGGATTGCTTGTATTTGGGTCTACAATAAGAGGAGGAACATTATGGAGACTAGTGGGGCCACGCCCCCCAAAATTCGGGAAATTTATCATAGTCCTTTAAAATTTTAAAAATATATAATTTGGCCATTACAAATTTTTAAAAATTAATATTAATTTTTTAATATTTTTAATTAAATTTCTCCTATAATTTTAAAAAGTTCTTATTAAGTCTCTCAAATTTTCAAAAATTTTATTTAGACCCCAAAATTTTTAAAAAATCCTTCAAAAAATTTTAAAATTTCAATTCAAAACTTTAAAAAAAATTAATTATCCCCCTCAAATTCTTTCATCAAGTTCCGCCATTGTCTACGATTAGAACTGGTGTGACTTAATTTGCAGAAGAAAAATATTTTTGTGGAGCCAT
Source organism: Hibiscus mutabilis (assembly GCA_019671005.1). Lineage (NCBI taxonomy): Eukaryota > Viridiplantae > Streptophyta > Magnoliopsida > Malvales > Malvaceae > Hibiscus > Hibiscus mutabilis. The sequence goes on from CM033734.1 coordinate 17,165,003, forward strand.
ATATGCTTTGAATACAGCACTCACCGACAACTTACTTTTGCTCCACAGGGTATAAAGCATTGTATCATGAAGCTTGAAAGTCAACAATTTCTGTGGGATAGAATTTGAAATACTTGCTCCTTATCCACTCCACTTTTTTTTTTTTTGAAGATATCCATCCCATTTATTACAAGCCTAGCTATTAAGGCGCCATTTTTTTTGTGTTTAATAACTTAAAATTACTCTTAGTTGTGATTTTTTTTTGAAACAGTCAATAATTTGGCATAAACGGACGTTTGTCCACCTAAATTTAACGCTTAAATGGACATTTGATTACAGTTAAAAAATCTAAATTTTGCTTAAATTATCGTTGCAGCCAATGAGCGTTTACCCACAGCAGTGACAAACGAAACTTAAGTTTCATTCAAATTAAATTTATCCTTGAATGTTTATATTTTTTGATAATTTAATTTTATTTATTTTTAGTTTATTTAATCATCAACTCTTATTTTTTCATAAAGACTCAAATTATTAACCTTTAACATAATTATTAACTAAAATATTAAAAATTTAACAATATTAACATGACAGCTTGCATGACGGTTATATATACTTTATATTATTTTTTATTTATATATGTTGAATATTTTTATAATTTTTAAATTATGTGTTAACATAATATGAAATATATTAGGCTGCCATGCACAGGAGTCGCATTAACACCATTAAAATATTAATATCTTAGTCGATATTTATATTAGAAATCAAATTAACAAAAGATGCAAATATTGAAGGCAAATTTTTCTTTAAAGTTTTGTTTTACACAACATTTTTTAAATATGAATATATATTACTCATAATTAGCTGTAAATGAGACTTATGCCAACAAACTACTTAGTAACTCGAAAACAGTTTGAATTATATTTTCTTATTATTGAAGAAATTAAAATTAGAATAATTTAAATTATTAAAAGAGCAAAGTTGAAAATGTTTGTGTTCATATATATATTCTCCAACACTATAAAATTAAATTCTACACTCTAAACCTAAACCCTACACTCTAAGGCTTTAAACACTAGTTCTAATTATCAACTCGAAACTTTAAACTCAATTTTTTAATGTTAAAGCATACATAGAGTCATAAAAAAGATGAAGAGGATTTTTATTCCATAATAAGATAAACAAGTGATTTTTTCACCTAAATATTCACCTTTTTAGCTTTTACTAATCATTTTGTAACCCTTGGAATTTAATTATCAAAATATGGAGAGTTTATATTAAAAACAATTCCTCGAGATATACCAAGGACGGAGTTGGTTTATGAGTGTTTCACTGAGAAGAATATATTAGACAATCGAGTGATTGGGTGCATCAAGACGTCAACGATGATGGTTAACGCGCAGGGATGGACTGAGGAGGACTGGAGCATAATGACTGTTCTTTTAAAATTGAAAATTAAAAATTTATATATGATTAAGAATTTTTTTAAATTTTTTTTATGTATTTACTATTAAAAATCTATTTTCGTCCCCTAAAGTTTTATTAGTTCGCCCCTTAAATTTTTTTATAACTTCGCTTCTTAATATAAAATTTTGTATCCGTCTCTGATCACATTATGAATATAAAAAAGTGCGCAGAGATGGCCTTTCACTGTTGGGATATTTCTTGACAAAATATTGCTTAGGGATAAATCATTTGTCTCTGAAAAGATTGTTATTTACAAAAGAAATTCAATCAGGGATAAACAAGTTCCAAAATAAATTTATCGATGTACTTAATCTAAAACACATGGAGTGGGAGTTTTTCTTTTGTTTTTTGTACACAGGGTTGTTAAATTAATTGAGTAGATAAATATCGAGTGAGAAATTATGTACTTTGTAAAATTTGAATAATAAAACTTTTTTTAACAATATTTTACATCTCGTTTTGATACGAATTGTAGAGATGGGAACGGGTCGGGCTGGGTCGGGTTGGGTTTTTTGCCCACCCGAACTCGACCCGAAAATAAACACCCTAAACTCGCACCCGACTCGACCCGAATATATTCTTTTAAAAATTTGACCCGACTCGACTCAAAAATAAATATACTGAACCCGACTCGATCTATAGAAAAAAATAATTTTAGGGACTTAATTGTAAAAAAATAATTTTAGGGGACTTAATCATAAAAAAATATAATTTAAAGGACTAAATTGTAAATAAAAATTTAATTTTAAGAACCTAATTGTAAAAAAATAAAGTGGGCGTATTATTATAAATATCCCTAAAAATTTAAGGGAAAATTACACAATTAGTCTCGAATCGGGTCGGATACTCTAAACTTGAACCCGACCCAACCGAATTTACTCTTAATAAAAACCCGACTTGAACCCATTTTTTATTAAAAAAATCCAACCCGATTGGGTCGATTCGAAACCCGACTGAGTCGGGTAAAATGCCCATCCCTAACGAATTGACATACATGTAATTATGCTACGACATTCTGCAATCAAATCCACTCTAGTGATCCATTTAAGATGGTGCATAAACAACTCCACCCCTTAATTTTGAATAGGATGTGAATAATCAAATTCAAAAAGAGATGTCCTTATTTATATATATATTGTCAAATTAAACTGATTTTTAACCCCTTCTTTTTCAAAACTCTTATATATATAAATGGGTCATCACACGTGGACTGTCACATCAGTACCGTTGATTATCACGTCAATACTGTAATGGTCAATGTTGGCTTTCGTCAGTTAAGGGGCAAACGGTTATGCAATTCAACTAGTTCAAGGGCCAAATTGTTGTAAAAGTACCATATGGATAAAAACGATAAATTGAGATTACTATAGGGACAAAAGTAGCCCTTAAGCCTGTTTTTTGTATTAAAATAAATGTCTTTGATAAAAGTTAGACGCTCTAATAATTAATAGTATTAACCATTTGTATAAACCATTATGAGCATTCATAAATTGTGTTAAATGAAGTGCAGGCCACGTGTAGATTGTCTTATTGCAGTTGGAAACTTGAGTCTGAGATTGTATTCCAATACCCTCCCATGAATGAGGAATCAAACCAAACAAAAATGCTAGTATGTCATTAAGCCGTTCTTGTATATAAACAGGCAGAAACATATGGAACGTCACGGTAGATCTATACATGTTGAACATGATACGAGAAATAAAATAAAATACAACCTAATCAGAAATTGAAATATTAGTATACATTAATTTATATATATATATATACAATGGGCAACTTCCTGTTCTTATCAATTCATTTGTCAAGTAATTTCCTTTCGTTCGTACTTGACTTCATACATGTAAAGCGAGGAAATTATGATCAAGTATACAAAGGGGAGTTCGGCAATGTCTTTTTAACGGGCATTTGACTCCCGAACGAAAAAGTGAATATCGAACAGTCACTCCAAGTACTTCAAATATTTGTTTTTTTTTGCCCGATTTAATCCCAAAACCGGCGTTTAACAAAAGCTAAAATTTTAACTTTTTCTCAAACGGGTGTTGGAAAATCTACTGCACTTACACCTAGGGGTGAAAATTAGATGGAAAAAATTGTGGGGATCCGAACCGACGGGGTGGGAATAACTGAAATCTTCACCCATGGGGGCGAGGAAATTTTATCACAAAAGCTCAAATGGGGATGCGAATGGGGATTGCTATATCTGAACCGTAACCGCATAAATAACCGTGGGGATCTCAAAAAATATCCGCAAGGATCCCCGATATTTTACAAGATTTTTAAAAAATATATACTTATTTTATCTATATACCCCTAATATATATTTTAATAAAAAACCCCTAACTATATTATTATCCCTTCAACTTTCTCTCAAACCTAGCCACACTCAAGTTTCTCGACATGTCTCTATCTTAATTTTTATATATAAACTAAAATGCTCGTCTAAACCTTCCCCAACACAACACCCTTTCAATCTTCATTATCTCGTAACTGCTTCCAATCGAAGTATCCAAACTTTATATTTTGAAATGAACATGCCCATGTATTATAGTCAATAAAATAGTAATTCTGTTAAATTTTTGGGAATGAAGATTTCTCGAAAACTGTGAGAATCCGCACGAAGAGGATATGAGACGAAAAATTTCCCAAAGCGTTTAATGAAATTCTCTGAAACCGTAATCGCAAGTGTTAGAGACAGAATGAAAAATACAAAATTATCCCCCCCCACCCGATTCCGACTCTACTCATTACATAACTTTATCGTATGATTGATGATTTTACAAGCTAACCTTTGGGTTTAGTAATATAATTGTATTCATCATACCAATCAATAATACTCTCTTTCTGAATCGATTACATACTTCTATCATACCAATCAAGAATACTTTCTTTTTATATATTTGACAGTTAGAAAGTTCTTTAACATCGAATAAACATGTATTTGCAATTCACCGACGATTTAAATAAACAAAAACATGAAATATGACGAGAAAAAATGATAAAAAAATAAATAAATTGCATAATAAAAAGTTATTGAAACAAAATTAATTTTACGCTGGTGACAGTGGACCTATACATACCTGACTGGCTTTCAAAAGTGCAGCAATTGTCTTTGAAAGAAAGGTGCACTAGCTTTAGCAAAAACTGTGTGGACACGAATAAACTGCTTTTCCAGCAACAAACTGTTTTCATACATGATACAACCAAGACAGCAATGATATCATATATGCATGCTGTAAGAGCTTCCACAAAACAAAACAAGTTCATTCAGGCAACATACCTCGGAGCCTAGAAATGTTTCATGTCTATAGTCATAAATACCACCAGCTCATAAATAATACTACACAATAAATCATGACACTTGTAACATTTATTCAAAACAACACTAAATAATTAAAGGAATCTCCCACCATCGAATAGGCACCAGATAGAAAGAAACACTCATAAATCCCAAGACAAACCTATTCATTAGAAAATAATATCTTCATCCTTCTCCCTGCCTGCAGATAGCAGATTGTGAGCCGAATTTGTTGTGACCCCTCTTTTCAAGGAAACCTTCTCTGAAAACTGATCCTCAGCCAACAGCTTGGCCTCTGCAAGCTTTCTCTCTATCTCCCTCTTCTTATAACCTTGTATCTTCTTTAACCTGAAGAAATCCTCCCTTTCAAGCTCGTCCAACTCTCCCTTGATGTAACTTATGGTATTCTCCAATCTTGGTTTCACAACATTCTCTAAAGCATTAACCCTACGATTTGTAGTCTTGATTGCCTCATCAAGGGTTAAGAATGATGTCTGGAGAGAAGCAAGTTCAACTAGAACCTCAATTGCTTTCACATAAGCAGCACGACACTGTTGGACCTGTTGCCCACCTCTGGCCAAACCAGTCAGATCATTCTTGGTCTCACCTTCTGTGAAATAATCAAACTTGGGAAGTTTCACTCCAGCAACGTTCTCTTGTCGGGATCGGACTTTAAGAGTGGCATTTTTAACATTCTCAAGTACAACATGTTTGATGTTATCACCAGCAACATACTTAGCCTCGGTTAAGGAAAATGAAGATGTTTTCATTATCTCTCCCATTGATTCTTTTGTAGAGACTATCTTCTTAAGAATCTGACGAAATTGTACAGTTAGGGCATCACTCTTCTTCTTAAGGAGTGCATGGCCTCTGGTAGCACCCACAAGCCGAGCTTTCATGATTCCAAGCATTGTAACAGTTGGAACCACATTCAAGCGCTGGGATTGACCAGACATTTTTCAGGTATCTGAACTAAGAAAAAATATAGGTCAGATTAATTAATAAAAACAAGAAACATAAAAGAAAGTTGATTAGCCTACCTTCAAAAAGAAGGAAATAAGCTTTCAATCTTAAAGGCATGTCATCAACTTTTAGCTTAGTTCATCAACCCTTTAACTTTAGTTAACATTTTTATCAGAGCAATTAAATTGCTGAAGCAAGAAGAACTAAGTACTGCATAGAACAATGGAGCACAAAATAATAAGTTGAATCCTATGAATTAGTTGTCTAATGCACGCATCTTATCAACAAGAGTAACATCACTTTTACATGAAACTAATAGGGCAAGTTCAAGATATAACAATAGCAAACAAATTAGTAAATTAGACAAAAAAGTTAGGGTATGCTATCTAAAAGGAGCTAAAAGGCACATTTAGTACAATATTCATATCCAGCATAGCTAATTTGCTGTTATATCTTTCTATTCTTATATACCAGAAAGTATTTGGCAGTCAATAGCTGATATACCTATAAAATAACCATTTCACTTATCTGTCACATTTTGTCTATTCTTATTCTGTTTATTTTCAAAAATTTAAATAGTCTAAATGTCATTTTATATCTTTACCGGATCTTCCCAACGCAAACAAGATAGTTTGGAGAAGTAATTAAAAATTATATGTTAGTCTACATGAAACCCGCTCAACAAAATTCCACTGAAATTCAGCATCACATGGAAAATCAGAAGCCAATCATGAGAAGAAAAGAAACTAGACCAATCCCAATGGCAAGAAGTGCACGACTAGAAAGGCAAGTGATCATGAGAACCTAAAATTTATGTTTGAAATTCTGACTGAAAAGTGAGTATCTAAGATTCATGATCAGACTGCAACACTCAAAGGATCGCCAATCTCAAAGATACCCTTCATGTAAAATTTAGAAACAAATCAATGAAAACATTAAAAAGATAGAATCATTAGCCCAATAACGTAATTCAAGGAAAAAAGAAGAAGAAATCTTTGGTTCTTTTGGTTTTTGCGCTGGCAGCGTACAGACAGAGAAAGCCCTCAAGTGAGAAATTGAACTCAACTCGAGTCAGGCTTCAATTAAGCTAATTATTTTATCTTTATTTTTAGTTTTTAGTTGAATTACCAAATCTTCTTACTTCGAATTTAATTTGATTATGAAAATGAAAACTGCTACCAGATTCGATAATTTTCTAATCAGAAAACGAAAACGTTTCATTTAATTTCCTAATCAAACAAAAAAATCCACTAATCAAACACTCAAATAACAATTCAAATCAAATCATCAATAACGTAAAAACGAAATAGAGATCCAAACATGGATTGAATGAAAATAAAGGAGAAATTAGAAATTGAGGCAGAAAGAGGACCTGAAGATATCGTTGAAACCGCTAAACAGAGTGGAGTTTTGCCGTCGGCGTTCGAAGATCGAAAGAATGAATTTCGCTGTGCGATTTAACTCTTTTTTTAAAGTATGTCGATTTCGATTGTTTTTTTTTATATATATCTCTGTTAAAAACTGACAAAGGATCCATCTTCTCGCTTGCCCTTCTTTCCGAAAACCACTGATTAATTAAAAAAAGGTTTTAGGGTAAATTATACTGGTAATCACCAAACTTTTAAAGCACTTTTATTACGGTCACCAAGCTTTTCAAACGTTTATTACAATCATCCAATTTTTATATCACTTTCATTATAGTCACTTTCGTTAGCTACCGTTAAAAATACATACATGGTACATTATTTGTTCATTTTCTCTCTTTTTTCATCGTCTCTCTCTTTCATCAATGGATATAATAATTGGTAAAAGCAGAGCATTTTATCTCTTGATTTTCTTCATTTCTTCTTCCATAACCATTGATTTCATTCATTCCCGCTGGCATTTCCCAATCAAACTTGTAAAGAAGATTAGCAAGGGCAAGCTCCATTGTTGCAACTCTCATACTCATTCCAAGATAGATCCTTTTACCCGCTCCAAATGGTATGAGCACAAAGTGTTGTCCTTTGTAGTCGGTGGAGCTGCCAATGAACTTTTCAGGACAAAATTCTTTTGGGTTTTCCCAAGCTTCAAGGTCTCTTCCTATTGCCCATGCATTCACATGGACTAAGTTTTTTTGTAGGTACTTCATCCCACCTATGCTGCACTTTCGAAGTGTTTTTCATGGCAGTAACAATGGAGCTACTAGTTGCAGTCTGAACGTTTCTTTTATCACAGCTTTTAGGTAGGTTAAACTTTGAATGTCATCTTCTTTTACAAACCTTTTTTTCAATCAAATTCCCCACTTCATATTGCATTCTCTTCAAACAATTTGGATTTTTCATCAAGAAGCTCATAACCCATATCACAGTGGTTGATGATGTGTCTGTTCCAGCAGTAAACACATCCTTCACTAGAAATGTACAAGGTTATAAACGCACAAAGTGTGCAGCTAAAATATAAATAATTTTGAGTGGAGATGAGATGACAATAAGAATAGCATTGATATGATCTATGGTCAGATCAAACGGAAAGTCTTCATCCTTTTATATTTGTATTAACACGTGGATTATATCTTCTTGAACTGGTTTTAGTCTATTTGGATCAAGGTGCTCATCAATGAGTTCTTGATAGAAGATATCAAGTTCTTTGAAAATCTTTTTGAGATGATTGCGAAACCCCGTGAGTCTATCGAGCGAACCATGAAAGGAAAATAGTCAGAGAAGCTAAAGCTTGATACAACGGCTTGACTTTCAGCAAGTAACCCATGGAACCTGCTTCTTTCAGCTCCTTCTTCGGCATACCTCTTGCCGAACTCCACTCTACAAATTATTGTACTGGAAAGGCACACCATTGCCTCACTCGAGTTGACTGGTTTAGATTAGCACTTTTGAAAATTTTCAGTTTATGTTTTAGCAGTTCACTTTCCTTTTTATTGTTTCTAAACGAATCTGCACTAAACAATACATTGCAGGTTTGATTCATTGAGTATACACTCCGGTTTTTATCTATGGTCTAAATAAGTGAGAGGAACCTGTATTTCAAAGTAAAAAAATATGTAGGAGGAAAGAGAGAGAAGGTGAAAAAAAGAGAGAAAATAAGAAATAATGTGCCAAGTTAGTATTTTTTAACCGTAGCTAACGGCAGTTACTGTAATGAAAACAATATAAAAGTTGGGTAATCGTAATGAATGTTTGAAAGTTCGGTGACCATAATGAACTCGCCTTAAAAATTTGGTGACTACCAGTGTAGTTTACCCAAAATTTTATTATAAGATAAGGGGATTTAAAATTGGTATTATGAGGTAGGTTGGGAAAATTTTTGGCAACTACGGCACTTTTTACAGTATCAGAGGGGAAGACGCCATGTACAAAACGCATTTTTATAATTTCTGATGACAGGACGCCACCTGCACACCGCGTCACAGGTTTGATCAGCCTTATTAGGCTGTGTGGCTTAGCTACTGGCTTGCCAGCCGAGTTCAGTTGGTGGCAGGACGCCACTTCTAGGTGGCGTCGTCCTGCCATGCATGCACCAACTTTCACGTGAAAGTTGGTAACGGCAGAAATAAACTTGTTTTAATATTGTATATATTAAGGATATAAAGATGATAAGGGGTGTATATGGTTTGAGAAAAAAATATTGAGAGAGTTTGTGGTGAACAAAAATTTTAGTGTTTTTTTTTGAAGATATATTCGAAGACAGAAATTTTTTTGAAGTATATTTGGTTATAAATCTTTTCGGTTTCTCAAAAGTAAGTAATCTATTTTTTTAATTAATCTGTTATTTTTTTAAATTAGAGGGTTTTGTAGATTTTTTTGTGTGATTGAACCGTTGTTTAATATATATGTTTAATTATTTTTTGTTGAAAGATTTATAGTATTTTCTCAGTTTTCATCTATCATGTAAGTTTTTTGTATTTATTTAATTTTAATTAGTTAAATAATTTTTCAATAGTTAATGTTGTTATATATAGTTTTTGTATTTACAAATTTAATAAGAAAATTTTAATGTATGTTTATGACTTTTTTTTTCAATATGTAGACAGAATGAGCTCATCAACATATTGTGACACTGAAAACCTAGTTGGTCGTTGGGGCAAAACGCTTGATGATTTTAGTGATGATGAAGAAAATATTGTGCCTATTACGAAAGATGATGATGTTCATTTATTGGATGCTGATGATGTTGAGGCGGTTATGACAAATGCGACTGAGGGTAATGGTCTGGATATTGAAGATGATGTTTGGGTCGCGGCTGTCGCTAGGCTTGGGTTGGAAAATAATAAGCCTATTTGAGGTTATGTTGAACTAAAGCCCGAGCAACCAAAACTCATTTATCCGATTTATGAACCTCTAGCCCACATATACGAGGTTGACTATGCTACAATGCGAGATCCGGAATATGAAGCACACGTATTTGGTTCTTCATCATCTTCCAACTATGGGAAATTGGTACTCAAGGCTCAATTTGAAAAAAAAGATTCCCAGTTGACAGTTAAGGAGTACTGCATCAAACGTTATATGAGTTCACGTGTTGCTGAGTCTGATAGGCATACCTATTGCACAAGGTGTACTAATTATAAGAGCAAATGTCCTTGGAGGATAAGAATTTCATACCTAAAAATGAGTAAGATGCGGGAGGTGACAAGGTTCAATGAGCAGTACACTTGTTCAAATATAACATTATCATATAACCACATAAATTTAGACTCTGATCTAATATGTGCCTACACTACGTTGTTGGTTGAAAAGGAACCAAGAATTTCGATTACCGTAATAGTAGCATCCATACATAATCAGCTTAGATATATTCCATCTTACTACAAGGCATGGATGACAAAGCAAAAGGCGATGGCGTAGGTTGAGATAAATCGTATAATGAGCTATCAGCTCTTATATGAGCAATGCAAATATTCATCCCAGGAACTATTGTAGAATACAAAACAATACCGGCGTGCACCTTGCAAGGCGAAGTAATTCCTGGTAAAAGGATATCCAATAAGTTATTCTGGGCATTCAAGGCATGCATTGAAGAGTTCTCATTCTGCAAACGCATGATTCAAGTGAATGGTACCTGGCTGTATAGAAAGTACATTCATATATTACTCGTCGTTGTTGCACAAGATGGAGATAGTAATATATTCGCAATTGCCTTCGCCATAGTTAAAAAAGAAGACGCGGATGGATGGGAATTCTTTTTGAAGCATTTACTCAGCCATGTAGTAAAAGAAGATGGTGTTTGTATGATTTTTGATAGATGGATTGCGCTCTTATCAATGATTGACAGACTGGGAAGTTTATAGATGCTTTCACATATATATCCGGCATATTGTATATGGCATATCGCGGCAAATGCAAAAACTAATTTCAGAAACAATTAGATCCAAAAAGAGATTTTAGGCGCGAGCAAATTGTTATTCGTTGTTTATAAAAATTATTAATTTATTTTTTTATGTTTTCTTATTTTAATTTAACTAACTATTTTTTTAAATAGGGTATGAACTAGTTCAACCAAAATTCGACGTGAAGATAAAAAGGTTGAGGCGGCATGGTCAACGTGTATTTGATTTTGCAAATGACATCCCCAGGAAAAGATGGTCACAAGCCTATGATGAAGGTCAGATTTATGGCCATATGACAACTAACCTTGTTAAGGCTATAAACTCGGTGCTTAAAGGAACACGCCATCTTCCAATTGCAAGTATTGTGTAGGAGACTTACTTTAGATTGGGTAAAGTTTGGTCTGACAAAGGGCAGGAAGTTAACGCCCGGATAAACAACGAACAAAATTGGTCTCAAACCCTGCAAGAAAGAATGATCACTCTTCAAGCGGATGCCATCTCTATGAGAGTCAGAACATTCGACCCAAATGGTTTTGAATTTTCTGTCGAAGCTAAGGTCCGAGGTGAGCAAAGAATGTTCATCCTAAACCTTAATCAGAGATGGTGTGATTGTGGTGAATTTTAAGCATTTAGATACCCTTGCTCTCACGCACACGCCGCATGTATGCATATTCGTATAGACCCTTACAGGTTTGTGGATGATTATTATAACCTGCAGACTATGGTAAATATATACAGATTTCAGTTCAACACGATCTCGAACCAAGATTATTGGTCGGTAGAGCCAATATACGAAGAAAGGTTACCAAATCCAGAGCTTCGTAGAAAGCTTAAGGTCGACCGAGGTTCACTCGTATTCATACGAATATGGATGATCCGAATGACAGAGAATGAGGAGTTCAAGTTAAGCATTGTACACTTTGTAGGGGACCAAGTCACACAAGTAACAAGTGTTATAACAAATCTAATATTTCCAACTATCGTGCTGGATCATCAACCTAAATTTTGTGTTAACGTAAATTTGTCATGTAGACTTAATATGGCTAAATTGACACATAAATACAATTTTTTTCGTTATTTACCCCTACCATCTCTTTAGTTAACCATTTAATATTCAAAATTAATACCCATATACAATTTAAAATATTTTTTTAATATTTTTTAATACCCCAATTATCACAAATATTACCTCATTCCTGAACCCAATGCACCTATACCGTCTTGCATGCAGCATGATTCCCGCAAGTAATTAAGTGAATCCCTGCCACATACAGTTTTTTTCAACTCCACCATAATCAAGCCTAGCCTACCCACCCACTCCTAGCCTAGTCTGCACCGCACAAGTGCAGGATTCCCTGCACTGCCACCCACCCCACGGGGCAATTCAATTCACTTTGCAATTTCAATTTTTTTGAAAACCAAATTGATGCGACATTTTTTTAATTTCAATTGCATTTTTTTAAATTGAGATCTGAGGCAATTTTATTTTTTTATATATTGTATAAAATTAAAGAAATTAAAATAAAATAAAGTAGTAAATTAATAAAAATAAATAAATAATTTAACCACAAAGACTAAATAATCCAAAAACCAAAACAAACAAACAATGATGTCGAATTAAAATATGTTACAAATAAAATTTCCTTATTTCCTATTTTTGCCTAATTCTCGGTAATTCTTGTCGATGTAAGGATGATGTTTGATCGTACCATTTAGGGGGTTAAATTATTTTTTGTGGTTGATTCGGAGTGTGCTCATCGTTGATACCACGATCATCCATCATTTGCATAGAAGGTGGTGTGCCATACATATCTTCGGGAAACGAAAATGATGGGCTGCTAATATTCGTAGTCGACAACAAAGATGTCATACTGCCAACACTCATGCCTTCACTATATACGAATATTTGAGGATACCTAAATTATGGCATGTATCCTCCATCATCATTGTAAGCTGATAGAGAAGATGAGCTGCCACCAAATGAAAAATTGATTGGTGGTTGTTCCAGAACATTACCAAATCCAAATGTTTGATGAAATGATGAGCTGTCACTAAATGGTGGTTGTTCCGAAACATTACCAAATGATGGATACCCATGTTGTATTAGTTTTTCCCAATGATCATTGCTTACAAGTCATGGGGGATTACACCGGAGACCACGAAGAATACCAACCCGTAAAACAATTCAAGTTTGGTTCGTCTATTGGTTCTTGTGAGCTCTGACCAAACTCGGATGACAAGTGTACGTATTTTGAGCATCACGGATCTTCAAGCCATTTATTTGCACCTTCGAGAGATACTAAGAATGATTTTCCATTTTCTGAATACCACGAATAGTACTCTAAATTAAATTTAAAATCACCAACTTCAATTGGACTCAAATCATCTGCCCACTGCGTATGTCTTTCACCCCCACCGTGAAATAAAATTGGCTTGCTTCACAACCCAATTCTCATCGAATCTACTTCTTTCAGCACTATGGATATGTTCAATATCAGGTGGTGCTCTAGAAATAGGTTGATGAAAGTTGAGCTGTTGCAACACTCTATCAGCACAATGGTACTCAACGGTAGAAAAATGGATTCAAAGGCACAATTGCACCCCCAAAATGTTTTACATTCAAGCACATTTTCTAGTATACCAGCCTTGATTGTTGGATTCTCGTACGGTATCCAAATAAACTGTAAAAACAAATTTTAATATACATACACAAATATTACTTTAAAATATATAAAATCAGAAAGTTAATTTAAAAACATTATGATACCTGATTTTTCCTACTGTTTGGATATTTAGTCTTATATCTCTAACATTGTTGTGCACCACCCCACATTCTTTAACTTATGTCTCCATCTACAAAGATATTGAACTTATATTTCTAAGTCATTGTAGATAATATTAGATCAATAAAATATTTATAACAACTATAATCATAGTATTACCTTCCAGCAAGCAAAAATTGCATGGGTACGAGTGCTTCCACAATGAACGTTAGATAAGGAAGCCGGTACCATGCCTATGATTGCAATAAGAGTAGGCATCTACTCATATCTTTTATCTTCGTCTCACCATTCATAATTGACGCCTTGCATATTTCATGGTACACGAATGTCAATGTTGCTGATCCCCAACTATATTCACCAAGTTGTTAAAATCAGACAACATCGGCAGATATTGTGTGTGAACTAGATTACCAGATGTATCTGGCATCTATATTCCACCAATAATTTATAGTATATATGCTCGAGTTGCATACATAAGTTCTCATCGAGTAGATCTCTCTGTTACAATAAATTCACTCTGTAACCATGAAATTCTCAAACGTAGACCTTTCACATATTCTCGATGAGGAATTTTTTCAAGGTACTCACTGCAAATATTAAATACATTATATGTATTTGCTCCAACCAACGGATTCACATTTATTGGGACATCAAGTTGTATAGTTACATCTTCTAAAGTTATCGTGCATTCGTCGAATAGAAAATTAAATGTTTGCGTCTCCGGTCTCCATCGCTCAATCAATCCAGTTATTAACCCTGGGACAATCTTAAATCCATGAAGAAATGAAGCATTATAAAATTTGGCGATCTGTAAGTAATAAACTATGGGGTCAAAAGATTCCTTGATTTTCATTCCTCGACGACGGATGCTATGCTCTTGACCCTATAATTAATTAATTATAATAAATTATTTCATGTTGCACAACAGCATACATAACTAATAAATTTCATATTACTTGTTCTTCATGAATATGAGAGGAAATATGCTCATGGTCACGGTACAACAAAACTTCTCTAGATGCCATTTTCAAACAAATCTGCAAAATAATTATTTTGAATATATTTATAATAATTTTAGTAATATATCTTAAAGCTATTTTGAAATTCACTCTGCAACCATGAAATTCTCAAACGTAGACCTTTCACATATTCTCGAGGAGGAATTTTTTCGAGGTACTCACTGCAAATATTCTCGAGTAGATCTCTCTGTTACAATAAATTCACTCTGCAACCATGAAATTCTCAAACGTAGACCTTTCACATATTCTCGAGGAGGAATTTTTTCGAGATACTCACTGCAAATATTAAATACATTATATGTATTTGCTCCAACCAACGGATTCCCATTTATTGGGACATCAAGTTGTATAGTTACATCTTCTAAAGTTATCGTGCATTCGTCGAATAGAAAATTAAATGTTTGCATCTCTGGTCTCCATCGCTCAATCAATCCAGTTATTAACCCTGGGACAATCTTAAATCCATGAAGAAATGAAGCATTATAAAATTTGGCGATCTGTAAGTAATAAACTATGGGGTCAAAAGATTCCTTGATTTTCATTCCTCGACGACGGATGCTATGCTCTTGACCCTATAATTAATTAATTATAATAAATTACTTCATGTTGCACAGCATCATACATAACTAATAAATTTCATATTACTTGTTCTTCATGAATATGAGAGGAAATATGCTCATGGTCACGGTACAACAAAACTTCTCTAGATGCCATTTTCAAACAAATATGCAAAATAATTATTTTGAATATATTTATAATAATTTTAGTAATATATCTCAAAGCTATTTTGAAATTAACTATTAGCTAATTAAATAAATATAAAAAACTTACATAATACATGACAAACCGAGAAAATGTGCTGTAAATCCTTCAACAAAAAATAATTACGCATATATATTAAACAACGGTTAATCACAAACACAAAAAAATTACAAACCCTCTAATTAAAAAAATAGATTAATTTAAAAATAGATTACTTGAGAAAATTCAAAATGATCTACAATCAAATATACTTCAAAAAATTTTACCTCTTCGAATATATCTTCAAAAAACAACACAAAAATTCTTCACTTCAAAACTCTCTCAAATTTTTTCTCAAACCCTATACACTATTCTTCTTCATATCTCTGTATATATACTACAACATTGAAAAAAATAGTTTAGCTTTCACATGAAAAACGGACTGCTGCATGCATGGTGACAGGAAGACGCCACCACCAATTGACGTCTTGCCACCTGACCCCCTGCCACTCGATTAAAGCTGGCCACGGCTAACAGCTAATTTGGGTCACATGAAAGCTAAGTCGCACAGCCTGATAAGGTTTATTACACCCGTAACGCGGTGTGCAGGTAGCATTCTGTCATTGAAAATTATAAAAAGGAAGACGCGTTTTGCATATGACATCTTCCTCTTTGGTACTGTAGAAAGTGATGTAGTTTCCAAAAATTTTCCCAACCCACCCCATAATCCCAATTTTAAATCCCAATTGGATTATCAACTCAAAATTGCCAAGATAAGGGTTCAAATCATATTTTTTAGTTAAATGTGTGTTCAACGTTTTATTTCGTTACATTTTAAGTGTTTAATGTTTTATATTTTATTAGTATTTTAACGTTGATTTATTAAAAAAATGTTATTGATAAATAGTAAAATTGCTTTTATTTTATACTTCTTTTTCTATGTTTTGGTGACTTAATTCATCCGCAAGTCTATTTTATATAGTTTTTTTATTTTGTCTCTTATAATAGGTGTTGGATATATTTTGAACTTAAAATCAAGAGTTTTGGTGAAGTTTGTACACTTAAAAAACAAAAAAAAAATCGGATATTCTTCAACTTCAATAGCAACTTTATCCCTATTTTCTAATAAGATTAGATAAACTTTTAAGATGTAATATTAAACTTAAACTATATCTCTTCTCCTACTTGATATTAAATTGTCACCATTATATAAAGGATCATTAGGTGAAGAATATAGAGCATCGAATTCTCAAGGTTCTTAGGAGATATTTTTTTTTTAGATTTAATGTTGGATATTTATTTTATTGTATTAAGATTGTGATATTTAAGTGTAATAAACATATGGCTTGTAAACTGAAATTAGTCGTATATTTTAACTAGTGAAGTAGTAATTTTTGTTTATTTTCTCACGAGGATTCTTCGAAACCTGTGGGATCTGTGAGAAGAGGGTATGAAGACAAAAAATATTTCCGAAGCATTTAATGGATATTCCCCAAAACCGTTTCTGCAAGTGTTGGGGACAGAGTTGGGAACGCCCGTTGTCACGACTACTATGGATGCTTTAAAAAAAGAACACGCAAGACTAAATTGAAACAAAAACTAAATTAAAGGCAAAATTTAAAAATATGAAATAGCAATTAAATCATGAGAATTAGGACTAAATTACAGTACGTGGGGAAAAAGAAAGGACTAAAAGAAAAATAACCCAAAATGGAGAATGACATGGATCCTGTTTCGGGCTGGGTCCTTGTGTGGGTCCGGGTCGGACGTCTAGGTTTAGACACACTCTAGTTTGGACGGAATTCAACATTTATAATTAATTTAAATAAAAATACTAAAAAATATTTAATTAATATTCAAATTAGATCGGGCAGATAAAAGAAATCTTTAACCCAAGTCCAACTAAAATAAGACCGAGCCACTCATACAAGACAAACTATTTGATTATTGTTCTGACATGATATTTATTATTATTATTAAATATAAAAAAATTAAAAAAATAATAAAATTATATTTTATTACTATTAAATTTAAAATATTTAAAATAAAATATTATTTTTTATACCCAAATCCAAACCTTAAATTACAACCTCAACTCCTCCCTCACATTGACTGTTAATCTTTGTTACCGTCGACAATAGATTAGGCGTCATCGTCGTCGAACCTTCTCCTTTCTCTCGCCAACGGACGAAATCGACCCTCTTGTCAAAATCGAACACCCAAATTGATCTCCTTTGATCATGGCCATTTATCGAAAAACAAGAAAACGTTTCCAAGATCTAAACGGTGAAAATTTTTATCGGTGCGAAAGAAGCAACATACTGAGAAACGACCTCCATCTGATGATGGAGGAGGGAGATCAGTAAGACAAAAATTAGAAGCTTTTTGGCCAAATTTGTAGACTTCAGAGCACTTCCCAAAAAAATAGAGGTCGTATTCAAATTTAGGGGCAAGATAAAAACTAAAATCGAACGATCACCATCTACAGCCGTAGATGGTGGGGTCCGACAACAGCAAACGGCGAACAGTGTAATAGAAATGACCGACGACGAGATGTTTGGGTATAAAAATTAATACTTTTTATTTTAAATATTTTTAAATTTAATAATAATAAAATATGATTTTATTTTTATATTTAATAATAAAAGAAATGTCATGTCATACCAAAACAATAATAAAATAATTCAAACTGACCAAAAATTTCAATTGTGTAAAGTTTAGTAGCTAAATTGAAAAATTTTAAAGTTAAGTGACTAAAATAGGAGTGAAAATATAGTAGAATGATGATCTGTATAATTTACCCTTCTAATAATTATACTAAAATTATTATTATTTAATTTACTGGGGAAAAAAAAGGTATATTTTGGTGAGAATCAAACTCCAACAAGGAAAATAAACGGTGAATCCAGTACCACGCCGTTCTGTTCTGGGCTCAATAATAGATATGGTCCAGACATGTGTAGCATCTTATTTGCAAATTCCAACCAAACATTCTGTCTTTGAAAGCAACATTCTACTTCTCAAATTAATCTATTAAATCCAAACTATCCTTTAAAAAAACAAAAGTCTGCCCTAGAGAGATTGATCTGTCTTCTTTCTCTTTTCTTATTTTCATTTATCCAAATTTAAGGGATACAAAATTATCGCATTTCAAAAATTCATTGTATTATGAGTAAATTTACAATTCGATCATCATATTTTAAAAAGCCACAACCAAATCACTTTGTTTATCTATTACAACAACCAAGACACTCAAATGTAACTAATCTTTTAGTGTTTGTTACACACTTAACTGTAAAGTGACTTGATTGTTGCAATTGAAAATTAGAGTGACTCAATTGCGACTTTATGAAATATAATGACGTAACTATAAACTTACTCATAATACAATGATTTGTGGTATAATTCATCCAAATAAAAATAGACTAAATTACACCACATGTCATACAATTATTAGTACTTTACAATTGGGTCACCATATTTCAAAAATGTTACAATTAAGTCACTCATATTAATTGTTTGTAAAAATTAGGCCATTGTGTTGTTAAATATCAAATAATTACCTTAGGTGTAATATTTTATTCATGCAAAATTCATGTTTATGTGCATAATTTTGATGGGTAACTTATACCAAAAGTCACTCTATTATTAATAAGTTACAATTGAGTCGTCGTATTTCAAAAAGTTACAATTGAGGCTGATGAACCCCAGACCCCAAATTCACCATAAGATTCACCATGATCTCGTTTTCAATTCATCGTGCTAAATTCTCGATTATGTTTCTCAAAAACCACAAAATCACTCAAAACTTTCAAACGTCTTAATTCCCAATATATGTCGTCCACAATCAAATGACCTTCGTCTCAAGATTTGTTTTTCCTCACTCCAACGACAACATTTCCATGGTAGAATCGTTTAATGGAACCCTTGATATATGAGACACACAAATGACTCCGATCACCACCACATGTAACAAAAAAATTAATTAAAATGTTTGCTAACAACACCTTTGAATGCTCATTTGAGATTTAACGAAACAGACCTGATTGTTGCAATCGATTAATTGAGTGAGTTGATTAATACTTTTTGAAATACGATTATCCAGTTGTAAACTTACTAATAATAGAGTGACTTGTGATATAATTTAACCTTGGTAAAAATGAATATATAGTATCTTTATTTCAGTATTAATTAAATTTAAAATTATTCTTCCCCTTTTTCTTAAAATACTACTTTGCTAAACAAGGTTTGTTAAGGATTGTAAAAACGCTAAGCCTAGCCGATTTTCATTTTCGCCTTTTCTCGATGTCGGTGTTGTCATTGCCTCCTAAGTTTGAGAAGCACGTTCACCTTCTTAAAAAAGACTACTTTACTAAGGCTTCGTTTGCGGTTGAGGTGGAAAAACCAAGGTTTGGGGCAAACCAAGGTTTGAGAAGCTAGTTTGAGAAGCTATAAAAACTAGCTTTTGCAAACCAAGGTTTGAGAAGCTAGTTTGGGGGGCAAACCAAGGTTTTGACACTCAAAAGTTGCATGTTTTTTGTTGCTTCTGGCTTCTCAAACTGGCTTTTCCACCCAACCTCAACCGCAAATAGGACCTAAGCCTTTTTTGTTTTCTCGATCGACGATTATCATTAACAGGAAAGGTCGTTTATTTTACTTTTTCTGTTTCAGATTTGGCAGGTTTTAATGGATTCAAGCATTCCTCAAAGCATTTAGATAGAATGCAACTTCAACTCACCTTTTCTTTTTTACTTCTTGAATTTTCATTGTTTGAAGTTCACTTGGATTTCGATACAACCTCCCTTTTTCTATTTTTTAAGTATACAAATGAAGGTTGGGATGTATAATGTAATTAACTAAAATACACTAGAGGTCACTTATAGATTTAGTAGCACTATTCTTCTAAAAGTAACAATTGAGTCACTCAAATATAGGTTTAGGAACAAACATGTCACTTTTATTCTAAAAGTAAGGTTTAGGAACAAAAATGTCATTCAATTATTTTTTTGTGACAAACAAATTATTTTGTCATTTAAATTGAAACACGAGTCTAGTATAATCACAATTTTAGTCCCCAAAACTTATGCATTCTATTAATTTAGTTTCAATTCTAAAATAATTCAATAAACTTAATAATTCATATTTAAAAATTTCGACACTACACCATCCTGAAACATCCTTTGATCACTTACCACACTCTATGGTATTGTTCACCAGTCCGATAATCAACAAATGTGGTAGCTCGACAGACACAATCACTTCACTATTGGACAACTAACAAACGAATTAAATAAACTCATTATGACCTTAATGTCGCATACTATTAGACATATCATTTCACTAATGGAATTTTTAAATTCAAAGGGTTAAGTTTATCGAATTATTTTGAATTAGGATCAAATTAATATAATGTATAAGTTTTGGGGACTAAAATTGTTATTATACCAAACCCTTATTTCAATTTTAACGACGGAGTGACTTGTTTGTCACAAATTTTTAATTAAGTGACATTTTTTCCTAAACCAATAATTGAGTGACTCATTTATTACGTTTAGAAGAATAGTAACATGTTTGTTATTAAACCTATAATTAAGTGACCTATGGTTTAATTTACCCAAAATTAAAATAAAGCAAAATAGAAAAATGGTAAAAAAAAATGGAGTCGCCACCGGTCATTTGGATAAGATAGACCAGACACTGAAATGTCAACCAGATATGGGTTCGGGAGTTGGTTACGAGTGGGGAAGGGTTAACACCCCCACTACGCCCAAAATTGGTACCTAAAGGTTCGCATTATTTTTATTAAGGAAAATTTAATTTAATTTAATAATTAATTTCCAAGATGCACGCACAACAGTTTAAATCTACCTAGTTATTCACGACATTCAAAGGAGATGCCACCTGGAGGTCGGATGGCACTCCCAATAGAAATATCGGAACAATAGGGCAAAATACTATACAATATTTATGTAAAATAATAAATAACATAAAGTTAATATAAATGAGGTAAATATAAAGTAATAAAATAAAAACAAATACTATATAATAAACAATATATATTAATATATACATATAAACATAAATACATAAATAATATTTTATACATATCTTGTATATAAATATACATATTATACAAATACTATATAAAGCAAATATCATACTATATACATATTATAAGTATAATATCTATTACACATTATATATACATATACATAATAATACCATATATATAAAACACATACAAATAAAATGCATCGAATACGAAAAAGAACTGAAAATAAAGAAAATAAAAAAATGATGCAAAAAATATAAAAAAACATACCAATATGAAAACATAATCAATAGAACTATATATTATTATATAAATAAATACAAAGATAAGGACCAAATTTTACCCCACTAAGAGCTCAAATGAAAAGCTTTGACCGACCCCCACTAAGATCTCGATGCCACCCCGACATTGCCTAAAAATTTAACTAGATCGGAACACGAAAGGACCCCGATCGAATGTTGGATCGAACCAACTGGGGCCGAGGGCACTGCCCCCTTCCCTTGGCCAGTCTAGCTCGGCCGGCCTTGGCTCCCACACTTTGGGTGCCGAATTGCCAAAAATTGGCTTGTGACCAATTTGTTTTTGGCCTTCAATTTCGTGTGTGAATTGGCCTTTCCCCCTTGGCTATTTATAGCCTTGAGGGGTGGGGGGTGAGACGTGGCTCATTTTGAGCCACGTAAATTTTGTTTTTTTTTTTACTTTTTACTTTTTTTTAAATTTCATTCGATAAGAGCTCTCCTATACAAAAAATTTTGGGGTATTAACTACCTTAAAAAAGTGAATACATTGATTTTACAGATAAAAAATTTTCGGGTGATAACGTCTTCTTTCCTGTTTTTCGAGTCTGTAAATGCGGCATCTTGGACTAGATAAAGGGCTTTTTTAATTGAGCGTAATAGGTAGGGATATTGGGCTTATTTTGGGTCTAACCCGGACACAAATGGGTTACAACAGCTGCCCCTCTTTGCTCATCGATGTGCAACAGAGATAGAGAAAAGACAAAACAATGACCATTTTGGTCCGAGTAGGTTGAGGGTACCGCCCGCTCTCTTGATCTTCTGTATCGATCTGCTCGATTGCCCTTGAATTCGTCAAAATGGAATGTTCTGCTGAGAAGACAAAATCCTATAGTTGGGAGCTTTCACGAGTCTTCTCTGTTGCTGAAGACCGAAAAAAATTAAAGATCATACCCCGATTTCTGATCGTCATAGGTATGATATCTTGCTGCCGGAAGATCTTAACTGTTTCCCAAAAATGCTGAGGACTAGAAAATTACAAGATCATTCCCCAATTTCTAATCGTCATAAGCATGAAAGGGTATCTCGCTACAAGATTACCGGAAGGTTTTTACTGCTTCCATGAAAGATAAAGACATGAAAACTGAAATATCATACCCTGATTTTTGATCGTCATAGGCATGAAATGGTATCTTGTTGCAAGACGACTAGAAGATTTTTGCTACTTCCCCAAAAGCTAAAGTTTGTAAAATCCCCAAATGATGTACCTCGGTTTCTGACCGTCATAGACACGAAAGAATAAGTCACTTTGAGATTGCCATATGATTTTCACCGTTTTCCCTGAAAGCCAAAGACTGGAAAATCGAAAGAATACCCTGGGTTCTGACTGTCTTGACATCAAAATGACATCTCGCTGTGAGACTATTAGAAAATTTTCGCTGCTCCCGTGAAAGCTGAAGACTGAAAAATTGAAAGGATACCTCAGGTTCTGACCGTCTTAACATCAAAGTGTAGCTTGCTTCGAAACTACCACATGATTTTCACTGCTTCCATGAAAGCCGAAGACTGAAAGATCATACCCCGATTTCTGATCGTCATAGGCATGAAAGGGTATCTCGTCACAAGATTGCCGAAAAATTTTCGCTGCTTCCATGAAAGATAAAGCTTGAAAAACCTTGAAGGATGCTCCGATTTCTGATCGTTATAGGCATCAAATCACAAACGTTTCAGTACGAAAAATTCTTGAATCTTTGTTGAGAGTTGCTTCTTCTGCTGCGAAGCATAAAAATCTAATTTTCCTCTAATTCTTGAACATATGTTAAGAAAACATACAAGAAACTTGAATAATGTGAGTTAGCATGCTCCTAATATTAATGATGCCTATCTATATGATGAATGATATGGAACATTTTCAGGGTTGCTTTAAAAACTCTCGGTCCTTGAAAGGTCATCCCCAGATTTCTTCTTTGCTTCTCTCCTTTGTTGCATGCTCGTCAATTTTTATTTATCAGTTGGTTATTTATCTCAAATATACCCTCACACCACGCCTTTAATCCAGATTTGTTTCTCATTTCTGCAAATACTCACTTTTTGTCTCTGTACTATTTTAGGGACCCGTACCATTCTTTTGCTCATCATTGCCTCATTCGATCCTGGGCTCAACTATTTTCTTTCCATGTACTCTCATTACTTCTTTGGTACTTCTCCATATTCAGTCTTGGGCACAATTTATTCGTTGACACTGACCCATCACATAGTCTTTTTCAACCTTCTGGCGAGCGAATGCCTCCGATTTGTAAGCTTTCTTTGTGTTTGAACATGTTGTTCCTGTTAATGGTTCATTCTTTATTTCTCTGAATGAGAGAAACTTATTTTAAATCTCTGAACTGTCTGACATATATACTCTTGTCACCACTATCGCTGTAATCATTGACACGTTATTCCTCTGTGTTAGGTCGATCATTTGTATTCACAACCTTGTATCCTGAAGCTTACTCATAAAGTAATACAAGAAAATCTTTCTGCTTAAAATGTCAATTTTGCTGATTTTCATTCCAATGAAGCGTGTTCTCTTGGATTAGCATACAGGACCTTGAAACCAAAATTAAAATATATAAAGAATAAGAGCTCTGAATATCAAGTGCAAAAGAGTCTCATATTTAACCTTTCAGTGATCATTCCAAGCATAGCTTGTGTTTGTGAAGACTTTGAATATTATGGCGATTCGAAGTCGTAAAATTCCCTTAAATGACTCGGTTCATCCCCATGATTACCGCGTTGCTACAGAAGACTACTCCTTTTCAATTATCATTTTTGCTCCATCCAAGAAAATAGATTTGTTTAACCATTAGAGTGCAAAAATATCATTCTAAGAATAGAATTCTAGATGCACGTGTGTGCTTTTTGTATTTCCTTTATGAACACGCCTATTACCGGGCTTTGAACATGCCTATTACCAGGGTTAAACATGCCTATTACCAGGCTTTAATTATGCCTATTACCAGGCTTTAATCATGCCTATTACCAGGCTTTCGAGCAAATGAGTTTTTTTTTAACATTTCATTATTTCCTTATATTTTGATCCATTAGTACATAGAAGACTACGCTTAGAATTTCAATTTCAAGCAACTCTGCATGGTTAACTTTGGAGCTTTTTCATCATCGAACTTCATCAAATGAGTAGTAATCTTGCTTTGCTGACCATAGTTTATTAAGAGAGAAATTAGACCTTATCGTTATCACAATATTCAATTGATCTCAATGTCACATTTTGCAATTGGTATCTATAGACCTACAAAGGCAAGAAGAGATATACATATACGTACTTTCACGACCATTGTATGTTAAGCAAAATACATTCTTCGTTGGAATGAAAATACCAAACATGACATATGCCCTTAACAAAAAGATCTTTGCTACACTCGGGCCAAGAATATCAAAGTTGATTCGATGCATTACTTCAAGTCGTGGTCAAAACATGGATAAGATAAAAAGCAGAACTTCAGTCTGTCCTGAGCAAAAATTCATATACTGTTATCCCTTCAATGCTTCAACTGTTGTAATACTTGTTCGAGTCTCGACCTTTGATTTTTATTCTTTATCTACGACAAAACTTTAGCTGATTCCCGGATTACTCCATTGGGCCCCAAGAAATGTGTTTACATGTATGTAGTGCAAAAATGAGTGCAAATGCAATATTGATTCACAAATAATCCTTAGAAAGGCTTCCGCTATGAGAAAATGTTTGTCAAGAAGCTGAAATGAACTACAGATAATGGGTAGCTTAATATCTTGATTTTGTAAAGTACGATTCGCACTCTACGTCTTAGCATCGTCCTTGGTTTACGAGACAGTCTCGTCATTTTCTTCTTCCACTATTCAAGAGTCTTACGGCGGCGTAATCTACACACTTCAGTTTTTTTGATAGATAGCCAGCCTATGCATGGAGAATGCAGGCAAATGTCTATTCTTTGATAATCCTAGATGCAAATGAGTCAGATATCGAATAGCGTGCCTAAGCTGCATCATCTCTTTGTTTGCTTCGTATCTCGCAGTCGAGTCATCTTTTTCATTGGTCTTCATTCACCCTAACTCGATACTGTTTGCATTATTGCTCTTGTATCATAGACTTCTCTCCTATCTGGGTACACCCTCTAAATTGGATTATTCTCAAATCAACACTTATGGTATGTTATGATATGCAATGCGAATGCAGAAAAAAAGAAAAAAAAACAACATAGAAAATGAGTTAGTGTAATAGAATAATCGAATAATAAAATAAATTAAATGATGAAAAATGAAGAAAATAAGCGGTTAAAATATACAAGGAATATAAACAAACAAAGCAAAACCTAAAAAAAGGGTCATTCCTAAATGGGCAGAGTACCGACGTGATCAAAGGGCGGGATACTACAGCTCATTATATGCGGTTTGGTTCTAGAGTAGGGGTACCCGAACTGTCGCTGGGACATCAATTTGGGGGAATATGACCCTTATACCATACGGAGGTGAAAACCCCATGAAATATAAGGACCAGTACTCAGGAAGCGAGATACAACACTATACGGAGGTAAAAACCCCATGAAGCGAAGTACCCCTCCCACTTAAGGGTTCTAACACTAATATATGATGAGAGTTTATATAAAAAAATTGGAAATTAAAAATCAAATTAAATTGAATTTAAATTTTCCTTAATAATTACAATGCGAACCCTGACTATGGCCTAACTCCTCTTTTTGTTTTTTGAAAACAAAAATTTGTCCACAGCGGAGTCGCCATGCTGTAGTGACCTTTTCGTCCGGGCCTTTTCTTAGAGGCCCGTTCTCGGGTGGAAAGCAACGTGTTTTAAATAAAAAAAATGGTAAAAAATAGAGTCACCACCGGTCATTTGGATAAGTTAGACCGGACACCGAAATGTCAACCAGAGATGGGTCCAGGAGTTGGTTACGAGTAGGGAAGGGTTAGCACCCTCACTACGCCTAAAATTGGTACCTAAAGGTTCGCATTATTTTTATTAAGGAAAATGAAAATTCGATTTAATTTAATAATTAATTTCCAAGATGCACGCACAACAGTTTAAATCTACCTAGGTATTCACGACATTCAAAGGAGATGCCACCCGGAGGCCGGGATGACACTCCCAATAGAAATATCGAAACAATAGGGAAAAATACTATACGATATTTTTGTAAAATAATAAATAACATAGAATTAATATAAATGAGGTAAATATAAAGTAATAAAATAAAAACAAATACTATATAATAAACAATATATATATATATATATTAATATATGCATATAGACATAAATACATAAATAATGTTTTATACATATCTTGTATATAAATATACATATTATACAAATACTATATAAAGCAAATATTATACTATATACATATTATAAGTATAATATATATTACACATATTATATATACATATACATAATAATACCATATATATAAAAAATACACAAATAAAATGCATTGAATACGAAAAAGAACTGAAAATAAAAAAACGATGCAAAATATAAAAAAATACCAATATGAAAACATAATCAACAGAACTATATATTATTATATAAATAAATACAAAGATAAGGATCGAATTTTACCCCACTAAAAGCTCGAATGAAAAGCTTTGACCGACCCCCACTAAGACCTCGATGCCACCCTGACATGGCCTAAAAATTTAACTAGATCGAACTACGAAAGGGACTCTGATCAAATATTAGATCGAACCAACTGAGACCGAGGGCACTGCCACTTCCCCTGGCCAGCATAACTCGGCTGGCCTTGGCTCCCACACTTTGGGTGCTGAATTGCCAAAAATTGGCTTGTGGCCAATTTGTTTTTGGCCTTCAATTTCGCGTGTGAATTGGTCTTTCCCTCTTGGCTATTTATAGCCTTGAGGGGTAGTGGGATGAGACGTGGTTCATTTTGAGCCATGTAATTTTTTCTTTTTTTCTTTTTATTTTTTTTAAATTTCATTCGATAAGAGCTTTTCTATACAAAAAATTTTGGGTATTAAATATCTTAAAAAACTGAATACATTGATTTTACAGATCGAAAATTTTCGGGTGATAACGTTCTCTTTTTTGTTTTTCGAGTCTGCAAATGAGGCATCTTGGACTGGATAAAGAACTTTTTTTAATTGGGCATAATATGTAGGGGATATTGGGTCTAACCCGGACAAAAATAAGTTACAACAACATGTTTATTATTAAACCTATAATTAAGTGAGCTATGTTTAATTTACCCAAAATAGAAAAGAGAGAACCAATGATTGAAAATTCAATATTAAAATAAAAAGAAAGAGTAAAATAAAAAAAACAAATAATTGAAATTTCAATATTCTCTTTTACTTCTCTGCTTGCTTTGTTAAATGGACAGTCCACCCCCCAACTAGGCTACTACTTACTAACCAAACAAATCAGCAGAATTGAAAGGAACCCCCAAACTTTTGTTTCACTCAATGGATTCCATCTACACCTGCAAGTCGCCAACTCGATTCACCCTGGGCAAGCAATCGTCTCTGGCACCGGACCGAGAGGGATCGTCCGGCGGAGCCACCGAAGCGACGATAGACCCGAGGGTGAGGCTAATGTACATGGCTAACGAGGGGGATTTGGAAGGGATGGAGGAGCTGTTGGACTCTGGCACCAATGTCAACTTCAAAGATATTGACGGCCGGACCGCTCTCCATGTCGCCGCTTGCCAGGGCTTTACCGATGTCGTCCAGTTGCTCCTTGATCGCGGCGCCGAAGTCGATTCCAGAGATCGATGGGGCAGCACTGTAATTCTCTTTCTATCTCTCTTTTTTCACTTTACGAATTCAATTTCTTTATGTTTTTGCTAGTTGTGAAAGAATTTTGATAAATAATAACGAATAGAAAGTAGAATTCCTATTAAATGAAAAGCAATCAAATGTCTGAAATGGGGGAGTAGTTCTAGTAAATAGTTCTGTACACAAACGAAATGATGCATTTTGTTCTTCCTTTTTCATATATTCTTAAATTTATCCATCACAAATACACATTATTTTCTTTTCTCTTTGGTAGCAAAAAGCAAAGTATGCATTTTGTTCTTTTCCCCTTGGTTTTCCTTTTCTGCGGAGAATCATTGAAATGTAAATTGCTTGGTTAATGTTGTGCTTTGTTAAATAAATTATTGAATGGATGGTTTTGTCTAAACAGCCACTTGCAGATGCAATTTACTATAAGAACCAAGATGTGATTAAACTTTTGGAGAAGCGTGGTGCAAAGCCTCCGGTATTGAATCGACCTTATTCCCGCAGCTATTGATATTTCTTAAATTTGTAAAGCTTGTTTTTAAATGATGAAAGTGTAGCTTCATGATGAAATGTCTATATTTTCTTTGTTTTTAGATAGCCCCAATGCATGTTCTATATTCTCGGGAAGTGCCAGACTATGAGATTGATCCTAGTGAACTTGACTTTTCTAACAGTGTCAATATCACAAAGGTAATCTCTGAACCTTGTTGTTTTGTATGTCAGTTGCAGGTATTTATTCTTTTGATGCATTGTTATATTACTTTTCATTATTTTCTTCCTTTTTTTTTACATTATCATTGAACTTTGGGTGAGAAGTATATTTTTATCTTTTTGTGCTAGAGTTAGGTATTAGGTTATATCTTTGTCTAGAAATCTCTGGTGCCTTTTCTGTTTAACTAAAATGAGATGGTTCTTCTAATTCATTAAGACGTGGCCTTTTACAATCCTAATAAGAATTTCCATAGCTTTATTCAAAATTGAGTGTAATTCTTATATCACTGAGTCATCCTTGAGACTTAAAAGTAGACGGAGAAGGAAATAGTAAAGGTGGACAATGATGAACATTGCTTTAATGTTGTCTTGAATTCGTGCACAAGCTTCCCCATCTTTATGTATAGAGTGTATTTTGGTGAAATCCTTTTGTATGGGATGCTATATTGATCAGGATCAAGAAGGCCATCTCACTAAATATATAATTGAATGTTAACACAGGGAACATTTCGCGTAGCATCTTGGAGGGGCATTAAAGTCGCTGTTAAAACACTTGGAGAGGAAGTTTTACTGATGAGGAAAAAGTGTGGGTTTGTTTTAACATTATTTGTGATTTATTTTATGTATTACTCCTTATCTCCAATTTCTTCTATTATGATATGCATATGTTTAGGGATTCAATAGCATATATATCTAGGGATTTAATATTTATTGTCTTATTTTGTATAGTTGAATACTAGTATAAAATCCCAATCAATTTTGAGGAATAACCAAGCTGATTTGTTCAAAATTACTCTTCAACTTATTTTCTCTAATTTCTATATGGCATCAAAGCGAGGATGGTAAGTCTGAAATACCACCAACTGTTTTTTCTCCGGTTTAAAATCCCTGTTGAATACTAGGATAAAAACCCAGTCAATCTTGAGGAATAATCAAGCTGATTTATTCACAATCACCCTTCAACTTCTTTTTCTGATTTCTACATCTTTGTATTAAACCTAATTTGTAATTTCATTCCATTTGTTTCTAAATTTTGATGTCTTGTTGGAATTTCAGAAAGGCATTCAGAGATGATCTTGCGTTGCTTCAGAAGATACGGCATCCAAATGTTGTCCAATTTTTGGGCGCTGTAACCCAAAGCAGCCCAATGATAATTGTTACAGAATACTTACCTAAGGTTTGGTCATGTTCTGCTCTGCTACAATAGTAATTAGTTTGTTTTGTCACTAGATATTTTTTACAGTTCTGTGTTTAATCATACAATGGTAAGAAGTTCTACTTTTAGTTCTATGAAACTTTGAAATGCAATTTTGTCAATTGGCATTTGTCACTTTGCTCTGCACAATAAACAAGCACTTTTGTTCTAGAAAATCTTGAAATTCAATTTTGTCAATTGGCATTTTGCGTTCTGCTCTGTACCTTAAAGTATGGCACACTGCTAGCTTTATATACTCAAAAATTGCTTTTAGATACTATTGGTTATTTTCATAATTTTCTTAATATAGATAAAGGAAAATAATATTGTTCATGATTGGTTTTTGTTAATAGAACTTAGTATTTAATTTCCATATTAATGAAATATAACATTATTAAGGAAATGGTGAACTATATTTCTTCCTTGCTGTTTCATCAGCCTATTAATTATAAAGTACATGTTAGTTATCTTCTTTGTAACCATGTGACTTTGCGAATAGTTAATTTATGGGAGAATATTCAGATTGTTAATTTATTAATCATAAATTAGATTAACAGAACGTCCAATTACTTCATATTCAGATTGTTAGTTTGAACCAAATAAGGGAGAATATCCCCGTATTTAATTAAAAAAGGAATTGTTCTTGGTTCTAGGACAGTTGGACTGATGTAATGTCCTTTTTTTGGCAGCAGGATAATAACTATAATCTTATTGTTGTTTTATTTTTCACATCAATTTAATATTCATTGATTTTTTTTTCACCACATCACATATTGTAAAAGTTTATTATTGTAATTTTTTACAGGGAGATCTTCGAGCATATTTGAAGCTAAAAGGCGCATTGAAGCTAAAACTTGCTGTCAAGTTTGCCCTTGATATTGCTAGGTTAGTTAGGTTGCTGAGAATTAGTCTGAGTTTCTGATTGGCTGGTCTATCTTCTCTAGTTTTACTGAATTTCATATTAATGAGCGCCTTTATGTGCATGTTATTAGATCACTTTATTCAAACAACGATGATTTGTCAAATTGGAATTTCCAAGTCCATATTTCTTAAAATTCTTTGGAGTAAACTACATGGATGCCTTTTGGGGTTAGGCATATGGACGGGAATTTCTTGTGAGCATTTGACTTGGGTGTTTGATTGAAATTTCAATTAATTTCTGTTTTTTAATAATAATTTACATGAACCATGCATTATTAGGTAGAAAGGATTTTGCTAAGATGGTGTCCATGCATCCATGAATTCTATTGGAATTTCTTTGTGATAACAAAGTTGTTTGTAATTTCATGAACACGGAAAATGATGATAGCAATTATTAACAATGAACATAGATTACTTGAATTCAATCACAGTGGAGGAATATAGTGTTGGTGGTAGAAAGAAACAATTATCTGAGAAGATAAAGTCATTCGTTTGCTGCAAAGATGTAATTGGAAAATGACTGTTAGTGCTCTTTTCGATTAATTAATGTCTCAATAGGATCCATGTGTTGGCTAAAGGCTGCAGAAGTGGGAACAAACATGTAAAATTAAAATGTTACCATCATGTATAGATAAGTTTTAGAAGGTTGGCAGTGTCATTACATATGCAAATCTAAGAAAAATGGAATCAGCAAAAGAGGTTGTGTTGCCACTGAATAGAATGAGTTGGGCGAGCTTCTTTTTTCCCCCCTCTTTTTTAAATTCTGAGAATTTTGTACTTAATACTGGATATTTGTTGATTATTGGCTGCTGCATTTTGATGATTTTCTGTTTCCTTAATAGAATGTTATCTATTGCAGGGGAATGAATTATTTGCATGAGCATAAACCTGAAGCAATAATTCATCGAGATCTTGAGCCTTCGTAGGTCTTCCTTCTTAAATTTATGTTGGTTACCCTAAGTTTTTGTAGGTTAACATGTAAATAATAAGAGTTGTAAGTCTATCCTAACTAAGTAGTTTAGTTGTAGTATAACTCTATCCGTGTGAGGGATAAGAGTCCTAGCCTAGAGGATATCTACTCAATGTAAAACTCCTTGTAAAAGTTTATAAGTAGACTTATTTTCTGTAAATCGATATAACAGAGTAGAAAACTTCTCTAATCCTATTTTCTACATGGTATCAAATTAGGGCGATCCTACCTATCCAACTATTTTTTTCCCCTTTTTTTTTCTCTGTCGATCAAAACCCTCCCTTTCAATGGCTCATTCAGAACCCTCTGCATCAGAGATTAGTTCTCAAAATAATCCTCGTCCCTCTGAGTTCCAGCTTTCAGATTCATCTCTTTCTCCAATTACATCCTACAAATTAAATGGAAACAACTATCTCCCTTGGTCTCATCGGTGAGGCTATATATTACAGAAGAAGGAAAGCTTCATATCTCTCGATTCAATGCCTATTCCGAAAGAATCGATCCAACCTATTCTAACTGGTTGAGTGAGAACAACATGTTATGTCATGGCTAATTAATTCCATGGTTCCCGAAGTTGGGAAAAAATTTCATGCTCTACCCAGATCGCTAGCGAGATATGGAGTGCGACCCAGGATACATACTCCAAAGGTGGACAATACACGAGTAATTATTTGGGGTTGAGAATCGATTAAAGATCTCGGACAAGGAGATCATGCAGAGCACAAGATTTTGGAGTTCTCACTAAGTCTTTGGCAACAAATTGATTTGTATGAGGCAAATGAGTGGAAGTGTCCGATGATATTAGTTTCTATAGTAAAATAAAAAATCGAGAGGAGAATCTTTCAATTTCTTTCTGGACTTAATGGTGAGTTTGATGGGGCAAGGAGTAGAATTTTGGCTACTAAACCCCTACCATTGGTACGAGAGGCCTTTTGAGAGATTAGGAGAGAAGAAAGCGACTTCTCCTTGATGGTACCAAATTGCTCAATAGACAGATGCTTGGCACTCATTACAAACTCCAGTGCAGGGAGTAAACAAAGGAGGGGGACCATGGTGTGAGCACTTGTAAAAAGGTCGGGCATTTGATGGACCAATCTTTGGAAGCTACATGGAAAACCAAAGATGACCGAAACCTTCTAGATCCAAATTTGAGAAGGAAGCAAATGTTGCATCTCCGAAATTTTTTCCAAAGACTTTAGTACACGGCAGATTGCGGAACTTCAACAAATATTCAACCAACTATCGCCTAAGACTAATACTACGCCTTTAACAACAACATCCAAGGTAGAATTTCCTGTTTAGCAACAATTAATTCCTTACATTGGATAGTAGATTCGGGTGCCTCTGACCATATGACAGGAAATATTAGTCTGTTCAGAAAATATAGAAATCACAGATCTCCTTCCTCGATCAAGATAACAGATGGTTCCCTCTCAACAGTGAAAGGAAGTGGTTCTATTGAATTAAGCAAAAACATAGTATTATCTGATGTACTTTATGTTCCTAAATTAGCCTGTAATTTATTATCAGTAAGTTGATTAAGGATATTCATTGTAATGCTAATTTTGGAACTGATGGTTGTATTTTTCAGGCACAGGGCTCGAAGATGGTGATTGGCAGTGCTAGGCTATCTAACGGCTTATATATCCTTGATGGAATATCCTACCAGAACTCCTCTATTCCCAGTTGCCTTCAGACAACAAGTTTAGGTTCAGATAATATTATGCTCTGGCATCTTCGATTAGGACACCCCAGTTTTTATTGCCTTGCAAAGTTGTTCCCAAATTTATTTATCAATAAAAATCCTTCTTCTTTTACTTGTGAAGTGTGTCAAATGGCGAAACAAACCAAAAAACATATGTTTCTTCTCCTTTTAAACCTACTTCACCATTTGCTATTATACACGGTGATATATGGGGACCTTCTAAAGTTCGAAATATTTCTGGGTCTAGGTGGTTTGTGTCTTTTATTAATGATTTCTCTAGGACCACTTGGACATATTTAATGAGAGAAAAGTCTGAGGTCGAAGTAATTTTTAAAACTTTTTATCAAATGATAAAAACACAGTTCGATAGAAATATTAAAGTGGTCAGGAGTGATAATGGGAGTGAATATCTTAGCAAGTCTCTTAGGTGTTTCTTTCAAGAAAAGGGAATTGTTCATCTCACCTCATGTGTCAACACCCCTCAACAAAATGGAGTGGCTGAGAGGAAGAATAGACATCTAATGGAAGTAACTAGGTCCCTTTTGTTTTCAGCTAGTGCACCTAAATATCTTTGGGGGAAGCTCTTCTTACTGCAACTTATCTTATCAATAGGATGCCTAGCAAGACCCTAGGATTCAAAATACCCACTGAAATTTTGTTTCAACATTTTCCACACTTTAAACCATTGTCCTCAGCTCTTCCTCTTCGAGTCTTTGGATGCACATCTTTTCTTCATGTGCACAACAACAATCGTAGTAAACTGGATCTTAAGTCATTAAAGTGTGTGTTTATAGGCTACTCCTCGAGTCAGAAGGGTTACAAATGTTACTGCTCCACTAATAGAAAAACCTATATTTCTTTTGATGTTACCTTTTTTGAAAATCAATCTTACTTTGCAGGGCCTGACATTCAGGGGGAGAGACCTAAAGAATCTCAGTCCATACAGTCCATTATTCCTATGCCTATCCTTCTTGAGCATGCCTTGGATATCATTGAAAATGCTGTCCCTAATCCTGTAGACACAACTTCTCCACAGTCTAAACCTTCCAGTCCTTATACAACACCTCCTCCAACACTCAGAACTATATCACACTCTGTGACTCCACAACCACCAGAGAAACAACTTAATGTCTACACAAGGAGGAAAAGAAATCAAACTGAAGATGTTGGTCAGCCTAGCACTTGCCAGGAACCAGTTTTGAGTTCTGATGCTATGGAGACAGGAGGTAATGTTATTCTACAAGATTCTACTGTGAACTTAGATGACTTTCCTATTGCTATTAGAAAAGGGGTAAGGAAATGTGCTGCTCATCCTATCAATAAATTTGTTGCCTATGGGAAGTTATTATCTGGTTTCAAAGCTTTTACAGCCATCATTGATAGTGTGAAGATCCCTAAGACAGTAGAGGAGCCGTTCGAAAGTCCTGAGTGGAGGAAGGCTGTTGAAGAAGAGGTCAAAGCACTACAAAGAATAATACTTGGTGTTCGACTGATTTACCAGAAGGGAAAAAGGCTGTTGGGTGCAAATGGGTATTCACAGTCAAGTATCACTCAGATGGGAGCATTGAGAGATACAAAGCAAGGCTAGTGGCTAAAGGGTTTACTCAATCATATGGAGTAGATTATCAAGAAACCTTTGCCCCAGTAGCTAAATTGAATACCATTAGAGTGTTATTATCAGTAGCTGTTAACAAGGATTGGAAGTTGCACCAATTGGACATCAAAAATGCTTTCCTTAATGGAAACCTTGAGGAAGAAGTATGCATGGAGGTTCCACCAGGTTTGGAGGAAAAGACCACGAAGAGGACAGTGTGCAAACTAAACAAATCATTGTACGGATTAAAGCAATCCCCTACAGCATGGTTTGACAGATTTGCTAAGGCTATGGTTCAAAATGGGTACAAGCAAAGTCAAGCAGACCATACATTGTTTCGAAAGGTTGCTCCAGATGGTAAGACGACTCTTCTAATTGTCTATGTTGATGATATGATCATTACAGGGGATAATATTGAAGAAATAGAGATGCTGAAAACTGTTCTAGCAAAGGAGTTCGAGACTAAGAATTTGGGAAGCCTTAGGTACTTCTTAGGAATGGAAGTAGCAAGATCGAAAGAGGGGATTGTTATAAACCAAAGAAAGTACATCCTAGATCTACTTATAGAAACTGGGATGCTTGGAAGTAGACCAGCTGAAACCCCAATGGAACCAGGTTTAAAGTTCAGTAAAGATGAAATGGGGAATCTAGTGAATAAAGAATCCTACCAAAGACTAGTTGAGAAACTAATCTATCTCTCACTTACTAGGCCTGATATTACATACTCAGTGAGCATAGTTAGTCAACATAGGAGTGATCCTCGAGAAGAGCACATGGATGCAGTCAATAGAATTCTGAGGTACTTGAAATTTACACCAGGATCTGGACTATTTTTCAGGAAACATCAGGATAGGACAGTAAGGGTCTACACGGACTCAAGCTGGGCAGGAGAACTGACAGATAGAAGATCTGTTAGTGGCTATTGCGTATTTTTGTGGGGAAATTTGGTCACCTGGAGAAGCAAGAAGCAAGCTGTGGTTTCTAGAAGCAGTGCAGAAGCAGAGTTTAGAGCTTTGGCTCTTGGAATATGTGAAGGAATGTGGATCAAGAAACTTCTCATGGAGTTAGAGCTGGATGGAAAGGCAGAATTTGAAGTTTACAGTGACAATCAGTCAGCAATGAGCATTGCTAGAAATTCAGTACAACATGACAGGACCAAACACATTGAGATTGATAGACACTTTATCTATGAGAAGGTCAACAACGGGGTTGTAAAGCTTCACTATATTCCTACTAGGAACCAGCTACCCGATATTTTCACCAAAGCACTTCCAAGAGTGAGCTTTGAAGAAATGTCATCCAAACTGGGTGTACATAACATATACACACCAATTTGAGGGGGAGTGTAGGTTAACATTTAAATAATAAGAGTTGTAAGTCTATCCTAACTAAGTAGTTTAGTTGTAGTATAACTCTATCCGTGCGAGGGATAAGAGTCCTAGCCTAGAGGATATCTACTCAATGTAAAACTCCTTGTAAAAGTCTATAAGTAGACTTATTTTCTGTAAATCGATATAACAGAGTAGAAAACTTCTCTAACCCTATTTTCTACAGTTTTCTCATATCTTTTTGGGCATGGAGCATGCATTATTGTTATCGAAAAGGGAAAATTTTCTTAAAGCTTGTTAATGTTTAATGTTTTACGAGTAAGATAACAGAAATATACTGCGGGATGATTCTGGACATCTGAAAGTTGCAGACTTTGGAGTGAGCAAGCTGCTCAAGGTTGCCAACACATTTAAAGAAGACAAGCCTGTGACATCTCAAGAGACTTCTTGTAAGTTTTCTACGTTGAGCAAAACTAAGTTTTCTTGTGAATTATTGGACTAGCCATGTGGCCTTTGTTGAGAAAGTCAGAGGTCTGGTTCCTACTTAAAAGTTTGATTACCTTGTTTAGGAGAGAAGTCGTTGAAACGACGGACTAAAAATATTGGTTTCATGTGGTCTTTTGCAATTTGCATTTTAATTTGACTCAAAGAATTGATACCCAAGTATGTTTTCATTTTAATGGTAAAAGCACCATGATTTATACATCTTTCCTGAGCAGGGCGATATGTGGCACCAGAAGTTTATAGAAATGAAGAGTATGACATTAAAGTTGATGTGTTTTCGTTTGCTTTGATATTACAAGAGGTTAGAGTTTTTTCTTTAACTCAAATGCTCATCTTGCTAAATTGCAGTGCTGCTAGTACTTGTGTAACTACTAAACTTAAACTCAGGGAACAAGTGTAGTATTAGAAACTATGCGATCTTGTTTTTCTAATTTATTGATTAGGTCTCTAATAGTTGACTTTATAAGAAGGTTTCACCTGGGCATGCTCATTCCATTGTCCCAAAGTTTTGAAGCCTTCTGCAATGTATAACAAATTGATAAGACTTGAGCTAGAACTACTACATATCTATTCTAATTGAAATTCATTTACGATGTCGAAGCTTTTTTGTTTGATTTTGTTTAAAAACATTAATAGTAGTTTCTTTTAGTTTTCAGAATCTTTTTTACTTGTTCATCCTTATTTAACAATTTCTTTATCATTGATGTCTCAGAGTAAGTGATTATCTTTATTTAAGATTTTGTCCCACAGTGCAGTTTCAGCATTCATGGTTAAAGACAAAACAACCATGTCATGTCTAGAAGAACTTCTAAGATCAAGAAACCCATATCTCCTTTGTTGCCCTTTTTTTTCTGTGTGTGTGTGGAGGGGGGGGGGGGGGTGCATTTTGATAGAAGTTGCATGCATGAGATCTATAGGGTTTCTTTCTATTTATTGTTTTATCAAGTCTGTCGGATACATTTAGAAGTTGCAATAATGTATCATCTGTCATTGTTCTAGATGATTGAAGGTTTTCAACCATTTCATACAAAGCAAGAATATGAGGTTCCTAAAGCATATGTTGCTAATGAGCGCCCACCTTTTCGAGCTCCTGCAAAGTGCTATGCTTATGGGTTAAAAGAGTAAGCCCTCTGAACATTGTTTTCTTTACCATTATCTCTATGGTTGTACATCCTTTCTGAATGCTTCAATGAATTTAGAAAAACCTTGTTGCTACTTGGAAAGAATAATGTGAACTAATTGTATGGTTGACCAATTTTATCTATGCCCAAAAGAAGCATTTTTTTTCATTTTGCCTACTTTTTAAAAATTTTATTTCTATTTCTAGGGCTTCTGAAAACATTGTTTGTTAGAGTACATATTTGAAGTCTGTAGCTTGTCAAACATAGCGTCTCTTGTTGGGCACTCTACTCGCACGCATGTCTGAATTAAACATATCTGAGAAAGCATGAAACTTAAATCAAATAAATCAGGATCATTGGACAGACATCGGTTGGCGAGATCAAGCTTGCTGCAATTTAACCATATCTTTGACACCATTTGGGCTTGAACTGCTTATAAATGGAAATTCTGGAGAGGCGGTGGCAAGAGTTCTTTTTTTTTTGGGGGGGGGGGGGGGTTGTAGTTCAACCTTAATACCAATGTTCCTGTAGACCAGAAAAAAAAAAGGTAATTGGGGATTCAGAGGTTGTTGTTTCCTTCCTCACCCATTCCTTGTTTTTAACATAAATTTAGTGATAAGTTTCGAAAGCAACGGAAAACAACCTTCTTGCGGTCCTTAATAGACTTTTCTTACTAAAATATTTATCTTTATGTTTTCTGCAGGTTAATTGAGGAATGCTGGAGTGGGGAGCCATTCAGTGAGATAATTTCAAGGCTGGATTACATAAATTATCAACTTGCACATAAGGGGCGTTGGAAGGTATCTTCTCTCTCTTTTTGATATGCGTACTCACACAGGATATAAATGGGCTTGTGCCTGCAGTTTTTTTTTTCATTTTGCCTACTCTAGGGCTGCTGAAAACATTGTTTGTTAGAGTACATATTTGAAGTCTGTAGCTTGTCAAACATAGTGTCTCTTGTTGGGCACTCTACTCGCACGCATGTATGAATTAAACATATCTGAGAAAGCATGAAACTTAAATCGAATAAATCAGGATCATGGACAGACATCGGTTGGCGAGATCAAGCTTGCTGCAATTTAACCATATCTTTGACACCATTTGGGCTTGAACTGCTTATAAATGGAAATTCTGGAGAGGCGGTGGCAAGAGTTCTTTTTTTTTTGAGGGGGGGGGGGGGTTGTAGTTCAACCTTAATACCAATGTTCCTGTAGACCAGAAAAAAAAGGTAATTGGGGATTTAGAGGTTGTTGTTTCCTTCCTCAACCATACCTTGTTTTTAACATAAATTTAGTGATAAGTTTCGAAAGCAACGGAAAACAACCTTCTTGCAGTCCTTACTTTTCTTACTAAAATATTTATCTTTATGTTTTCTGCAGGTTAATTGAGGAATGCTGGAGTGGGGAGCCATTCAGTGAGATAATTTCAAGGCTGGATTACATAAATTATCAACTTGCACATAAGGGGCGTTGGAAGGTATCTTCTCTCTCTTTTTGATATGCGTACTCACACAGGATATAAATGGGCTTGTGCCTGCAGTTTTGTGCATAAACCAACACATTTTCTTCTTGATTCATATACACCTTTGGTAATACCGCATAGAATGTAGCTGCATTCCTTCAGTGAAAAGAAGACAACCTTCTGGGGTGAATATTTTAAAATTGGAGGAATAATGATTATGCTTAATATTTTCGAGCAAGGAAAAATTGGGAATGATATAGTGGGTATCCACTGAATCTTTGTACTAACATGTTGCTTGAATTTAGAAGCAGGAATAAGTTTCAGTTGCTGTAGAAAAGTGGGTCTCTAGTGTGTTTTTTCTTCATGTAATGCCTCGGCCGGTTTTCGCATTTGATTTTTGTGGAGCCGTTAGCCGGCTTTTGTGGTCTAAGCTGGTTTTCACATTGAGTCTTGTGGAACCTTTAGGTTGCTCGACTATGAATGACATGTTTATTTCCTATATTCTTATTATCACTAATAACCTTTAACTAGCTTGATGAGTGTTGCAATAAGTTTCTATCTTCTATCATCGTACAGGTTGGACCGCTCAAGTGTCTAAAGAACTTCCAGAATGTGTTGAAGAGAGATCATCTAAATCCGAGCAACCGTTCATCTCGCTCCGCAACCACATGATAAATTTATAAAAGCTTTCTTTGATCTCTTAGTGGCTTTTGTTTCATGCTGTTGAGTCATTATTGCATGTTGAGGCCATCTCTCCTTTAAAGGCAAAGACATAAAATTAAACTGATTGAATTGTTGGAAGCCGGAAAAAGGAATATAAGAGGATGAAAACTCAGTGTGTGAAACTAAAAGAGTGAAGGCTTTTAAGACTGTTTATGTGCACTACAATTTGCCCTTTTTTTTTAATATAATGATTCTGCAGAAGAGATTTTAGTCTTTTAAAGATGAATTGTATGTGTTTTGAAAACCACCGATATATTTGAATCAAATTAAAATGTAGCCATAAACCTCAAAGGTTAAACTATATATATAAATTTTTATCTAATTTGCGATGTTAAATGGGATTTTTTATTGGATAAAGTTAAAAAAAATTGTCATTAAAACATTTCAAAATATTCATTCTTATCATTCAATTTTCAAATGTTACAAAATGACCATTGAATTTTGGAGTTTGTTATAAAATGACCATTAAACTTTGAATTTTCTTACAAATGGAAAATTTTAAATCTAATCCTAATCCTACCTAAAGGGGAGGGGAATGAGAAAGACTCTAGGGAAGGGAGGGGAGTGTTCCTATTGGGTCTAGAACCTATGACCTAAGGGAATACGAGAAAACAAAGATGATTAGCTTGGCTAACAGACCAAATGTGTTTGATCAAATGTAAATATTATGCTTAACTCAGAATTAGGTGCCCAAACTATATATTTTTTCTGAGATATGTGCCTAATGTTATTTTTGGCTGAAATAAGTGCCTAAAGTTTCATTCCGTTACTGTTTTAAGGTAACACTGTTAAAAAAATTCATCACCCAATCAAAATTTAACATGTGTCTTTATTTTAATCTTTTTATAAGAAAACGAAAAAATAATTTAAAAAAATCTAAAAAGTCTTAAAATCTCAAAAAAGTCTCAAATCCCTAAAATCCCAAACCTCAAAATCCCAAAATTGACGCCACTACGGCCGTCGATAGCCTCACCGGATCCCGCCGTCGCTGCCTGAGGCCATCGCTCATTTTCCCCAATCAACTATCGCCGATAAACTGGCGAGAGGTGTGCTAATCGGACGTTGAACGACTAGAGCCTTTCGCGTTCGTCATTCGACGTCTGAATGACACGCCTCTCGCCGATTACCGACGATGGGTGGTTGGAAAAATGGTCGGTGGTCTCCGAGGACGACGGTGGTGGGGTCCGACAAGGCTATCAGCGGCGACAGTGACGTTAATTTTGGGTTTAAGGTTTTGAGGTTTCAGAGTTTTGGGACTATTTTGCGATTTTTAAAAATTTTGAGATATTGTTTAATTTATTTTATTTTCATTTAAAAAAATAAAATAAAAACAAAAGCCACATATTAATCTATTATTGGGTGATGAATTTTTTTAACGCTGTTATCTTAAAACACTAACGGAATAAAACTTTAAGCATCTATTTCAGCAAAAAAATACATTAGGCACCTATCTCAGAAAAATGTATAATTTGGACACCTGTTTCTGAGTTAAGCCTAAATAATATACAAAATATTTATGGATTGATTGTAACAAATATTTGTATGTATTTTATTGATTTTTTTAATATTTTGGTGTGACTATGAGATAGTGTTTATTTATTAATTTTAGCCCCTTAATAAGATACACATCGTGCAAATAAATTGTTTAAATTCAGATTCAAGAAATAACAATACTCTGTCTTTTATTGGAATCGTTTGATAGATTCATGTATTTTACTGATTTTACTGAATTCTACCCATAAAGCATAGAGCATATAGCAAACAAATTTTCTTAAAAAAGAATGTCACCAATGGATAACAATTCATTTATGAATTCTTTATAATTTTAATACTTGTTTTTTTTGTTCATCTCTCATTTTTTATATAGGCAAGGATTAACGATCCAAACCTTTAATCATTTTGATTCTGTTGTTATTTATTCGAACCCCCCATTGTAACTCGAAAAAATTCAATAAATTTAGTCCTCATTATTTACACATTCTTTCAATTTGGTCCTATTCATCAACTCCTCATTCGTTTACACTTTTCTCCAATTAATTATGGATTAAATTGTTAAAGATTTTGTTTGCTTTTGTTCTGTGCAGCATCGAGATGAGAGGCGAGGTCTTGGGGGAATTGTTTTTGATGATCTAAATGACTATGATCAAGAGATGCTTCTTTCCTTTGCCACTGGTAATTGTTTGGGTGTTACCGCATATAAATCGTGATTCCATTTGTCTTCAGTGTTTCCAATGAACCAATATGCTATTGGTTTGCAGAATGTTCAAATATTGTGGTTCCGAACCCATTGTAGAGAAAAGGAAGGATACGCCAAAGGCACAAGGCATGGCAACAATTGCCAAGGGGGGCGCTATGTAGAATTTAACTTGGTATGGAATCTACCTAAAACTAAACTAGAATCTTAATCAGACCTGTAAGCTTATGTTTGATTTGTTAATATGATCGAGGTACAACATTTGGACTGAAGCCAGGAGGTCGAATTCAAAGCATTTTTGTTTCTCTCCCTTTAACGCCACGATGGGAATATGATCATGTAAGCTTTCTTCCCCTCATCTTCTGTTTTTTTTTTCCTCTTGAGGAATAAAATTATGTTGCCGTTTAACTGAAACTGATAAAAGAAGGGGCTATTTCTTTTGTTTGACATACAGAAACCAGAAAAAGGGAAGTGAAGAGTGGAAATTGTAAGATGCCTGCATGCATCCTAAGGAATGGATTTGATGCTTACTGGTTGAGTTTGTTTTCCACTGGCTCCTGTTTTCTTTTCCTATTCTCAATCTTGCTATACTCGTGTGTGTGTTGTTCCTTAGGTGATCATGGTTTTGTTGTATACACTATTTGTTTAGAGGCCGACAATTGCTTAATAATATTGTGAATCTGATTCTTAACATCTTCGTGTTTTTATGAATTGTGCTCAGCCCTCACCTTCTATGCTTTTATCGCGAGAAAATACAAATGCAAACCAACATAATATTATTTCCAATTATAAATAGGACCAAATTGAAAGAATGTGTAAATAATGATGGTTAAATTTATTGAATTTTTTCAAATTAAGACTCAATTGATTGAATGTATAAATATGAAGGACTAAATGTGCTATTATACAAAATTTAATAACTGTCACGTTAAGAATTTAACGGGAATTACCATTTTGTTACAAAACATAAAATTTAATTGCTATTTTATAATATTTGTTTGTTTTTTTCAACAAAGTTTATTGACATTTTAGTACTTTACCCTAGAAAATAAGTGGAAAACCACTGCTTAAAGATCAAACACGTGATTAATTGATTCATGTAAAACTATGTCATTTCAAATCTAATGATTTGTCGAGTGAGTAAATATTATAAATATATTTATTTATAGTATAAGATATTTCTGTACACCATAGGGCTGTAAACGAGCCAAGTCGAGCTCGAGTAGTGCTGAGCTCGACTCACCTCGTTAAGATTTCGGGTCGAGTTCGAGCTCGGGTAATTTTTAACGAGCTTAAAAAATTTGAGCTCGACTCGGCTCGTTAAGAACTCGAGTCGAGTTCGAGCTTGATTCGAGCCCAATCGAGTCAAGTGTTGACCGATCTTTGACTGTGTCGGACTCGAGTATCTCACCATTTGTCATATCTCATTTAAAGCCCTATTAAGAAAAAACTTTGATACACAAGTTGTGTAAACTCAAGCTTGTTAATTTTAGGGTTTAGAGTGTTAGTTTAGGGTTTAGAGGTTTAGGTTGTTGGGTTTAGGATTTAGATTTTAGGGTTTAAGACTTATATTTAGGGTTTATATTTTAGGCTTTTAAGTTTAGGAATTTAGATTTTAAATTATAAAATATAAAAAAATTAGTATATTATATTTTCGAGTAGCTCGCGAGCTTTTCGAGTCGGGTATCAAGTAGCTCGGCTCG
Organism: Hibiscus mutabilis; assembly: GCA_019671005.1. Classification (NCBI taxonomy): domain Eukaryota; kingdom Viridiplantae; phylum Streptophyta; class Magnoliopsida; order Malvales; family Malvaceae; genus Hibiscus; species Hibiscus mutabilis. The sequence continues at coordinate 17,209,782 of CM033734.1, forward strand.
GCTCGTGAAGAACTCGACCCAAGTTCGAGCTCGAGTCGAATCCAATCGAGTCGAGCTTTGACCGAGTCGAGCTCGAGTAGCTCGCGATCTGTCTCGTCTCATTTACAGGTCTAGTACACCCACATCATAAATATAACAAAAATCACAAAATTTAGTATGTATATAAGACACATAAATCAAATAACATGAAACATATTTTTTAAAAAAATTGGGAGAGGGGCATGCAACACAATTAAAGAGTTATAAATGTATGAATTAATATTTAATACTTTGAATATAAATTGTATGCATTATAATATTAAAAATTAGCATTACTTATAGAATTTAGTATTTTATATAAATTGTATGCATTATAATGAGTATTGAAATTTGAACTCACAACTTAAAAAATAAGTGTTAACTAAAAATTTTAAACACATGCTCTATAAATTATTAATATCTTCTAATTAAATTGGAACGATAAAAATAGAAATATTTTAATTATTAATAATATTATATTTTATTATCAGTACTGATTTAGTACAATTACAATTATGTAGCTTTCCTTTAAAAATAATATGTAGCTTAAATTTTTTTGAGACAAATTAATTAAACAGTTTTGCACTGTCCGATAAATAGAAGAGAATATTGGCCGTTGGATTGAAAGAGGTATAGAAGCAGCGTTAGATAAATAAAACCAGGTCTTTTCGCGGCCGCTAATTATCTCTCTCGTTTTCCCTCTTCACCTCGGAACCCGATTCGATACCCACAAATATAACCCAATCCAATCCTCTGCCCGCACCGGTATTACGTTCTACACCTTTCCTTTTTCTTTTCATTTCACGTATAATTCTTCTTTGAACTTATTTCATGATTTTGTTGTTAAAGAAATGTGCTTGCTTTGTGGATTTTGTTTATTAATTTTCCTTTCTCGTGCATGCTATCTTGTTGAAAATGAATGGTATTTTTGAGGGGGGTTTTCATGTTATTTTTAAATTGGGAATATAATTTGCATGCTAATTGAAAAGGGTTTTAATTTGCTGCTTTTTCTATTCAGTTCTAAATCCCAGAAGTCTTTTTGGTTTCTTTTCGTTAATTTTAGAAGCAGCAAAAACTGTAAATTAAACTGCATGTTAATTGTATTCATTCTTGAAATTCTACAATTCTGGTTCTTATAGAATGGGATTTCTTTTAAAGCTTTAAGGGAATAAAGAAAAAAAAAAGATTATAGGAAGGAAAGGTATTGAAACTTTCATAGATGCTATGTTTTCTTATTGTTCCATTCAACTGTTGTTTTATGATGAAATCTTCATGTTTTTCACAAAACTTTAATTTCATCAAATTACATCACTGAATTTCTATTATTAATGTATCAAGTCTCTTATGCTAGCTTATGCAAGTGGATTTAATGGAAAAGCTAACTCAGCATGCTTGTGGAACTTATCTTTACACGTTATCATTAATAATTTATTCAACTTGCATTCATACATGGCCTTTATTTTCATGACCATATGTTTTCCTATCTAAAATGGATTCCATAATGCCGGCGTGAGAAAATGTTATTCTAAAATGCTAGTGGGGCATCGTCTTGATGACATGTAAAAAATAAACCATGTTCGAATGCATGCTAAGTCAACTTTTCCGTTAAAATTCCGTAGCATAAGTCGTCTATATGAAAGTTAATGTCAAGTTTAATGACCCATAATGTAAATTACACTCGGAATTTTGTTCTTTTCAATTTATATGTTGTCAAATATTTCATCCATATAGGCAAATTCCAAGGACTTATAGCTGCTTGTAATCGAATCAAAACAAACTCGTCTTTATCTGATTTTTAAGGTTTGTTTGCAATGGATAAACATGATTCATGTAAGCCTCAAGGAAATGTTAATTTGTTTTGTTCTTCACTGGTCTTTATAGAGTATTTTTTGGGGTTTAGTTAATTTTTTCCTGGACTAAATCAGTAAATTGAGTAGCTTGTGTCCTATGCAAGTTCTGAACATTTTTATTTTTTCGAACTGCTTTAAATAATATATGCATTATCAAAACCTATAAAAGAAAAGGACAGTTATTACATTTACACCCTTTATCGTGTCTTGTGTGATAACAGAATATACTTGTTCTCCAGCAAATATTGTGTAAGTTTAAACATTCATTTTCATATGGCAACCATTTATAAACTGTTACTTGATTCTTGCATTCCAGGTCTCAAGTCAATTTTCCTACTTGTCGTTGTTTCTTCTGTTACCTTTGAATTAGATTATCAGCATTTATTGATGATTGACTTTTTTTAATAGCATGTAAAAGAACCCTAGGAATTTCCATTACCTCCAGTCCAGTGTGAAAACTTTGTTATTAATTTAATGGGACCTAGGAAAATGCGAAAACACAATTTTAGTTATGTTCCCGTTATAGACGTATCGATGTTTTGCTAACATGTGCTCTGTAAATGTTATGAACATTTCAACAGTTTTGAATATTTTTGGATCTTGTAATGTTATGACATCCTGTGTATATGTTCTATTATTTGTTTCTATAACAAATGTGGCTTTTTCTTGGGTCTTCATGATTGCAATTTATTTTCTCCTGTCTTGGTAATTGCATTAATTATACAGGGTGCTAAGTTTGTTTCTAATATGCACATATTTGCAAATTACTAGGTTCATGTGATGGATATGTCTGATGCGGTCATAGTAAATTCAAGCAGATTGAAATCTGTTGTCTGGAATGACTTCGATAGAGTGAAAAAGGGTGACACGTTTGTGGCCATTTGTAGGCATTGTAAGAAGAAACTTAGTGGATCGAGTACTAGTGGAACCTCGCATTTGAGGAACCATTTAATTAGGTGTCAAAGAAGATCTAATCATGGCGTAGCTCAATACTTTTCTGCTAAAGTGAAGAAAAATGAAGGTTCTCTTGCCCTTGTAACTATTGATCAAGAGCAGAAGAAGGATGAAGTCCTTAGTATTGTGAATCGTAGATATGAACAAGAACAGATTAAAAATGAGCATGTTGGCGTTGGTACTAATAGCTTGGATCAAAGGAGGAGCCAATTTGATCTTGCCCGCATGATCATATTGCATAACTATCCCTTGGCTATGGTGGAGCATGCTGGGTTCAAGATATTTGTCCAGAATCTACAGCCCTTGTTCGAACTTGTGACATGTAATAAAGTTGAAGCTGATTGCATGGAAATCTATGTGAAGGAGAAGCAAAAGGTTTATGAAATTTTTGACAAGTTGCCTGGAAAAATCAGTGTATCTGCTGATATGTGGACTGCTTCAGATGGTGCTACTGCATACCTGAGTTTGGCAGCACACTATATAGATGAGGATTGGCAGTTGAAAAAGAAGATTTTGAATTTTGTTACCATTGATCCCTCTTATACAGTAGACATGCATTCAGAAGTTATAATGAATTGTCTGATGGATTGGGATATAGATCGAAGGTTGTTTTCTATGATTTTTGATAGTTTCACCAGTGATAACATTGTTGATAGAATCAGAGATCGGCTGTCACAAAATAAGTTCCTTTATTGTAATGGTCAATTATTTGATGTTCGATGTGCTGTAGATCTTCTCAACTGCATGGCTCAAGATGCCTTGGAAGCTCTCTGTGAAGTTACCCAGAAAATAAGGGAAAGCATTCGATATGTTAAAGGCTCAGAAGCGACACATGCCACATTCAGTGAGCTGGCTGATGAAGTTCAGGTTGAAACTAAAAAATGCTTACGTATTGATAACCCACTGAAATGGAACTCGACATATTTTATGCTCGAAGTTGCCTTAGAATACCGGAAAGTTTTCTCTTGCCTACGAGATCGTGACGCTGTGAACATGAAGTTTATTCTATCTGATTTAGAATGGGATAGACTGAGTACCATTACTAGCTTCTTGAAGCTGTTTGTTGAAGTTACTAATGTTTTTACAAGAAGCAAGTATCCAACTGCAAATATATTTTTCCCTGAGATCTGTGATATTCACTTGCAGTTGATTGAATGGTGCAAGAATCCCGATAAATATATCTGTTCCTTGGCTCTAAAGATGAGAAAGAAGTTTGAAGAGTACTGGGATAAGTGTCATGTTGGTTTAGCAGTTGCAGCTTTGTTAGATCCTCGATTCAAAATGAAGCTCTTGGAGTATTACTACCCACAAATATATGGCGATAGTGCTTCGGTGCTTATTGAGGAAGTTTTTGAGTGTATTAAATCGCTTTATAATGAACATTCTATTGTCTCCCCATTAGCATCTTCCATTGATCAGGGACTGGATTGGCAAGCAAGCGGTATTCCCAATTCCGCAAAAGATTCCAGGGACAGGTTAGTGGGGTTCGACAAGTTCCTTCATGAAACTTCTCAAGCTGAGGGCTCCAATTCTGATATAGACAAGTACCTGGAGGAACCACTGTTTCCTCGCAATGCCGATTTCAATGTATTGAATTGGTGGAAGGTTCACACGCCACGGTATCCTATCCTATCCATGATGGCACGCAATATTCTAGGGATTCCCATATCCAAAGTTGCATCAGAATCAAGATTTGACATTGGGGGAAGAGTGCTCGATCATAACTGGAGCTCATTGCTTCCAACTACTATTCAAGCCCTCATGTGTGCACAAGATTGGATACGAAGCGAACTCAAGAGTTAGTTGTTGCTGCCCTCGGACAAGGTGGGAGTGGGCCTGGGAGGTGAGCATCATTTTTTTGTAGCTGCTATTTGTCAATAACTTACTTTCTCCGTTGCATTTAAAGAAATTCCATGGGTTATTATGATCAAACTCCATATTATTTCCCATCTTAATGCTGATCTGAATCTGTTGTAAGTGAATTAGTTGTACAGTGTATTGAAAGCCTTACTCTACCTCCGGCCCTCCCTGTCTCGATGGTTGTTCATATTAACACCGTTAAGTGAGCTTCACAGAGGAAGTTACACGTTGGGTATAAAGATGATATCTGCCTTGCAAGTTGCTTCACTGACTAAGCCTAGTTTTGAGTACATTTATTTATCATTCTAATTCAATTATAGGGTAGTGTCTTAGTCCAGTTTTAAGCTTAGATAAACTCACGCACACCTGCAGGCTATGCTGCTCGAATCCGAGTCACTTAGGAGAAACAACACTATCCTTTACCACCGAGACCATTCAATGAATTCTAGTTTTAATGTTTGATGAACACTTGCCAGCAAAAAGAAAGAAGCATTGGTGGTGGGTCAGCTTGATATTTGTGCAACATCAGCACTTTGAGCAAATATTCATCATCCTTGAGATAGGAGAGCCCCAAATTTGGTAATGCAGCAGGACCATCCATAATTCGCGTATTGAAGGGAATGCTTTACAGTGGCATCAATATGCCCAATGTAAAAGGGCCATGGTTAATTTACATGGGGGATATGATGGCCGGATTTGACCCTAAAAAGAGTATAATCACCTAGCAAATTTGGTCAGGCTTAAATATTTTTACTTTCTTTTGAACAATAGAACAAAGTTCTTGAATGACCGTAGTCAAGCACAAATGGTCACGAGATTTCATACCCAGCATCAGGCCCGGCCCATGGGGTGCAACATGAACTCCAACCCATGATCTCCACTTTTTACCGTCACAATTTTGGGTTTCATCTTTTACCTTGACAGCTTTATCATCATTCTTAATTTTCAAGGACACTTTTGTTGGTTAGTGGTTGTCCCTTATTATTTTAGTTGTATCTAAGGTATTTTCTTAACGAAATAATAAAAATAATGTGTTTGACAAAGTTTAATTATGTTTCTATGGTTTATTAATGAAATATTAAATTAAGGGTAATTATTCTATACACAAGCGCTTGTGGAAATTTTATTTGCACAAGCGCTTGTGGAAACTTTATTTACACAAGAGCTTTGGTTTTAAGGTGTAACGATTCGGATTTCGGAATCTGAAGGTCGGGTTTAATCGAGGCATGGACTTTGTATTTGGGCTGTGTTATTTGGGCTTATAGGAACCTTTTGGGCTAGCCTCATGTGTTGGGCTTGTAGTTGAGTTTGAATGGTTGGGGGTTGAAGGGATAAGAGTGTAAATTAACTCTTGGGATAAAAAAGAGGGGGAAGAGGATTAATTTTCTGCTCATTGTAAGAGCTGACCTTATTGCTCATATCTTTTTTTCTCTCATCTTTCTCATTTGCTCCTTCATCCACAACCAAGGGAAATGTCCCATCTTTCACCCTTTTCTTTTGAAATCTCGTTTAAGTCTAGAAGGGAAGCTTGTTCAGCCTCTTAAGATTTACATTCCAAGTGAAAGAGGTTGGGAACTCTTCCAATGATAAAGGGAAGGGCAAGGCTTGAAGTTGTGTTAAGGGCTTCATTCTCAGCTGTGGAATTAAGGTTAGTACACCACTAACTCTTATGAATTCCTGCAACTCATAAAAATATGTTTTGGTGCATGATTTTGGTATTTGTGGTTTGGGTATACTTTGAGTGATCTTCAACGGTAAAATGTGGAATTGATGTTGTTAGGGCTTAAAATTAATAGCAACTCACCTAATAACTTCACCATAACTTGTAGGAACAATTTGAGACTTAACCATGTAGGTTAAGTGGGATTTTTAGGTGAAATCTAAACTCAGACTTTGTAATTCTGGGCTCGCTTACCGGTACTGGGTGTCTAGTATCGGTACGCATATGAAATAAAGGGGGCGATTTGTGAGGGGAATACCAGTACTGCTGGAAGCGTATCAATACCCCTTACTTATTAGGAATTTTAGTAACACTTTCGCGTATCGGTATACTAGAGGGCGTATCGGTACTACTGTTCCATTGCCTGAAGAAGGCTTTTACGTACCAGTACGTAAAGGTGAAAATACCAGTACGGGTAAGGATCGGTATAGGGTCGATCACGTATCGATGATGAGTACTGATACGGATGTGAGCATATCGGTACGCCTTGAGGCACTAAATTTTTCGAACCTAATTTGAGTACCGGTACTCGTGGAGGAGTATCGATACCTAGAGAGGCGTACCGATACCCATATAGGAGTATCGATACTCACTAAGCAATCTGCCCAAGAAATTTGAGTTTGCGGTCGAGGGTTCTATAATTCAAGGTAAAGGGCCCAAGATGTCTTTTAAAGTATAAAATAAATATTAAAATTGAGAAACGTAGATTTAAACCCCGTATGTGAAATAAAATGGCTAGTAAATTGTGTGAAGTAGAAATCCATAGGGAGCCTAGGTGGATCGATCGATGCTGTATGGTGGCTAGGGCCCTTGCTATGTGCTAATGGGTTGTCTAGATAGTTGAGTCATCCCTTGTTGTTGGGATTTGGATACCCATAAATGTGTGTTGCAACACCTTGAAGACTCTCGAATGTAGGATCCCGATGCTATTAGGACTCAGGCCTTATTCGAAGATGTTTGATGAAAGATTTCAAGCATGGATAGAGGATCTCGATGCTTTGTGGACGCGGGCTTCATCCTCACGAGTATAGGATCATGATGCTGTGTGGCCTTACTCGTAGTGTAGGGTCTCGATGTTGTATAGACGCGAGCCTCACTTAATATTAATGATTTTATCTGTGTGATGATGTGTGAACTTATGAGGTATATATATATGTTGTGTGTGAGATCATACATTCATGATGCCATGTGTTTATGCGATTATGGTAGCGTCATTTTTATCTTGCCATGATATCATTCATGTTGCATTGCTTTACTTATGATTTGCATGAAGCATGGTTGAGTGACAATGTATCCACTGAGCTTTGTTAGCTCAGCGTTCGAAATTGTTGTTTTCGTTCGCAAGTAAGTAGGTTGCTGCATGGCTTGAAGGAGCACCATCAAGGCTTGGATTTCAGCATCGACTTTAGTTGTTGAGTATAATTGCTAGATGTATTGGGCTATGTATTTCGTATGACCCTATATGTAATTTGTAACTCTTATTTTGTACTAAGTGGTCAAGTCGTGTGTTCTAAGTATTTGTAATTAGAGCTCCATTGATACTGTTTTAAATACTTAGATTTTAACTATGTTTTAAAATGTATGGACTTATTTTTTATTGGACTTATCTTATTTTGGGCTTGAAAAAAATATATTAGTGTGGTATTTGGGTCAATTGTGTTACATTTAGTGGTATCAGAGTCTAGGTTTAGTCGATTCTAGGAAGTCTTCGGGGAAGTCTAGAGGAATATATGTGTCTAGCGAATACATGCCTATGAGTTAAAGTCGTACTTGTTTTATTGCTAAAATTTGATGGTTTGACCTCGTTTGTTTGTTGTGCAGAATAGAGTCATGCCAAGGAGGGCAAGAGACCGTGAGGAAAGTTTTGGCTCTTGAGAAGGGCAAGAGGCCAACTATTTCTCAAATTTGAACCGGGCGATGCACTGGATTGTGAAAGTTATACCGAGGGCATCTGCTACCCCTCGAGAGGTACATGTTAAAAAGGTGAGAAGCTGGGGTGCTACGAACTTTCATGGGTCGGGGCAAGATAACCCGTTGTAAGCGAAACAGTGGTTACAAGATACGCGTTGGATTATGAGACAAATGAGTTTGAGATTATGAGACAAGTTGTCATGTGTTCTGTCCTTGTTGAAAGACAATGCTAGAGAATAGTGGGAAACAGTAGAGCTTCGGTGGTACCCTAATCAACCAACATAGGATGACTTTCTCGAGAAGTTCGAGAAAAAAATATGGGCGATGCTCATATTGATACATTGAGGGATCGATTTAATCATCTTGTACAAGGGAACGGATCAGTCTTTGAGTACGAGCAAGAGTTTCTCCAGTTAAGTAGATATGCTCTTGAGTTGGCCGCCACTGAAAAGATGAGGTTAAAAGGTTTTTGAAGGGCTTGAGGAAATAAATTCAGACTTATCTAACTGCTGCACCACTGAAGGTGTTCTCAGAGTTGACTTCGAGTGCCAAGTCTCTTGAGTATGTGCAAGGCTTAGTGTATAGCTCGGCTAGTAACCAAGGAAGTTTCGGTGGGAGGACCCAAAATTCCTCCAACAACAACTCGCAGACCTACTCTGGAAGGAGTAGAAACTGGTGGAACCATAATAGATGAGCCTCAAATCATAGTTTGAGATTAGACCAGAGATCTAAGTCAGCTGTCCATAGAAGGCCATCTTCGTCTTCATCTATGACGGGCTCAAAGGGTTCGTAGAAGAGTGCGGGCGTACCAGTCTGCGATCAGTGTGGACGCAAGCATAGAGACGAGTGTTAGAGAGCAGTAAGAGTTTGTTACCAGTTTGGATCACCATACCACTTATGAAAGATTATCCAGTAGCTGTTGTGACCTCTCCAGACCAAGTTCAAAGGACTGTACGTCCGGCTTAGAGGGGTTGAGGCCTTGCTTAGAGAGGGTGGAGCCATGTGTCAAGAGGCATTTTTCAGTCTACTGTGAGAGCACCGGCTAGACAGTATGCGGTGAGGGCTCAGGATGACTGCACAATTACATATGTTATTTTAGGTACGTTCACCTTATTTTTAATTCCTATAGTTGCTCTTGTGGATTTGGGATCTACCCACTCCTACATCTATAGTGGAATATCTCAGCAGTGGGGTATTCTTACTGAGGATCTTGAGATAAGAGTTCGTGTGATTAGCCCTTTAGGGTACGATGTGTTGGTAGATAAGGTGTACCGGAGGTGCCCGGTTGAGGTTCAAAGGTCATTTTTCCAGTGAATTTAATGGTTCTACCGTTTCAAGAGTTTGATGCCATCATAGAGATGGATTGACTCTTCGAGCATGATGCTAGTCTAGGGTGTAGAGCGAAAAGCTTAAAGCTTCGTGTTACAGATGGTTCTAAGCTTGTTGCAAGAGGCAAAAGAAACCCGTGCCTTTCCAGTGTGGTGTCAGCTTTGTCAGCTCAAATGTTAATGCAACAAGGCTGTGATGCTTTTTTGGCTCATATTGTTGATGCGGGGATTGAGGGTCCAATGCTTGAGAACCTTTAGACTGTTAACAAGATTATCGATGTGTTTCAGAAATAGTTACCCAGACTAACTCCTGACCGTGAGTTAGAGTTTCAGATTGATGTGATGTCTAGTACAATTCTAGTATCTATCATATCGTATCAGATGGCACCGACAAAGATAAAAGAATTGAATAAATAAATCTAAGAGTTACTAGAGAAAAGTTTTATTCGATCGAGCATCTCACCTTGGGGAGTACCGATCTTGTTTGTCAAAAACAATGATGGGTTTATGAGGATGTATATTGATTACTGGCAGCTTAACAAAGCAACGATAAAAAACCGTTATCCCCTTCTGAGGATTGATGATTTGTTTGACCAGTTGAGAGGTTCCCGTGTGTTTTCTAAGATTGACTTGAGGTCGGGATACTACCAGTTGAAGGTAGTGGATGAGAATGTCTAGAAAACCGCTTTTAAAATGCGGTTTGAACATTATGAGTTCTTAGTAATACCGTTTGGGCTTACTAACGCACTTGCGACTTTCATGACCTAATAAACTGAATCTTTCAACCATATCTGGATCAGTTTATTGTGGTCTTCATTGATGACATCTTGGTGTACTCGTGCTCAAAAGAAGAGCACGATTACCATATGCGTGTGGTCCTACAGACTCTTAGAGATAGACGTCTTTTTTACCAAGTTCAGTAAGTATGAATTTTGGCTATCAGAAGTGGCATTTCTTGGCCACATAGTTGTTGTGGATAGGATCCGCATGGACCCTCAAAAAATTCAGGCTGTGGTAGAGTAGAAACCCCCAAGGAATGTTTTAGAAGTTCGTAGTTTCCTGGGTCTTGCCGGGTATTATAGGCAATTTGTTAAGGGTTTCTCCATTATAGCCGTACCGTTGACCAAATTATTGCAAAAAGGGGTTCCGTTTGAATGGAATGAGAGAAGGCAGCAAAGTTTTTAGAAACTAAAAGCTTATCTCACGGAGGCTTCAGTCTTAACACAACCCAAACCAGGGAAGGATTATGTTGTGTTTAATGACGCGTCTTTGAATGGACTTGGTTGTGTCCTTATGCAAGAGGGTAAGGTGGTCTCTTATGCTTCGAGGCAATTTAAACCACATGAACGGAATTACCCAACCCATGATTTGGAGCTCGCTATAGTCATCTTTGCATTAAAGATTTGGAGACACTACCTATATGGGGAAAATTGCTATACCTACACCTATCATAAGAGTTTGAAATACCTACTTACAAAAAAAAAATTGAATTTGAGGCAATGTTGATGGATTAAATTATTGAAAGACTATGATTGTATCATAGAGTATCACCCGGTAAAGCAAATATTATAGCCAATGCCTTGAGCTAGAAATCTATGTCAGACTTGATGGCCATGTTTGCCCGGTTAAGGATGACCGATGATGGTGGTATTTTAACCGACTTGCGAGTTGAGCCTACGTTGGTATAAGAGATAATGAGGACTCAGATTTTGGATGAAGACTCGATAATATAGACTGAGGTGGTTCAGAGAGGCGAAGCCTCAAACTTTGAGGTACGAAATGGTGAGTACTTGTACTTCAAGGGTTGACTTTGTATTCTGGCTTTGGAGGATTTAAGGGATCGCATCTTGAGGGAGGCACACCATAGTCATTTTATCGTACATCTGGGAGTAACAAAATGTACCAAGACCTTCGTCTTTTTTATTGGTGGCCGCGTATGAAAAGAGATGTCTTTGAATTTGTGAGAAGATGCTTAGCTTGCCAACAAGTGAAGGCGGAACACCAGGTTCTATCAGGTTTGTTTCAGCCGATTCATATTCTATAATAGAAGTAGGATTGGATCACCATAGATTTTGTCATTGGCTTACCGATGACTCAAAGGAAACATGATACTATTTGGGTGATAATGGATCGTTTGACCAAGTCTGCTTATTTCTTGCCTGTATGTATGGATTTCACCTTGGAGAGGTTGGCTCAACTGTATATCAAGGAGATAGTGAGGTTGCATGGAGTGCCCTCATCGATCATTTTGGATAGAGACCCACATTTCATAGCTAGGTTATGAAAGAAGACTTATAATACTTTGGACACCAAGTTGTATTTTAGTACATCTTTTCACCCTCAGACCGATGGTCAGTCTGAGTGTGTTATCTATATTCTGGAGGATATGCTTTGATGTTGCTTAGTGGACTTTGCAAAGAGTTGGGATGACCAGTTGTCGCTTATAGAGTTAGCTTACAATAACAGTTAACAGTTAAGCATAAAGATAACCCCATTTGAGGCATTGTATGGGCGTAGGTGTAGGACACCTTTATGTTGGCTCAAGCTTATTGAGAGAAAGATTGTGGGATCCGATTTGGTTAGGCAAATTGAAGAAAAAGTTTAGATCATCAAGAAAAGGTTGTAAGCGGCCTTTGATCGTCAGAAGGCCTATGCGGATCAGAAGTGCAAGCACATAAAGTACGATGTTGGCGAAAAAGTATTTCTCAAGGTATCTCCGTGGAAAAAAAATATCTGGTTTAGACACAAGGGAAAATTAAGCCCAAGATACATCGGACCATATGAAGTGCTTGAGAGAGTTGGACTAGTGGCTTACCGATTAGCCTTGCCGCCGGAGTTGGCACGTATCCATAATGTTTTTCATGTGTTCATGTTAAGGCGTTACCGTTATGACCCCTCCCACATTGTTCCGTTAAAAGAGATTGAGGTCAATGTCAATCTAACGTATGAAGAAGAGCCGATTAGAGTACTTGACACGAGAGTCAAGGAGCTTTGCAACAAGTGTGTACCCTTGGTGAAAATGTTGTGGAGGAACCACGATGTTGAGGAGGCAACGTGGGAAGTTGAAGATGACATGAGAAGACTCTATCAGCATCTGTTTCTATCGGGTAAATTTTGAAGATAAAATTTTCTTTAAGGAGGGGGAGTTGTAATGACCTAAATTTTAGAATTCGAAGGTCGGGTGTAACTAAGGCATAGGCCTCATATTTGGGTCGTGTTATTTAGGTTTATAGGAGCCTTTTGGGCTAGCCTCGTGTGTTGGGCTTGTGGTTGGGTTTGAATGGTTAAGGGTTGAAGGGATAAGAGTGTAAATTTACTCTTGGGATAAAAAAGATGGGAAAGAGGATTAATTTTCTGCTCATTGTAAGAGCTGACCTCATTGTTCATATCATTTTTCTCCCATCTTTTTTATTTCCCCATTCATCCACAACCAAGAGAAAGGTCCCATCTTTTACCCTTTTCTTTTAAAATCCTGTTTGGGTGTAGAAGGGAAGTTTGTTCAGCCTCTTAAGATCTACATTACAAGTGAAAGAGGTTGGGAACTTTTCCAAGGATCAAGGGAAGAGCAAGGTTTGAAGTTGTGCTAAGGGCTTCATTCTTAGCTGTGGAATCAAGGTTAGTACACCACTAACTCCTATGAATAACTTATAAAAATAGGCTTTGGTGCATGATTTTGGTATTTGTGGTTTAGGTATGCTTTGGGTGATCTTCAATTGTAAAATGTGGAATTAATGTTGTTAGGGCTTAAAATTGATAGCAACTCACCTAATAACTTCACCATAACTTGTAGGAACGATTTGAGGCTTAACAATATAGGTTAAGTGAGATTTTTAGGTGAAATCCGAACCCAAACTTTAAAATTTTAGGCTCGCGTACCGGTACTGGGTGTTTGTATCGGTACACATATGAAATAAAGAGGGTGGTTTGTGAGGGGCGTACCGGTATTGCCAGAAGCGTATCGGTACCCCTTACTTATTAAGAATTTTAGTAATTCTTTCGCGTATCGGTACGCTAGAGGGTATATCATTACTACTGTTCTATTGCCTAAAGAAGACTTTCGCATATCGGTACGTAAAAGTAAAAGTACCGATACGGGTAGGGATCGGTACATAGTGGATCACATATCGATGATGAGTACTGATACGGATATGAGCTTATCGGTACAGCTTGAGGCACTAAAATTTTCAATCCTAATTTGAGTATCGGTACTCGTGGAGGAGTATCGGTACCTAGAGAGGCGTACCGATACCCATATAAGAGTATCGGTACTCGTTGAGCAATCTGCCCAAGAAATTTGAGTTTGCGATCGGGGGTTCTATAATTCAAGGCAAATGGCCCAAGATGTCTCTTAAGGTATAAAATAAATAGTAAAACTGAGAAACAGAGATTTAAACTCCGTATATGAAATAAAATGGCTAATAATTCGGTAAATATTGGGTAAATTATGTCAAGTAGAAACTTATAAGGATCCTAGGTGGATCGATCGATACTGTATGGTGGCTAGGGCCCTTGCTGTGTGCTGATGGGTTGTCTAGATAGTTGAGTCATCCCTTGTTGTTGGGATTTGAATACCCCTAAATGTGTGTTGCAACACCTTGAAGACTTCCGAATGTAGGATCCCGATGCTATTTGGATGCGGGCCTTATTCAAAAATACTTAATGAGAGATTCCGAGCATGGATAGAGGATCCTGATGCTTTGTGGATGCATGCCTCATCCCCACGAGTATAGGATCCCGATGCTTTGTGGACTCGAACCTTACTCGTAGTGTAGGATATTGATGCTGTGTGAACTTCTGAGGTATATATATATATATATGATGTGTGGGAGATCATGCATTCATGATGCTATGTGTTTATGCGATTATGGAGCACCATCGTTATCTTGCCATGATATCATTCATGTTGCATTGCTTTATTTATGATTTACATGAAACATGGTTGAGTGTAGGTGTATCTACTGAGCTTTGTTAGCTCAGCGTTCAAAATTGTTGTTTTTGTTCGCAGGTAAGTAGGTTGTTGTGTGGCTTGAAGATGCACCATCAAGGCTTGGATTTCAGCATCGGCTTTAGTTGTTGAGTACAATTGCTAGATGTATTGGGCTATGTATTTCGTAGGACCCTATATGTAATTTGTAACTCTTATTTTGTACTAAGTGGTCAAGTTGAATGTTTTAAGTATTTGTAATTAGAGCTCTATTGATACTGTTTTAAATACCTGGATTTTAACTATGTTTTAAAATGTATGAACTTATGTTTTATTGGACTTATCATGTTTCGGGCTTGAAAAAGAAAAAAAAATATTATTAGTAAGGGTTTGGGGCTTAGGGCCCAAATGTGGCATCCGGGTCAAGGGTGTTATATAAGGTTTATGGACTTCGTTTAGGGTTTGGGGTTTAAGTGTAGTAGTTTTAAATTTTAGGGTTGTTGATAGAATTTTAGGTTTAGGGTTAAAATTTAAGGTTTATAGGTTAAAACCTAAATCCATAACCATATTACCCTAAAACCTAAACTCTAACCATAAACCCTAAATTCTAACCTTAAATCCTAAATTCTAACCATGAACCCAAAATTCTAAATCCCTACACTAAAACCCATAAACTCGAAACCCTAAAATTAAGGCGTTTATGGAAACAAAAAGTTTCTACCTCCTGTGTATGAGATAAAAGTTTAATCATGTTTCTATGATTTATTAGTAAAATATTAAATTAATTGTTCAAAATAATGGAATGTGATTTTGTTCTATTGGGTTCATTTTTAAGTTTTTGCCCAGGGCTCCGAAAATGTCTAAGATTGTCCTACTTAGCATATCCAAAACAACTGAGCAATTACTTTCTAGCATAACTTGGTCGTAAGTTCGAAGGTGGTTCTAGACATATATAATAGGAGTACATGCATAGAAGCTCAGGTCCAAATGAGTTAAGTTAGATATTTACAAGGGAAAAACAAAATATTAGTTATGGACTAGTGGTAAAATACAGTGAGAAAACAACATGTTTTTGTACTTCATAGATTTCGAGTCTTGTTATACTCATTTTTGTTCAAAAATCATTCTATCATACACACAAGTCAACAAACATTTATTTATTTTTAATTGAGAACTCAATTTTAATAAATTATGCGTAACCCTCTAAATCTTTGAATCGTCTTCGGTAGTAACCCGGTTGCTTTGCCGACTTTAAACCTTCCAAGCATGCCCATACTTCTTATCAGTATATCGTATTCCCTCCTGATGTTGTATGGCCATTGTTACTCGTAACCAGAGGCGAATCTAGGAATATATTTGAGGGTGGATACACATAAAATCTTAAAATTTCAGAGTGGGCACATATCATAAAAAATAAAAAAAAAATTTAAGGACTAACTCATAAAAATTAAGAAAATTAAAGCCAAATGTGTAAACTTTAAAAAGTTCAAGGTGGGCACATGCCCACCCAACTAATAACATACATCCGCCACTGCTCGTAACCCCATCAAAGGTGGGACTGAGATGCGATCAATAAAACACGTTTAAAGGAATCACGTGGTTTATACCAACAATCTGGGTAATGCACGTCTCAAATGGGAGGATTAAATAATACTAGTGAGAGATTTAAATTGTGGTTGCGGCCATATTTTCGGTCGCGTTATGTTTATCGCAGTTGCAGATATAACATATGTTATTGCGGTTGTAAATTTTTTAAAGAACAGATACTATTGTAAACATAAGATTGCGGACATTGTGGTTCTAAACAATGTCAACTTTTATCGGAACGCTATTTATAATATCTGTTTATACTGTTGCTGATAATGCCGCCATCATGTTTGCTTCTTATTAGTGTTTTTTTCTTCAACTATTCGGGGGTGTGGGCAGTGGGCTGAAAATTTTCATTCTATTAGAGCATGTGTCGTTTTTTCGTGTGTTTGCTTTTTCTTTCTTTCGGCGAGCTTTTGAGGTGTCATATTCTTTTAAATTGTTTGGGTCTTTGTTGATTCAAAATTTGATATTACGTACCAAATAAATTAAGTTGATAGAGTTATTTTTTAATGAGTTTTTGTAGTATTTGATTAAAATTAATTAATCAGTAGATCGAATATAAATATTATATAAAAATTGTTTTTTAATTTGTTGAGAAGAAAACTCAGTTTGACTCCGCCCCAACCCTTAACTATAGTGATACCAAGCTCATTTATTATCTTAGAATTGTTTATATTTATTGAACATTTAATATACTATTTCTAGCCTAATTGAAAAATAAATGTTAAATTAATTGAATATTCGATTCACTTATTTATGATGCCATAATTTTTTTTGGCTTCCTTATGAACGCACAACTTGTGAGGTGTGACTCATTTCAATGGCATATAATATAATCACGATTTAACCAAATTTTTTTTTTTAGCATAGATACCAAAAGTTTTATAAAATAAAATATAAAATACTTGAAGGTACACAATAGTAACTTTAGAATACATCTAGGTAATTTTAAGACTATTAAAAAACAGCTAGATAACTTATTTTAGTGTTGGTCGCCGACCGTTAGTATTTTTTTCATTACTCTCTTATATTCCGTTTTTGTTTTTGTTTTTTCGTTGGTATTCTTCTAATTTTTAATAAGAATCTCTCAGTTTTGAGTTTCTACTTTTCACTCATCTTGTTGCGATATTTTCCTTTGCCTTGTGGTACGTTTTTTTCTGTCTTGTCGCACGTCTTCGCCTACCTTTACGTTAGATTTGCATTCGTTTAAAACTTCTCACGACGTTTGTTTTTTTTATTTGTGATTGTCACCGGTCTACAGTAGTTTGATCCCCTAAGATAATGTGTTCTAATTACCCTAAAAATATAACCTACATGTTAATTGTTATAGTATTTTGGTTAACAATGAACTGCCCTGTCTACAAGTTATACCACCGAAATAAACATGAGGCAACTAAAAACACATGGAAACTTCAGTTTGTCAACTTTGAAAGAGTAAAGGATCAAAGTATGCAGGCAAAATGCAGAGGTACAAACAATTTTCACATGCACTAGATCTCTAGAATCTAGAGTCTTTTTACTAGAACAAACGATCAATAATATAGAAGATAATTTTGTTTGATCGAAAAAGAAACAAATAGAGCTTGGCGAATAAAGGGTGGGTACACTAGCAAGTTGGGGGTGGAGGAACCCACACACTTCACTCGTACTACAAATTTTCCCATAAACCAAACAGGCGATAATGAAGTGCACCAAGAATTATGAAATCAGGTCTCCTTTCATTTACCATAAATGAGTGGCCAAAGAATAGAAGAGGAGCAGGAGTTCACATGGCAGTCACCTTCAGTTACGTCACCCTCAGCAGGCAGCAGCAGCAGAAAGCAGATAAATATTCTAATAATGCAGGAGAGAGAAAGCCTTCTCCTTCAATAGGGTTTTGAGGGTCAGAAAACCAAAACTAGAAGAATCAAAGACTAAGGGCCCGACCCCAGAATTTCACCACCCAAATTACAACATGGGAGGCCATCTAATTTTGTTTTTGATGCTTTATTATTATTATTATTCCATAGGGGTCTCTCATTGAAGACAATGGGGGTAGCCCAGTTTCCAAAATGCCTTTTACCATTATGATTCATCACCCATCTTTTTTCCCATACAAGATGGAAATTGACGGTTCATGGAATCTCAAAGTGAACATCAACCATCCTTCTTTAGCACTCTCTTTTACCTAGGAAAGTTATAGCTTGCCTTTTAGTGAGAGAAATGGATTTTTACTATACCAAAATGAATGAATAAATAAAAATAGTTTCTTGTGTTGGGTGATTGTTTAAGGGTCAATTTTGTGTCTATAACTGTCTATCTGCTAAAGCACAAACCTTGCCCTCAAACCTTTTGTGGCTCTACTTAAAACTATATTCATCAAAAGAAGGAGAAAAGAGGGTTTGGAATTCAAGAGCTTGGCATTCTCTTAGTTCAATTCCTTGTCAGGTTTGAGCCCACAAGTTGTTCGGCATAATTCATCAAAGCTCTTGTTTGTGAATTTAATGAAGAATTTTGGGGTTTGCTTGTGTTTTCAGCTTCTTGAGTCTTGACCCATGGAGTTCCCTAATCTACTAGAACCGGAAAGCTCTTCCCAGAAAAAGATGGGACGAGGGAAGATCGAGATCAAGCGGATCGAGAACACCACTAATCGACAAGTAACCTTCTGTAAGCGCCGCAATGGACTGCTCAAAAAGGCCTATGAACTGTCTGTGCTTTGTGATGCTGAGGTCGCTCTCATCGTCTTCTCCAGCCGTGGCCGTCTCTATGAATATGCTAACAACAGGTTTCCCTTCAACCCCTTTCTTTCTTTCTTCTTTGTTGTGCAAATTTTTGTTGATTTTTTGTTTCATTTTAGTCCAGTAAAGATACCCTTTTTATCAACTTTTTGTTTTGAAACTCTAGGGTCCTTTAACTTCTAATGATTCACTGTTTGAGGGCTACTTCTCCAAACCTTTTGATTATGGGCTGTTCTTCCTTTGATTATACTTGTATCTTTGATAGATATGCAGATGATGTGAAGTAATGGGTGCAAATATAGTAAGTAGTTTAAAGAGCAATCAACTAGGGTTGTAATGTGATATATATGAGCAGATTCTCTTTCCATGATTCTTACTCTTTTCCTTCTCTCTCTCTCTCTCTCTCCATATGTTATCCATCACAACTTGCAGAAAAGTCTGCTGAAAACATCACTTGTGTCAAGCTCTCATTAGCCCATCCCTCGTACCTTCCATCTCTTTTGGATTGCGGGATTATAAAAATACTTTTTTTTTTCACATTTCAATCAGATGACAGAGTTTAAGGTAATGGTCAAATGGATGTGTGACAAATGAAAAAAAAACAAGTGATTCAAAATCAGATTTTAAAATAGGGTTTCTTTCCCCAAATGCTTGTTCCACTCAATATATCTAAAGTTGGCCTCTTTCTTCATGGTGAAAGAAAGGGTCAAATCAAATTTGAAGTTTTTAGGGTTTCCAAAAACTCAGTTGGGTATCTGAAAACAAAAAAATTAAAACGAAGGAATCCTAGTTTTGGTTTGGGTGCACAAGGCTAGGGTTTCCTTATGTAAACCTTAATTGTGCTTCTAATAAGAATCTTTGGCCATGTCAGATAAGTTTGTTTTCTTATATCATTGTTTAATTTCTGAATCACAATCTTTGAGAAATAAACATTCCTTAATCACTTTTCCAGTTTCTAATACTCAGATTTCTTTGCTTTCATTCCATCTCACTCTTCTTTCTGTCTATAGAGGAGTTTATCATTGATTTCTGTGATAA